>CM062293.1:549673706-550277281 GCA_031216915.1 Pictodentalium vernedei | reverse complement strand
TAATAGTGCTTACTGATGTGTTTATCATGCTCAAAGATACAGATGTTTCGTTTCTCCTACATATTGTATTTTGTATTTATTGTATTTCTCCTACATATTGTATTTTGTATTTATTGCAGGTCAAAAGGTGAATCATATTTGTGATTTTATAGTTTTGTCTGTCTTTTGACTTGTACTTCTGTATAGTTGTAGCGTGAGTGCTAGAATGTCCTATGTCCACTATGGGACTACATATTATTTCCCCTATGTGACATAGGACATTCTAGCACTCACGCAACGTAGTGTTTGAGCCCTGATACCAATTGCTTTCTGGTGACTTTGGGCAAATTAGGCAATTGGTGATGTCACAAGGTTGGAAAGAATTGAGAATGCTTAATTCACTGATTTGTAGTAGAGGGGCCAAATACTCAGTTTTCGACCACACTAAAATATCATGTAAATTTGGATTTCTAAAGAATGCCAATAATGTCATATCTAGAAAAAATTCGCAGCATATCTTGGAGGATTGGAGAATGGGCCAGAATTTCCTTATTTTGTTGAATAAGGTATAACTATCAGAACAACAGTTGATGATCATTGGTATTCTATTGTTATCCTCCTTGGCATGCGGTATGAGCAGGGTGTCCCTGTCCTCACCCTTTGCCTGTCACTGTAATATTTGACCATATTGAGGGCATTTTTGTCAAAGTCGTCCTTATCCATGCATATCCAACGAACACACCACACCATAAAATTTACAGTGGAGTATTCTGATGTTTCTATCACATTCCTTGACACAGAGGTCATTTGTAAAAAGTTCTGCTCTGACCTACACACTGACCTACACACTGACCTACACACTGTCTGATGTTTCTATCACATTCCTTGACACAGAGGTCATTTGTAAAAAGTTCTGCTCTGACCTACACACTGACCTACACACTGACCTACACACTGACCTACACACCAAAGAAACTTACATTCACAGTTATTTTAATTTTAACTCTTAACCTGCTGAGTATTTTCAAGATATTTTTCATCAAATCTAGTCATGGCTGCTATGAAGCAGCCATGACTAGATTTGATGAAAAATTCATCTGAATTTAACTCAAGAAATCATTGGTAAAAAAATCCATTCAGTTTGCAGGAGGAAATTTGCTTAAATGTCCCCACACTATACTTATTTCAGGGGCAAGAGAAATTCTGTCCTGGCAGGAATATCTGCCAGCAGCGTGCAAGGAGTTAATTCCCCAACCTATATAAAGTGGATAGACCCTAAAGACAACTCCTGTGGGTTCATCAGATATGCACCAATAAGGACAACTTTCATAAAAATGGTAAAACATTACAGCGGCAGGCATAATCCACAACCCATACTCCAGGAATCTTTCATCAAGGAAAGGGTTGGGACTTGGACACCCTGTTCATACCCCATCCAAGGACGACAATAACAGAATACTGTTTATTGTCAACTATCACCCTAATAATTATACTATAATATATCAAAACATCATGTGTGCTGGAAATCATGTACATAACTAGCAAGCCTAAAATTAATGATTATTGTGATTCTGGTCCTAGCAAGTGTGAAGAAAATTATTGTACAGCTCATCAGTATTAACTGCATGTGAAGGAATACTTAATGCTATAGCCATATACATAGTAAATTATGTCTAAAGGGTAATTCAGTTCCAATTCAGAATGAAACCAATCATACCTTGTTTGGCAGGGCTCAATGAGCCCTGCCAAACAAAATATGGTTGGATGAATTCTGAGCAGTTTTAAGATAAAGGCACATGTACACCCAAAACACATTATTTCGAATATTCAACCTCCTTTTTGTAATATGTCAGATATCATTCTTAAATGACAGACATGATTTATTTGGTGTCTGACATTTTGTCTGGAAGTGCAATGAAAATTATTTTCAGGCTTGCTCACCAATTGCCTAATTTTACCAATTCACCAGAAAGCAACTGATATCAGGGTTTAAACACTAAACAGAAAATATAAAATGTCAGCAAAACATAATTACCATTCAGTAAACTGTAGTTATGATCAGGGCGAAGCTTGGTAGCTAGGGGTAGTCTGGCCATTGGGCTGATCAGCTTGCCTATCCAGTGTGACCTTGACCTTGGAAACTATGACTTTTCGAGATTATAGGTGAAAAAAACAAAACAAACAAAATCATAAAAATATGGTAATTTACGGTTGTACGGACAGACAAGATCACGAGTGAGAATAGGTATATTCCTATGTAGCTATGAATGGGATAATTCTGGTATTAATCAGAAACGACAAATTACATGACGTTCCAATAGAATATTATGTTAGTCAAACAGTAACTATGATTTAGTAAATGGTAACTACAATTTACTAAATGGTAACTGCAATTTAGTAAATTGTAACTACAATTTACTAAATAGTAAGTGCGATTTAGTAAATTGTAACTACAATTTACTAAATGGTAGCTGTGATTTAGTAAATCCAAACAGCAATTTATTAAATCATAATTTCCTAAATGGTAACAATTTAATAAATCATAACTACAATTTAATAAACTATAACTACAATTTAATAAATCATAACTACAATTTAAAAAATAATTCTGGTTGAAGTCACAATGCTGCCATAGGTTTGGGAAATATGAGTGTTTGAAAATATTTATAATTTTAACTCCTAGATTAACTGGAGTTTCCACGAGGACACAGGATTTTTCCTTTGCATGAATCAAGTACGTATGACTCAATAATACCACATACCAAATTTGGTTCAAATCGGACAATCGGTTCAAAAAATAGACATTTTGGGCAGGGCCAAAAAGAATTCCCCTCCCATTACGACCGCAAATATTGCCCCAACAACTTTATTTGAACAAACTTGATTCTTCACCTCAAAAGGAAGCTCCATACCAAATATCAAATCATTGCAGCCACTAATTCATGAGAAGATTTAAAAAAAAAAAATTGGAGCATTTTCCCCCACCCCTCCCTATGAAGTGTGGCAACTTTATTTGAACAAACTTAAATTGACATATAAGGACCGTGCATATCAAATTTGGTTCAATTCAGCTCAGGGGTTTAGGAGAAGAAGTCGATAATGTAAAGTTAATGCTGGTCAGATGCCAGATGCCGGATGGACGAATGACAGATGGAAAGTAATCAGTAAAGCTTCCACTGTGCTCACAATTTACAGTTACTATTAAGGGAGACAACTCTTTCCACTACTTTTGAGGGAAATGACCATAACAAGGGAGACAATCCTGTCTGCAATGCATCACTTAGGTTCACAGCATACACACATTCCACACGATGGATTTTGTATGCAAAATATGCTTTAGGTCTATGCACACTGGCAAAGCACCAAAAGACATTTATGTGTAGTCCACACAGAGGCTGGCTGGGTCTTCTGCTCAAATTGTAATAAACATTCCTGAAAAAAACAGGTTTCTCGAGCAATGATTCTAGCGAACACTTGTACTCTAACTGATGAGACGGCCTCCATCAGTAAAATTAACACTGATCCAGCAAGATCCATGTCCACTGAGGATCTCATGGTCAAAATTTTACAGAGATGTGCCAAGTAGCCTCAGAGCTAACAGGGTGCTCCACCTAGAATTATCACCACCTCCACCCCTCCCCAAAAAATGCACGATCCCTAACCCTAGTCACAAGTCCAGGTAGAAGCCACAACAGGGGCACATGCCCCCCATAGCCATCAACACAGAGGTGATAGGTCAATAGTTCACAACTTCCCCCACCCATCATATGACCTCAGTATGACCCAGTCATGCCCTCAGTTGATCAGGCCATGACACCCTCTTGTGGGGGTATAAAAGGGTGCGAGCAACAGTGAAACTAGTTTGGCTCAGTGATGCTAGACTTAACACAGTAACCGTTGAACTCAGGCTAACCTCTGTTATAGACAGTGGAACCCACGTAATTGGATATCTCTTAACTGAATAACACTGTTAATTGAATATAATTTTCCAACACAAAACCATTTACCATACCTCCAGTACAAATTTGACCTGTTAATTGAATTTAGGTTATATCGTAAAGTCATGTTAATAGTCAATGAATAAAAATCTTGAAACCTGTCAAAAAATTACCCTGGCTCTCCCCAGTTTTCCTTTGTTTATAGATATATTTGGCCTCAGAACATCCAATACAGACATTTAATCTATTATATCTTGTTGGACAGAGCTCATGGAGCTCTGTCCAACAAGATATAATAGAATAAATGCTAAGGTTACTCCTGTTAAATGAATAATTTTGCATTGGCAAAGTTGCTATTCAATTAACAGGGTTCCACTGTATTATATTTTATTTAAGTAGTCTGCAATATGAAGGCAGACATCTGGTACAGTAGAATCCTCTTAACTGAATACCCATTTTGCCAGTGGAATTTATTCAATTAACAGGAGTATACAATTAACAGGGATTTGGTCTGTTTCCTGTGTTCTGAATGTAAACTGAGCATTTATTCTATTATATCTTGTTTGACAGAGCTCATAGAGCTCTGTCAAACAAGATATAATAGAATAAATGCCTGTATTGGATGTAGTGAGGCCAAAAAGGTTGATAAATCAGGGGAATTTGGTGAGTGTCACAGTACTTTTTTTGACATATTACAAAAAATTATATACAATTAACAGGAGTTTACTCCACAACCCATATGCAATTAACAGATCAAATTTTTACTGAAGGTATGGTAAATGGTTTTGTGTTTGAAAATTATATTCAATTAACAGGGATATACAATTAAGAGATATCCAATTAAGTGGGCTCCACTGTATTCTGTCAATTAGGACAAAGGAAATCCCTCCATGGCATTTTGTTGATGAGCAGAAGTGACCTGTTAATGGAGACACTCAGAGAAATAATTATGTACAGTGCAGTTGACAGACGATAATTCAGATAATGAAATATTGTTGCAAAGTATTTCTAGATTCTTAATGATCCTACAAGTATATATGTATAGTTGACATGATGGCGTGAGAAAGAACTCAAATTGCAGATGTAATGTAATGTCAGATAATTCTTGAGGTTTTGCCTCTCATGATATTCTTGCACCCAATCAAACTCATGTGATAAACATGAAGCCATTCAAATGCTTGTGCAGTTCTGTCTATGTATAGACTATAAATATTATTGATCCATACGGAACTAAATCAGTTATTCTGTATTCTATACTTGATTACTATGTAAGGAATAGTGCATGGCTTGGAGTTGACTATGCCCATATATTAATCTCATGTGACTTCCTTGAATTCTGAGTGGCTGAAAGATGATACCCTATTTCGTGTAGTTTGCATCCACAGAACTGACCAGGCACTACACATTTTCTATTTTTAGCACATTACTATATCAGTTTTCTTTTCATACTGGGTGAATAAAACTGATCAGGCTAAATTTAAAAATCGATTCACAGAGGCACAACATCCACAAAACGACCCAGAAAGAAATCTTTGTGGAAAAATGTATCGCTTTTCCATTGTTGAAGTCACATTTTTTGAGGCGTTCATTTTATTCCTTGAAAAGATGATCCATATCTCGTTCCGAAGAGAATGATCCATACCTGGGTCCAACTTTCATGAGAACGCGTCTGGATATGAAAAATTGTTTGTTTTGCTGCTCATATTATTTCGCTATTTAATTGTATGTTTTGGGCAGTAAACGAATATCCCGTGCTGACCCATTCGGTAATGTATATGTGTGACAAATGTGTGGAAATTATCAAACTGCGTTGTCAAATTTCGAAAATTTTAGTTTTCTAGAATACACAGTTCCGTTTGGGGAAAATGTTTTGTTTACCCTTGTCAACCGATTCAAAATCTGTCTTCTGCTCATATCAGTAATCCAAGTTAGCCGTGTTTTGGAAGAAGAAAATGTTTTTTAAAAACTTCATGGTATTTTTTTCTATATAACGCTCGTTGGTAGGGCTGCTGCCTTGGTAATAGATTAACAAATCGGACAGATGTTTTTCTTGATGGGTGTTCGATATAATATAAGGATTAGTGCATGTCTTGTCGTTGACTACTCCCATATAGTGCCCAGTGAGGTGGTGTAGTTCCCTCCGCTTCGCGGCAGGAATTACACCACCTCACTGGGCACTATATGGGCATAGTCAACTCCAAGCCATTCACTATTCCTTAAATAGTGCCCAGTGAGGTGGTGTAGTTCCCGACGTGAAGCAGAGGGAACTACACCACCTCAATGGGCACTATATGGAACTAGTCAACGACAAGCCATGCACTAGTCCTTATATTATATCGAACAACACGAAAATGCAAAAAATTAACCAAATAATCTACTATCCAAATTGTAAACATGTAATGATGTTTTTATTTTAAACAATAAAGGAGAAATGAGAGTAATGTGTGGATATTGATAATTGTTCGACACAATGATACTATTCCTCGCCTCTGCCAATGTCTCACTCCGGGTTCCAAGGGTAGATCATGACTCGTCTTTGACTTGTCGTGATCTGCCCTTAGAACCCAGAGCTCGACTCGGATACATATTTTGTACATCCACATTATGGTAATAATCTTTATTTATCGGAACGTATCACCTCGGAAAACTTTGTGGCTATTCTTGCGACACTTAAAAAACGAAGTGTATATTTTTTATGTAAATCAAATTGTCTAATTGGTGGCCGGGATTTTCTGCCTCCATTTTGGATAAATCGTTGCTTTGTATGTTTTTATAACCAGAAAATGCATATAGTGCCCATGCTAAAAATATAAAACATATAGTGCCCGCATGTAGTGACCCTTCAGCTCTGTGCTGGACAACTACATGAAATAGGGTATCACCTTTCAGCCAATCAGAATGCAAGGATGTCACGTAAGGTATAATATTACTCATAAAATTTCACAAAATTTGTTCTTTTTCAATCCTCTAGATATAAACATTAAAGTAGTGAAAAGACAGATATAAAAACATATTTGTAAGCAAAATGAGACAGAGTTTTTGAACATTCCTTCAAAAATATTTATCAACTATATTGATTTTTAATGAGGAAAAATGGAGGTTGAATGTGGTTGACAACAATTTGATGAGGAAAAATTAAAAATATTAACCCTTTCGCTGCTATAGGTCCGTACTGAGTACTGACATAAAATTTGATTCCCTGTGCTACACGTCCATACTGAGTATGGAGTTACCACACAGATAACATCAATACGCCGCACAGTGGTATTCTCAATATAATGCACTTGGTGACACATGTAAGAGGCCGACAATGTGACGTCAGATATTTTTGCGAGTAATTTCTGTCATTTTTACGGAAATACCCGAGTGAAACGCATGTGAAATTTCCAATGAGAGTTACTTTTCCTGATGTTCTTGTAGTGCAAACATGTCAAAAAGATTGTACACAACCGAAGAAGTTGTTGCAGAATTGTATGCAGACAATGATAGTGATGCTGGTGATTTAGATAGTTCAAGTGACTTCAGCGACTCTGATGAATCTGAGGGGAGTTCCGATGCGACCGTTGCGATCGAAAGTGAAGATGACAATGTTTCAGTGGGTGATTGGAACTAAACATTGGACTCCAAACATGTTCAAATATGTTCTAGCAGATGAAAATTACAAATTATTTTACGTTTCTGATTTTTTTCATTTTTTATCATATTTTTCCATTTTACCCCAGATATGGCTTAGCACAGGAAATTAAAAACTTGCACGCAGCGAAGGGGCCAAAAGTTTGTTTTTGCTAATATATTCAATATCCAATTTTGTTAGAATGTGCATCAGTCCAGGCCTGAAAATAAGCCATCTGACATTTGCAGAATAAGGTCCCCAGAGGATGAATTTGATGATGATATCCCATACAGTGGGCCAATTTATCCTCTGGGTACCTCTTTCTGTTTAGTTTGAGACCCTGATTCAGATTGAGGTTCACAGAGGGTACATTTAGTGATGCTACCCTGCTATGCAGGGTAGCATCACTAAATTCACCCACTGGGGACCTCATTTTGCAGATGTCAGTCTGCTTATTTTCTGGCTTGCATCAGTCTATGCCGTGTCCTACTTACTCCCCAAGACAAATCTTCATATTAAACATAAATGACTTGAGGACATTTTGGCTGCCAACTTTGTTAAGATTATAAAAGAATTTGTCAGCCTAAAATATTATACTAAAAACAAGATAGCTGACATCTGACATTGAAGTTTGCAGGTGTAAAATTAATCACAGAAAAAAAATTGTAAAGTTAACCTAAAATACTACTTCAGAGTAGGCCCCTGCAAATATTCAATTGTTCAAGTTGAAGTTGAGTCAATCAACAAATCTGAGTTGAAAATAAAATCACGATTATAAAATTCGAACGCGAAAAAAAACTTAATTAATAAATGTCTTGGTATACATACATTCGTACATTTAATACTGGTTAAATTGTCAAAACAATGGGAGGAACTGAGTGCGAACCACAAGCACACCTCATGAACATTGAAGTTACAGTGTATTACCAATGTCATTTCGGTATACATACATTCGTACATTTAATACTGATTAAATTGTCAAAACAATGGGAGGAACTGAGTGTGAACCACAAGCACACCTCATGAACATTGAAGTTACAGTGTATTACCAATGTCATTTCAGTATACATACATTCGTACATTTAATACTGATTAAATTGTCAAAACAATGCAAGGAACTGTGCGAACCAAAAGTGCACATCATGAACATTGAAGTTTCAGTGTATTACGAATGTCATTTGGAATCACGAATTAGTAATACACTCATATTTTACAGTGGATAAAGCCACGGCTACATGTACAGCTTCAAACAAAACCCAAGCGACTGGGACTACATCTCACCTCTTGTACACATCAGTGACTGGGACTACATCTCACCTCTTGTACACATCAGTGACTGGGACTACATCTCACCTCTTGTACACATCAGTGACTAGGACTACATCTCACCTCTTGTACACATCAGTGACTGGGACTACATCTCACCTCATGTACACATCAGTGACTGGGTCCACATCTCACCTCTTGTACACATCAGTGACTGGGACTACATCTCACCTCTTGTACACATCAGCGACTGGGACTACATCTCACATCTTGTACACACCAGCAACTGGGACTACATCTCACCTCTTGTACACATCAGCGACTGGGACTACATCTCACCTCTAGTACACATCAGCGACTGGGACTACATCTCACCTCTTGTACACATCAGTGACTGGGACTACATCTCACCTCTTGTACACATCAGCGACTGGGACTACATCTCACCTCATGTACACATCAGTGACTGGGACTACATCTCATCTCTTGTACACATCAGCGACTGGGACTACATCTCACCTCTTGTACACATCAGCGACTGGGACTACATCTCACCTCTTGTACACATCAGCGACTGGGACTACATCTCACCTCTTGAACACATCAGCGACTGGGACTACATCTCACCTCTTGTACACATCAGCGACTGGGACTACATCTCACCTCTTGTACACATCAGTGACTGGGACTACATCTCACCTCTTGTACACATCAGCGACTGGGACTACATCTCACCTCTTGTACACATCAGCGACTGGGACTACATCTCACCTCTTGTACACATTAGCGACTGGGACTACATTTCACCTCTTGTACACATCAGTGACTGGGACTACATCTCACCTCTTGTACACATCAGCGACTGGGACTACATCTCACCTCTTGTACACATCAGCGACTGGGACTACATCTCACCTCTTGTACACATCAGCGACTGGGACTACATCTCACCTCTTGTACGCATCAGCGACTGGGACTGCGACTGGGACTACATCTCACCTCTTGTACGCATCAGCGACTGGGACTACATCTCACCTCTTGTACACATCAGCGACTGGGACTACATCTCACCTCTTGTACGCATCAGCGACTGGGACTACATCTCACCTCTTGTACACATCAGCGACTGGGACTACATCTCACCTCTTGTACGCATCAGTGACTGGGACTACATCTCACCTCTTGTACACATCTACGACTGGGACTACATCTCACCTCTTGTACGCATCAGCGACTGGGACTACATCTCACCTCTTGTACACATCAGCGACTGGGACTACATCTCACCTCTTGTACACATCAGCGACTGGGACTACATCTCACCTCTTGTACACATCAGTGACTGGGACTACATCTCACCTCTTGTACACATCAGCGACTGGGACTACATCTCACCTCTTGTACACATCAGCGACTAGGACTACATCTCACCTCTTGTACACATCAGCGACTGGGACTACATCTCACCTCTTGTACACATCAGCGACTGGGACTACATCTCACCTCTTGTACACATCAGTAAGAAGCATCCACTGCTTCATGATAAGGAAGATCAGACAATGCCAAGCTCAAAGTCAAGAAGGAAGTGAAGCATTGACAGGTACATTCACATTCTTTGTCTCCTATTCAGCCATGTGTTCAAGTGTGCTACAATGTTAACATGCGAACCATTGAATGTTAGCATTAATATTTAGGCAAATCATCAGTACAATGCCAAAACAATCCTAATGTGGCTATTTTAAATTGGAAATATCGCATATGAAACCGCACTTGAACACCTGGTTTCAGCTGATTTGGTTTGAATTCAATGTTCGGTCAACTGGAAAACTTTTTTGGCCAAGTCGAGTGGAAAGTTGAGTCGAAAAAAGTTCATATACACAGGGCCTCAAGACTTGATAACTAAAAAACAATAAAAATTCCTTCAACAAGAAGTGACTCCATTCACTACATAAAATCAATGTTTTTTAACCCTTTTCCCAACTCATCAAGCTCATTCCAAAGAGGGGTCACATGATATGGTTTTGTTGAATTTTTTTTTTTAATTTATAAGATGAAATTTAAAATAATAAATTTTGATATCATCTGCGTTGGGTAAAGGGCTAAGCCACACTCCATCTCTGGCTACATATCATAGCTGTTTGAATTCGGCCTAACTATTTCCATCTCTGGCTACATATCATACCTGTTTGAATTCGGCCTAACTATTTCCATATCTGGCTACATATCATACCTGTTTGAATTCGGCCTAACTATTTCCATCTCTGGCTACATATCATACCTGTTTGAATTCGGCCTAACTATTTCCATCTCTGGCTACATATCATAGCTGTTTGAATTCGGCCTAACTATTTCCATCTCTGGCTACATATCATACCTGTTTGAATTCGGCCTAACTATTTCCATCTCTGGCTACATATCATACCTGTTTGAATTCGGCCTAACTATTTCCATCTCTGGCTACATATCATACCTGTTTGAATTCGGCCTAACTATTTCCATCTCTGGCTACATATCATACCTGTTTGAATTCGGCCTAACTATTTCCATCTCTGGCTACATATCATAGCTGTTTGAATTCAGCCTAACTATTTCCATCTCTGGCTACATATCATAGCTGTTTGATTTCGGCCTAACTATTTCCATCTCTGGCTACATATCATACCTGTTTGAATTCGGCCTAACTATTTCCATCTCTGGCTACATATCATACCTGTTTGAATTCGGCCTAACTATTTCCATCTCTGGCTACATATCATAGCTGTTTGAATCCGGCCTAACTATTTCCATCTCTGGCTACATATCATACCTGTTTGAATTCGGCCTAACTATTTCCATAAGAAAAATGGTTAAAAAATCTAAATATTTGTGAACATATGAAATGTCAAAGATAGTTTTCCAGTTCAGCTCAATCATTTAAATGTATCTACTAAAAAACAAGTAAACTGGATTTGCAACTAACTGTATCAGCTACAAATGTGTCACCAAAATTTTATTACAATAAAAAATTTTGAAAAATTATCAGAACACCACTCAACCGAAAAAATCTTCTCAGAAAGAAAATAAGCAAACTGCATGCCTACAAAGTTTAAAGCATTAATAAGAAAGATTTTAAACTTACTATTTTCACAGTTTGTACCATTATAACCTTTTACACAAGCACAAGAGTATCCATCAACTAAGTCACTACATGTTCCTCCATTTTGGCATGGATCGGGTAAACAGTCGTTAATGTCTGAAATAGTTTTAAAAAAAGAATAGTGAGAAAAATTGGGGATAAGAAATGTTATTACTTAATTAGATTAATATGTTACAACATTCTGATCTGGATTAGGTAAACAGTTATTCATGTTCCAATAACAGTAAAATCCTCGCCCTCTGATTGGAAAAGAGCTGGCATAGTTTCTTTTATGTTTACGGCTCCAGTAGCAGATGTTACCATCTGATGTCACGATGCAAAATATTTGAAATGACATTGTCTGTTCGTAATTGCTTCATCAATGTAGTGACAAGCAAGCCACTTCATTTTTCTGGATTTTTCACACGTGCAGCAGACGGTGTTCCGGATGAAGTGTTGTTTAAATTACAAACCGGTTTATTGATTATTTATCCAGTGGTGGGGTACAAGAGAGGTTATTGATTATTTATCCAGTGGTGGGGTACAAGAGAGGTTATTTTCTAAACCTGTGATCATTAAAAGTTGCCTTAAAGAAGGCAACTTTTAACGATCACAAGTTTAGTAAATAAGCCACTCGTGTTTAGCAACGTAGGTTTTGGGCTGAGTAGTGTCGTATTGGAAAATATACGTTATTGTGATGAGTTGATGGTAACATGGTCTAAGGTTTGCAGCTCAGAGCATATGTTCAACCTCGATGCTTTGTGTCTCGGTTGAACATAAGTTCTGAGCTGCAAACCTCAGACCATGTTACCGTCAATTCATCACAATAACTTATAATGTCTGAAAAAGGTTGAAGCAAAAAATAAATAAACTAGAAATATTTTGATTTATGGAGAGATCAATACATTAGTCTGTACACTTGACTACAATTAACCAGATGGAATTTCACAAAATATGTTCTTTATCTGTCGGGTCAATAAAAACTTCTTCACCAAACAGAAATTTTGAAAGAGGAAATGTGTGAGGGTTTCATTTGACTGGCTCCATGAGCTCACATTACACCAATCCTGAAATCCCTGCACTGGCTGCCAGTTGAGTCTCACATTAAGTATAAGGTATTGGCGGTGACACACAACATCTTACATAGCGACAAAGCACCAACCTACCTTAAGCAGGTCATCAAAGTACACACACCGTCGAGGAATCTCAGATCAGCTTCTGAGAATCTCCTTGGCGTACCGTGAATTCGGTCAATGGCAGGGAAGAGATTGTCCACTTTCGCAGCTCCCTCACTCTGGAACGCCCTCCCTCAGAACCTTAGAAAAACCCTAAATACAGATAACTTCAAGAAAGCTCTGAAAACCCATCTCTTTCAAGCAGCCTTCGGCCGCTGATTATACCATTGTTACCAGCACCTATGTTTTCAGCGCTTTTGAGCAGCGTTTCGCTGGGAAAAGCGCTATGTAAATAAATTATTATTATTATTATTATTTGCCTTAATGAGAGAAATTAATATTAAAATACTTAATAGTTAGTTTTTGCTAATATAATATCTAATAAGGTGAGAATATGTAAACTTCTTTATATATTCCAATATCTCCATCTCCAGACATTAAAGATTTTAAACTTACTATTTTCACAGTTTGCACCATTATAACCTTTTACACAAGCACAAGAATATCCATTAACTAAGTCAGTACATGTTCCTCCATTCTGGCATGGATCGGTGAAACAATCGTTAATGTCTGAAAAAAGATTAAAAAAAAGAATAGTGAGAAAAATTGTAGATTATTTATTTACTGATGTTCAAGGTCACATATTTTTACAAAATGGCTAATCACATCCACAACATGAGTATCAACTCAAGACCAGGGGTGAGCGGTAATAAGCTGTGTTGCCCATTTTAGAAAGGGTTTTGCACCTCTCAAGCATTGGTGACTGGGTCCTATTTTACCAGTAAAACAGCCTGTTTACCGCAGTGAACAGGCACTGCTTCACTTCCTGGGGTTCCCACGGGGGAAAATTGTAGATAAAAAATGTTATTACTTTATACGAAGCTAAAATATTAATTATATTTTGTATTTAACACTTTATCTAATGAATTGGCCACAACCACACGCATAATTTACAAATTATGCAGTTGAAAAATAAATTTGAAAAATATAAACAAAACCATATAAAGTGAACCCTCACTGGAACGACTTCATTGATATCGTTTTGTTGAAATTTTTTTAAAAAAACTTATAATTATAATAGTAAATTTTGATATGTGTTTTGGGTAAAAAGATGGATACAATGAAAATATTAATTATTACTTTCCAAAGTGTGATTTACAGGGATTTCCAGGTTTCATTATAAACGGTAACTTCACAAGTGAATTATGCAATCAACAATTGGGTAATGTATCCGTGTGCAAAAGAAGACACTTTGCCATGGATGTAACGGGGACTTCATTGTTTTTTGCTTTTTTTTAACCCTTTACCTAATATGAAAAGCAGACGACACTTGCAAAAATAAATTCTTGAATAGCCATTATTTTCATTTTTTGTCTCAAAAACATAGGTTATGATCCCTCATTGGAATGAGCTCACCGAGCTCATTCCAATGAGGGGTCATAACCTATGTTTAAGATACTACAAAAAATGAAAAAAATAATGAAAATTAATTGGCGATTTTTGAGAATAGCGCTGGCCATTAGGTAAAGGGTTAAATAATATAATTATCATTAATAATGAAAAGTAATAAACAGAGTAATCACTTGACTGGACTGGTTACGTGAAATAATTCATTCGAGGTGAGGGACTATATTGTAAAACACTTGTGCGTATTCGCACACTCATGTTTGTACAATGTCCCTCACCTCTCATGAATTATTTCACGTAACCAGTCCAGTCAAGCGGTTTCTCTCTATTTATTTTGAGCCTTTTTTGGATTCTAAGGTTACACAGCAGCTTTTCCTATAAAAAATTATTATTTCTTTTGTGTCGTGCTAAGAAGTGTCTTGAAAGTATTCAAAACCTGAGAAGATTGTGAAGGATAAATGAGAGATTCAGACGCATTGAATAACAATGTGTGTCAAGTGAAGAAGTGAGTTAGTGATTTGCTACTGAGAGAATAGCGTCAGGAAATGAAAGAATATGCTTTACACCAGTCTGTTGAGATGTGATTAGCATTAAACACCTGTATAGGGTTGAGTTCCTACCAGTCAATAGAGATGATTAGCATTAAACTCCTTTAGGGTTGAGTTCCTACCAGTCTATAGAGATGTGATTAGCATTACACACCTGTATAGGGTTGAGTTCCTACCATTCTATAGAGATGTGATTAGCATTAAACACCTGTATAGGGTTGAGTTCCTACCAGTCTATAGAGATGTGATTAGCATTACACACCTGTATAGGGTGGAGTTCCTACCAGTCTATAGAGATGTGATTAGCATTAAACACCTGTATAGGATTGAGATCCTACCAGTCTATAGAGGTGTAATTAGCATTAAACACCTGTATAGGGTTGAGTTCCCACCAGTCTATAGAGATGTGATTAGCATTAAACACCTGTATAGGGTTGAGTTCCTACCGGTCTATAGAGATGCGATTAGCATTAAACACCTGTATAGGGTTGAGTTCCTACCAGTCTATAGAGATGTGAATAGCATTAAACATCTGTATAGGGTTGAGTTCCTACCAGTCTATAGAGATGTGATTAGCATTAAACACCTGTATAGGGTTGAGTTCCTACCGGTCTATAGAGATGCGATTAGCATTAAACATCTGTATATGGTTGAGTTCCTACCAGT
Source organism: Pictodentalium vernedei (assembly GCA_031216915.1). NCBI lineage: Eukaryota > Metazoa > Mollusca > Scaphopoda > Dentaliida > Dentaliidae > Pictodentalium > Pictodentalium vernedei. Next base: position 550,261,574 of record CM062293.1, on the reverse strand, counting down.
CTATAGAGATGTGATTAGCATTAAACACCTGTATAGGGTTGAGTTCCTACCGGTCTATAGAGATGCGATTAGCATTAAACACCTGTATAGGGTCGAGTTCCTACCAGTCTATAGAGATGTGAATAGCATTAAACATCTGTATATGGTTGAGTTCCTACCAGTCTATAGAGATGTGATTAGCATTAAACACCTGTATAGGGTTGAGTTCCTACCAGTCCTTAGAGATGTGATTAGCATTAAACACCTCTAGGATTGAGTTCCTACCAGTCTATAGAGATGTGATTAGCATTAAACACCTGTATAGGGTTGAGTTCCTACCAGTCTATAGAGGTGTAATTAGCATTACACACCTGTATAGGGTTGAGTTCCTACCAGTCTATAGAGATGTGATTAGCATTAAACACCTGTATAGGGTTGAGTTCCTACCAGTCTGTAGAGGTGTGATTAGCATTAAACACCTGTATAGGATTGAGTTCCTACCAGCCTATAGAGATGTGATTAGCATTACACACCTGTATATGGTTGAGTTCCTACCAGTCTATAGAGATGTGATTAGCATTAAACACCTGCATAGGGTTGAGTTCCTACCAGTCTATAGAGATGTGATTATCATTAAACACCTGTATAGAATTGAGTTCCTACCAGTCTATAGAGATGTGATTAGCATTAAACACCTGTATAGGGTTGAGTTCCTACCAGTCTATAGAGATGTGATTAGCATTAAACATCTGTATAGGGTTGAGTTCCTACCAGTCTATAGAGATGTGATTAGCATTAAACATCTGTATAGGGTTGAGTTCCTACCAGTCTATGGAAATGTGATTAGCATTAAACATCTGTATAGGATTGAGTTCCTACCAGTCTATAGAGATGTGATTAGCATTAAACATCTGCATAGGGTTGAGTTCCTACCAGTCTATAGAAATCTGATCAGCATTAAACACCTGTATAGGGTTGAGTTCCTACCAGTCTATAGAGATGTGAATAGCATTAAATACCTGCATAGGGCTGAGTTCCTACCAGTCTATAGATATGATTAGCATTAAACACCTGTAGGATTGAGTACCTACCAGTCTATAGAGATGTGATTAGCATTAAACACCTGCATAGGGTTGAGTTCCTACCAGTCTATAGAGATGTGATTAGCATTAAACACCTGTATAGGGTTGAGTTCCTACCAGTCTATAGAGATGTGATTAGCATTAAACATCTGTATAGGGTTGAGTTCCTACCAGTCTATAGAGATGTGATTAGCATTAAACACCTGTATAGGGTTGAGTTCCTACCAGTCTATAGAGGTGTGATTAGCATTAAACACCTCTATAGGATTGAGTTCCTGCCAGTCCATAGAGATGTGATTAGCATTAAACACCTGTATAGGGTTGAGTTCCTACCAATCTATAGAGATGTGATTAGCATTAAACATCTGTATAGGGTTGAGTTCCTACCAGTCTATAGAGATGTGATTAGCATTAAACATCTGTATAGGGTTGAGTTCCTACCAGTCTATAGAGGTGTGATTAGCATTAAACACCTCTATAGGATTGAGTTCCTGCCAGTCCATAGAGATGTGATTAGCATTAAACACCTGTATAGGGTTGAGTTCCTACCAGTCTATAGAGATCTGATTAGCAATAAACATCTGTATAGGGTTGAGTTCCTACCAGTCTATAGAGATGTGATTGGCATTAAACACCTGTATAGGGTTGAGTTCCTACCAGTCTATAGAGGTGTGATTAGCATTAAACACCTGTATAGGATTGAGTTCCTACTAGTCTATAGAGATGTGATTAGCATTAAACACCTGTATAGGGTTGAGTTCCTACCAGTCTAAAGAGGTGTGATTAGCATTAAACACCTGTATAGGATTGAGTTCCTACCAGTCTATAGAGATGTGATTAGCATTAAACACCTGTATAGGGTTGAGTTCCTACCAGTCTAAAGAGGTGTGATTAGCATTAAACACCTGTATAGGATTGAGTTCCTACCAGTCTATAGAGATGTGATTAGCATTACACACCTGTATATAGTTGAGTTCCTACCAGTCTATAGAGATGTGATTAGCATTAAACACGTGTATAGGGTTGAGTTCCTACAAGTCTATAGAGATGTGATTAGCATTAAACACCTGTATAGGATTGAGTTCCTACCAGTCTATAGAGATGTGATTAGCATTAAACACCTGTATAGGGTTGAGTTCCTACCAGTCTATAGAGATGTGATTAGCATTAAACACCTGTATAGGGTTGAGTGCCTACCAGTCTATAGAGGTGTGATTAGCATTAAACACCTGTATAGGGTTGAGTTCCTACCAGTCTATATAGATGTGATTAGCATTAAACACCTGTATAGGATTGAGTTCCTACCAGTCTATAGAGATGTGATTAGCATTAAACACCTGTATAGGATTGAGTTGCTACCAGTCTATAGAGGTGTAATTAGCATTACACGCCTGTATAGGGTTGAGTTCCTAACAGTCTATAGAGGTGTGATTAGTATTAAACACCTGTATAGGATTGAGTTCCTACCAGTCTATAGAGATGTGATTAGCATTACACACCTGTATAGGGTTGAGTTCCTACCAGTCTATAGAGATGTGATTAGCATTAAACACCTGTATAGGATTGAGTTCCTACCAGTCTATATAGATGTGATTAGCATTAAACACCTGTATAGGGTTGAGTTCCTACCAGTCCATAGAGGTGTGATTAGCATTAAACACCTGTATAGGATTGAGTTCCTACCAGTCTATAGAAATGTGATTAGCATTAAACACCTGTACAGGGTTGAGTTCCAACCAGTCTATAAAGATGTGATTAGCATTAAACACCTGTATAGGATTGAGTTCCTACCAGTCTATAGAGATGTGATTAGCATTAAACACCTGTATAGGATTGAGTTTCTACCAGTCTATAGAGATGTGATTAGCATTAAACACCTGTATAGGATTGAGTTCCTACCAGTCTATAGAGATGTGATTAGCATTAAACACCTGTATAGGATTGAGTTCCTACCAGTCTGTAGAGATGTGATTAGCATTAAACACCTGTATAGGATTGAGTTCCTACCAGTCTATATAGATGTGATTAGCATTAAACACCTGTATAGGGTTGAGTTCCTACCAGTCTATAGAGATGTGATTAGCATTAAACACCTGTATAGGATTGAGTTCCTACCAGTCTATAGAGATGTGATTAGCATTAAACACCTGTATAGGGTTGAGTTCCTACCAGTCTATAAAGATGTGATTAGCATTAAACACCTGTATAGGATTGAGTTCCTACCAGTCTATAGAGATGTGATTAGCATTAAACACCTGTATAGGATTGAGTTCCTACCAGTTTATAGAGATGTGATTAGCATTAAGCACCTGTATAGGGTTGAGTCCTACCAGTCTATAAAGATGTGATTAGCATTAAACACCTGTATAGGGTTGAGTTCCTACCAATCTATAGAGATGTGATTAGCATTAAACACCTGTATAGGATTGAGTTCCTACCAGTCTATAGAGATGTGATTAGCATTAAACACCTGTACAGGGTTGAGTTCCTACCAGTCTATAAAGATGTGATTAGTATTAAACACCCGTATAGGGTTGAGTTCCTACCAGTCTATAGAGATGTGATTAGCATTAAACACCTGTATAGGGTTGAGTTCCTACCAGTCTATAGAGATGTGATTAGCAATAAACACCTGTATAGGGTTGAGTTCCTACCAGTCCATAGAGATGTGATTAGCATTAAACACCTGTATAGGATTGAGTTCCTACCAGTCTATAGAGATGTGATTAGCATGTAACACCTGTAGTTGAGTTCCTACCTGGGGAATTAGTTTCAATATTACAGGAATATACAACTATGTTTTCTGTAGTGGTGAATATGACGTGATAAGAACCTAAAAAAAGGCGTTAACCGAGGCCAATATAAGTTTTTTAGGTTCATATCACGTCATATTTACCACCCCACAAAAGTCCATAACTGTTTTATAATATGCACCATCCTCAAAAAAAAAAACAATCTTCTATTTGTCAATTAAAAGTTCAATTATATCAACCAGGAATATTTTTATTTAACAATAAAATAGTTATAAAAATAAACAATGTATCACAATATTTCAACAGGTTTCTCGTTAGACTTAGAAATAGAACTAGAGAGGGGATTTCCAAAAGCTATAATTAGAAAGTTGATATTCACCGGAAAACCGGTGTACATGGATTTTTGAGTACCACTCACGTGTATAAGATCCAGCCAATAGAAATGTGGTTATTTATAAAGTATATACTAATAATACATATAATAATAACCTCATTCCGCAGTTTTTTCTGAAAACCTAGAATAGCACTAAACTGAAAATTAACTAACCATGACCTGATGAACATGTTCGAGTTCAGAGATTTAGTGGAATGGTATTTGAATGTAGGTGTCTCTTCAATCTGTTCCTTCCAATTCTTCCCAGAGTTCTTCATAATTGCTGTGCTGCTTAGCTCCTTCCACTAGTCTCCAGTGAGTGTGCACTTCAGTGGGTCATATGTATTAGGTACGGCATACTGACACAGGAGGCATCTAACATGGAAGAATAAGCTCTTTTGCGTCAACATCCCAGAGTACCAGTTGATTTTTGCGTATGTTTGTATTCGATAGAGTTACTAATAGTGATGACTCTGATGAAAACTTAAAGAATATGATGATGTTTTGTAGTAATTGGTAGATAGGATACCTCACTGTTTCTCCCCTGAAGTAATTTTGAATAGCTGATAGAGATAGCCAAGCCACTTCATGCTGGATTGAAACTCAGTATACAAATCATTCATCAAAAATCAATCAGCGCCATCAATACCATCTAGTACTGAAATGGTTAACCGAATAACTGGTTTCAAACCGGTTACCTACCTAACTGATTTGAAAAAAACGTCAAACAGTTATCCAGAATAATGATAGTGATCGTCATTCCATGGTTAAAACGCAGTAAATCTGCCGCTTTTCCTTTGTGGTAATAAATCTGCCGCTTTTCCTTTGTGGTAATAAATCTGCCGCTTTTCCTTTGTGGTAGATTACACCTTGAAGCAGAGCTGTATATATTGAGAAATAATCGACTTTGGCTTCAACACTTCGTTAATGATCGGCAATTTTCCGTGAGTACAGAGTAACCGCAGAAACTATTCTGTAGTATGTATACAAACGAACGTTGTCGAGTACTCGACAACGTTCATTTGTATACACACTGTGGAATAGTTTCTGAGAATACTGCTTTCCAATTCCTATAGCCTTGATCCCAGATTCGGTGAAATAATGGCTACGGATAACCAGATATTAACTGGTTATAGCTCTCGGTTATACGGTTGTAAAAATGAGCCAACCGTTTCAGTCCTAATACCATGCATGTGTGTTGTTTGATGATGTTCTCCCATTAAAGCCAGACTACAGATTCAGTGGCTATCAACCTACCTCCATCCAAGATGTGTTCAAGTATCTTTAGTATAATATAAGTTATCTCTGTCAACATGTATGGTGTATGGAGATTTAACACCTGGATTTCGATTTTCAAACACAAAAGCCACAGGTGAGGTGTTTAAATGAGACATCCAGGTATTAAATCTCCATATACCATACATGTTGATGCAGATAACGTTTTTGTCCTGTTTGAAACACAATAGAAACATACTGGAGAAAAATGTGTGGATGCGTTTCTCACGCTCTGTAAAAAGTTGGATCAAATTCGTGAATAACTTTGTTTTTACAAATGCAGAAGACAACAGACAGAGTTACATCCCTTGGGCCATTGAGGAAACAAGTAAACAGCATTTTGATTACATATCGTCCCCCGAGTTCGAATGTGTTCTATGTGCCTACTGGCACATAGAACACATTGGAACTGAGAGGACGATATTTGGTCTTATTTTATTTTTCTCAAGTTGCTTCATTTAATTATTTGCCTATTTAAATCATAACGGCAAAATGTGATCGAATTGTTGGAAATCTGATGATATTTGTGACTATTTTCAGGTTTTTTGGTTCGATTTTTATACCGAGGCGAGGGAATGCGAAAAGCTTTCATTTAATCCATATACCCCGATGTTTCACGTGCGCTTATACCCTGGATGTTGCACACTCTTATATTTCTCAGATGCTGGGTGCACCCTTTACCATGGCTATTTGTCCAAGGCATTCCGACCAATCAAAAGACATAATTTATCAGGATATAGGGACAACAGATGTTACAGTTACGCCTCGGTAGCTGCCGGGATAATATTCTCACTGGGATAAGGATTCCCTATTTCAAGATTTCTGGAACAGCTCCTCATCTCATCACTCTGTTAAACAGCTCTGTAACACTCAAAAATTGCAATCTCGGTAAGTCTCAAGTATTCAACAGTGAGGCTCATAAAATCGGCAGCTGTGTTATTTACATTCCACTTTGCAGACAGACTTTAATTTGGTCTAATATTTATGACAGGTTTATTCAGATGCCAGCTGATCTCTTCAATGTAGAGTTGATATATATATCCAATAAAAGGTTTTTGTCAAATATGCTCAAACTGTGCTCTGGCCAAGCAAGCTTTCAACCTTTCCACTACAAACAAATGTTGAAGTATTATGAATAAAAGCATTTAACTTACTATTTTGACAATCTGTACCATTATAACCTATAACGCATGCACAAGAGTATCCATGAACTAAGTCAGTACATGTTCCTCCATTTTGGCATGGATCAGGTGAACAGTCATTGATATCTGAAAAAAATTACGAAGCTAATTGGTGTCAAAATATAAAGAAAACTTATACGTAACTATTAGACATAGATAGACGATATCTATGTTATTTTAGAGAATATTGGGAATTGTCCCTGCATCAGTATGCATCACGTCTTCTGATTGGTCAACGTGACCGAGACAAATAGCCATGGTATCGGCTATCTTCAAACATGCGGGAGATAAGAGAGCATGCCGTTGTTCTCCGTTTGTCACTCGAGAAACATCCAGCTGATAAAAATAACCTTTGAACCCGACTGGGTCACATCGATTGCAGAAACTCCTATTAGAACTGTTAATTAAATTGTAACGGGGTAAATCCCGGCCATAAAGTTTTTTTTCAATGAGGGTCACAATTTCAGTGAGGGTTTTGGAGCCAAACTGAGGTAAAGTAGGAAATCAACAGCGGGCAAATATACGGGCACAGTCAGTGTAACTACTTGTGTAAGACTTGGTGTCAACAACAAATTAACATTACCATAGCATTAAATCTCAGCGCACTTCATAATTTATTTTGCGGTTTCCGATGGTCAACGTAGAAATGTATGCTATTAATTCCACCTACGTTTTACAAAATTCAATGACTGCGGCTCAATACAAAATCTTCAAGTTTAAACCCAAGTGGAGTCTGAATTTGTGAGACATTGTTCCCGAAATTCAAAATGTCACCTTCCATGTTCCATGATGTCCAGCGTCATTTTAAGTAAATATTTAAGCTATTCTCTCAAAGACATGAACAAAACACACACCACAACACATCTAACATGCTGAAGCTTGTTCCATGGAAATACAGTACACTCTGAAAGGCTGAATTTACACGGTTTTAAAACTGTTTCAATGAATTCAAATTCACCAAAGTGAAAAACTTTGCCATGTGTGACCTGGTTTATAAACAACAATTCGGAAATAGACGCGTCTATTTATAGTTTTGCTGTGACATTTGTTACGCTGTTTGGTTCAAAACCAGAGGCCCAGTGTAGGGTTTAAACCTCGTCGCCCGAGTCTTAATGTGGAATCATATTTTACATCTCGGCATTATTTCTGTGTTAGGAGGTGGGACAAAATCGTTATCTCGGGCAACATCCAGGGTACATGGAGATTTAATACCTGGATGTCTCCTTTTCAACCATTCGGCTTGCGCCTCATGGTTGAAAACCGACATCCAGGTATTAAATCTTCATGTACCCTGGATGTTGCCCGAGATAACTAATATTATCTCATTTGTGTGGACATGAAAATATTATTTTTCACTTGCACATGTGACAAAAAAAACTTTCAGGTCCACACTCCTGAGATAATTCCCAACATTCACTAAATTAGCGTAGATTGTTTTATTCTATTCAATTAACATGGTTCCAAAGTATTTCATCATGCCACCAACTCGCTATTCGATTAACATCGTTCCAAACTATTTCATCACGCCACCAACTCACTATTCAATTAACATGGTTCCAAAGTATTTCATCATGCCACCAACTCGCTATTCGATTAACATTGTTCCAAACTATTTCATCATGCCACCAACTCACTATTCAATTAACATGGTTCCAAAGTATTTCATCATGCCACCAACTCGCTATTCACATATTGTTAAAATGAGGTACCCCATATGGAGGCCCCATAATGAATCCAATTATGAATTAATAGTCCCCAGAATGGAGCTCCATAGCAAATATCAAGACAAATTCACATCCAGAGTTCCTGCAGGTAAGGACCGATAAAAATTAAAGGGTATTCAAGTCTATTTCTTGAAATTTTCAAGCATTTTTCAAGGCCCTTCAATAGCATGACATTCACTTATTCTAACTAAGCCTCTCTAGTCATTACCCCCTCATCCTATCTCCCTCGAAGGGAAATGGGAGGTGGGGTAATGAACGAAGGGTCCTAGTTAGTACGCATTCACAAATTCAGACATACAAAACTATATAGTCATGATTATTTCCTTAGGCAGCTTTTTATTTCATGAATATTCAAAGCTTTTTAAGACCTACAAGCCCACATTTCACATTTTCAAAGCCTTGAATGAACCCAAGTCAAATTCAAGCATGTTTTTTGAATCCATGTCCCTGTATGAAGCAACCCTGGCATTTCAAGTTTTATTTTAATGTTTGTACTGTCGCCATGGAGCTGGAGTACAATTACGTGTGTACTTACTTATTTGATAATTATCACCAGTATAACCTGGAGTACTATCATGTGTGTACATATAACCTGGAGTACTATCATGTGTGTACATATAACCTGGAGTACTATCATGTGTGTACATATAACCTGGAGTACTATCATGTGTGTACATATAACCTGGAGTACTATCATGTGTGTACATATAACCTGGAGTACTATCATGTGTGTACATATAACCTGGAGTACTATCATGTGTATACATATAACCTGGAGTACTATCATGTGTATACATATAACCTGGAGTACTATCATGTGTATACATATAACCTGGAGTACTATCATGTGTGTACATATAACCTGGAGTACTATCATGTGTGTACATATAACCTGGAGTACTATCATGTGTGTACATATAACCTGGAGTACTATCATGTGTGTACATATAACCTGGAGTACTATCATGTGTATACATATAACCTGGAGTACTATCATGTGTATACATATAACCTGGAGTACTATCATGTGTATACATATAACCTGGAGTACTATCATGTGTGTACATATAACCTGGAGTACTATCATCATATAACCTGGAGTACTATCATGTGTGTACATATAACCTGGAGTACTATCATGTGTGTACATATAACCTGGAGTACTATCATGTGTATACATATAACCTGGGGTACTATCATGTGTGTACATATAACCTGGAGTACTATCATGTGTGTACATATAACCTGGAGTACTATCATGTGTGTACATATAACCTGGAGTACTATCATGTGTGTACATATAACCTGGAGTACTATCATGTGTGTACATATAACCTGGAGTACTATCATGTGTGTACATATAACCTGGAGTACTATCATGTGTATACATATAACCTGGGGTACTATCATGGGTGTACTTACTTATTTGACAATTATCACCAGTATAACCTGGAGTACTATCATGTGTGTACATATAACCTGGAGTACTATCATGTGTGTACATATAACCTGGAGTACTATCATGTGTGTACATATAACCTGGAGTACTATCATGTGTGTACATATAACCTGGAGTACTATCATGTGTGTACATATAACCTGGAGTACTATCATGTGTGTACATATAACCTGGAGTACTATCATGTGTGTACATATAACCTGGAGTACTATCATGTGTGTACATATAACCTGGAGTACTATCATGTGTGTACATATAACCTGGAGTACTATCATGTGTGTACATATAACCTGGAGTACTATCATGTGTGTACATATAACCTGGAGTACTATCATGTGTGTACATATAACCTGGAGTACTATCATGTGTATACATATAACATGGAGTACTAACATGTGTATACATATAACCTGGAATACTATCATGTGTGTACTTACTTATTTGACAATTATCACCAGTATAACCTGAAGTACTATCATGTGTATACATATAACCTGGAGTACTATCATGAGTGTACTTACTTTTTTGATAATTATCACCAGTATAACCTGGAGTACTATCATGAGTGTACATATAACCTGGAGTACGATCATGTGTGTACATATAACGTAGAGTACTACCATGTGTGTACATATGACCTGGAGTACTATCATGAGTGTACTTACTTATTTGACAATTATCACCAGTATAACCTGGAGTACTCTCATGCGTGTACATATAAACTGGAGTACTATCATGCGTGTACATATAACCTGGAGTACTACCATGTGTGTACATATAACCTGGAGTACTATCATGTGTATACATATAACCTGGAGTACTACCATGTGTATACATATAACCCGGAATACTATCATGTGTGTACTTACTTATTTGACAATTATCACCAGTATAACCTGGAGTACTATCATGTGTATACATATAACCTGGATTACTATCATGAGTGTACTTACTTATTTGATAATTATCACCAGTATAACCTGGAGTACTATCATGAGTGTACATATAACCTGGAGTACTATCATGTGTGTACATATAACCTAGAGTACTATCATGTGTGTACATATAAGCTGGAGTACTATCATGTGTATCATGTGTGTACATATAACCTGGAGTACTATCATGTGTGTACATATAACCTGGACTACTATCATGGGTGTACTTACTTATTTGACAATTATCACCAGTATAACCTGGAGTACTATCATGTGTATACATATAACCTGGAGTACTATCATGTGTGTACATATAACCTGGAGTACTATCATGTGTGTACATATAACCTGGAGTACAATCATGTGTGTACACATAACCTGGAGTACTATCATGGGTGTACATATAACCTGGAGTACTATCATGTGTGTACATATAACCTGGAGTACTATCATGCGTGTACATATAACCTGGAGTACTATCATGCGTGTACATATAACCTGGAGTACTATCATGTGTGTACATATAACCTGGAGTACTATCATGTGTGTACATATAACCTGGAGTACTATCATGTGTGTACATATAACCTGGAGTACTATCATGCGTGTACATATAACCTGGAGTACTATCATATGTGTACATATAACCTGGAGTACTATCATGTGTGTACATATAACCTGGAGTACTATCATGTGTGTACATATAACCTGGAGTACTATCATGGGTGTACTTACTTATTTGATAATTATCACCAGTATAACCTGGAGTACTATCATGTGTGTACATATAACCTGGAGTAATATCATGCATGTACATATAACCTGGAGTACTATCATATGTGTACATATAACGTGGAGTACTATCATGTGTGTACATATAACCTGGAGTACTATCATGTGTGTACATATAACCTGGAGTAATATCATGGGTGTACTTACTTATTTGATAATTATCACCAGTATAACCTGGAGTACTATCATGTGTGTACATATAACGTGGAGTACTATCATGTGTATACATATAACCTGGGGTACTATCATGGGTGTACTTACTTATTTGACAATTATCACCAGTATAACCTGGAGTACTATCATGTGTATACATATAACCTGGAGTACTATCATGTGTGTACATATAACCTGGAGTACTATCATGAGTGTACTTACTTATTTGACAATTATCACCAGTATAACCTGGTTTACAATCACATGTATATGCTGATGAGTTGGTATTGGCACATATACCTCCATTCTTACATGGTGAAGAGCAACATGGATCTGTAAAACAAAATCAATCAGAATTAACTCATAACCCTAATGTTATCTTTCATGTCTACAGTAGTCGGTGTAGACTGGTCATAATCCATGCATGGTCAGTGATGTCCATGTCTACAGTACAGTCCACACAGACTGGTCATAATCCATGCATGGTCAGTGATGTCCATGTCTACAGTACAGTCCGCACAGACTGGTCATAATCCATGCATGGTCAGTGATGTCCATGTCTACAGTACAGTCCGCACAGACTGGTCATAATCCATGCATGGTCAGTGATGTCCATGTCTACAGTACAGTCCGTACAGACTGGTTATAATCCATGCATGGTCAGTGATGTCCATGTCTACAATACAGTCCGCACAGACTGGTCAGAATCCATGCATGGTCAGTGATGTCTATGTCTGCTGTACAGTCAGCACAGACTGGTCAGAATCCATGAATGGTCAGTGATGTTTATGTCTACAGTACAGTCGGCGCAGACTGGTCATAATCTATGCATGGTCAGTGATGTCCGTGTCTACTGTACAGTCGGTGCAGACTGGTCATAATCCATGCATGTTCATTGATGTCCATGTATGCGTTTACCAGGTTATAAAATCATCATCAGCAAACTTTTTAATATAATCCGGTGCTTCATTAATTAAATTTTTGCTGATCATTCCTACATAATCCAGTCATTAATTAATTAAATTTTTGCTGATCATTCCTATATAATCAAGTGATTCATTAATTAATTTTTTGCTGATCACTCCTATATAATCCAGTGATTAATTAAATTTCACTGATCATTCCTGTATAATCCGGTGATTAATTAATTAAATTTTTGCTGATCATTCTTATATAATTCAGTGTTTCATTAATTAAATTTTCGCTGATCATTCCTATATAATCTAGTCATTAATTAAATAAATTTTTGCTGATCATTCCTACATAATCTGGTGATTAATTAAATTTCACTGATCATTCCTGTATAATCCGGTGATTAATTAATTAAATTTTTGCTGATCATTCCTATATAATTCAGTGTTTCATTAATTAAATTTTTGCTGATCATTCCTATATAATCCAGTCATTAATTAATTAAATTTTTGCTGATCATTCCTATATAATTCAGTGTTTCATTAATTAAATTTTTGCTGATCATTCCTATATAATCTGGTGATTAATTAAATTTCACTGATCATTCCTGTATAATCCGGTGATTAATTAATTAAATTTTCGCTGATCATTCCTATATAATCCAGTCATTAATTAATTAAATTTTCGCTGATCATTCCTATATAATCCGGCACTTCATTAATTAATTTTTTGCTGATCATTCCTGTATAAGCCGGTGATTAATTAATTAAATTTTTGCTGGTCATTCCTATATAATCCAGTGATTCATTAATTAATTTTTTGCTGATCATTCCTATATAATCTGGTGATTTTTTAAATTTCACTGATCATTCCTATATAATCTGGTGATTAATTAATACAATTTTTGCTGACCATTCCTATATAATCCAGTGATTCATTAATTAAATTTTTGCAGATCATTCCTATATATTCTGGTGATTAATCAAATTTCGCTGATCATTCCTATATAATCTGGTGATTAATTAATAAAATTGTTGCTGATCATTCCTGTATAATCCGGTGATTAATTAATTAAATTTTTGCTGATCATTCCTATATAATTCAGTGTTTCTATCATGCGTGTACATATAACCTGGATTACTATCATGTGTGTACATATAACCTGGAGTACTATCATGTGTATACATATAACCTGGAGTACTACCATGTGTATACATATAACCCAGAATACTATCATGTGTGTACTTACTTATTTGACAATTATCACCAGTATAACCTGGAGTACTATCATGTGTATACATATAACCTGGATTACTATCATGAGTGTACTTACTTGTTTGATAATTATCACCAGTATAACCTGGAGTACTATCATGAGTGTACATATAACCTGGAGTACTATCATGTGTATACATATAACCTGGAGTACTATCATGCGTGTACATATAACCTGGAGTACTATCATGTGTATCATGTGTGTACATATAACCTGGAGTACTATCATGTGTGTACATATAACCTGGAGTACTATCATGGGTGTACTTACTTATTTGATAATTATCACCAGTATAACCTGGAGTACTATCATGTGTGTACATATAACCTGGAGTACTATCATGTGTATACATATAACCTGGGGTACTATCATGGGTGTACTTACTTATTTGACAATTATCACCAGTATAACCTGGTTTACAATCACATGTATATGCTGATGAGTTGGTATTGGCACATATACCTCCATTCTTACATGGTGAAGAGCAACATGGATCTGTAAAACAAAATCAATCAGAATTAACTCATAACCCTAATGTTATCTTCCATGTCTACAGTAGTCGGTGTAGACTGGTCATAATCCATGCATGGTCAGTGATGTCCATGTCTACAGTACAGTCCGCACAGACTGGTCATAATCCATGCATGGTCAGTGATGTCCATGTCTACAGTACAGTCCGCACAGACTGGTTATAATCCATGCATGGTCAGTGATGTCCATGTCTACAATACAGTCCGCACAGACTGGTCAGAATCCATGCATGGTCAGTGATGTCTATGTCTGCTGTACAGTCAGCACAGACTGGTCAGAATCCATGAATGGTCAGTGATGTTTATGTCTACAGTACAGTCGGCGCAGACTGGTCATAATCTATGCATGGTCAGTGATGTCTGTGTCTACTGTACAGTCGGTGCAGACTGGTCATAATCCATGCATGTTCAGTGATGTCCATGTATGCGTTTACCAGGTTATAAAATCATCATCAACAAACTTTTTAATATAATCCGGTGCTTCATTAATTAAATTTTTGCTGATCATTCCTATATAATCCAGTCATTAATTAATTAAATTTTTGCTGATCATTCCTATATAATCCAGTGATTCAATAATTAATTTTTTGCTGATCATTCCTATATAATCTGGTGATTAATTAAATTTCACTGATCATTCCTGTATAATCCGGTGATTAATTAATTAAATTTTTGCTGATCATTCCTATATAATTCACTGTTTCATTAATTAAATTTTCGCTGATCATTCCTATATAATCCAGTCATTAATTAATTATTTTTTTGCTGATCATTCCTATATAATCTGGTGATTAATTAAATTTCACTGATCATTCCTGTATAATCTGGTGATTAATTAATTAAATTTTTGCCGATCATTCCTATATAATTCAGTGTTTCATTAATTAAATTTTTGCTGATCATTCCTATATAATCCAGTCATTAATTAATTAAATTTTTGCTGATCATTCCTATATAATTCAGTGTTTCATTAATTAAATTTTCGCTGATCATTCCTATATAATCTGGTGATTAATTAAATTTCACTGATCATTCCTGTATAATCCGGTGATTAATTAATTAAATTTTCGCTGTTCATTCCTATATAATCCAGTCATTAATTAATTAAATTTTCGCTGATCATTCCTATATAATCCGGTACTTCATTAATTAATTTTTTGCTGATCATTCCTGTATAAGCCGGTGATTAATTAATTAAATTTTTGCTGATCATTCCTATATAATCCAGTGATTCATTAATTAATTTTTTGCTGATCATTCCTATATAATCTGGTGATTAATTAAATTTTCACTGATCATTCCTATATAATCTGGTGATTAATTAATACAATTTTTGCTGATCATTCCTATATAATCCAGTGATGCATTAATTAAATTTTTGCAGATCATTCCTATATAATATGGTGATTAATCAAATTTCGCTAATCATTCCTATATAATCTGGTGATTAATTAATAAAATTGTTGCTGATCATTCCTGTATAATCCGGTGATTAATTAATTAAATTTTTGCTGATCATTCCTATATAATTCAGTGTTTCATTAATTAAATTTTCGCTGATCATTCCTATATAATCTGGTGATTAATGAAATTTCACTGATCATTCCTGTATAATCCGGTGATTAATTAATTAAATTTTCGCTGATCATTCCTATATAATCCAGTCATTAATTAATTAAATTTTCGCTGATCATTCGTATATAATCCGGTACTTCATTAATTAATTTTTTGCTGATTATTCCTGTATAAGCCGGTTATTAATTAATTAAATTTTTGCTGATCATTCCTATATAATCCAGTGATTCATTAATTAAATTTTTGCTAAGCATTCCTATATAATCCAGTGATTAATTAAATTTTCGCTGATCATTCCTACATAATCCAGTGCTTCATTAATTAAATTTTTGCTGGTCATTCGTGTATAATTCAGTGATTAACTAATTAAATTTTTGCAGATCATTCCTATATAATATGGTGATTAATCAAATTTCGCTAATCATTCCTATATAATCTGGTGATTAATTAATAAAATTGTTGCTGATCATTCCTGTATAATCCGGTGATTAATTAATTAAATTTTTGCTGATCTTTCCTATATAATTCAGTGTTTCATTAATTAAATTTTTGCTTATCATTCCTATATAATCCAGTCATTAATTAATTAAATTTTTGCTGATCATTCCTATTTAATTCAGTGTTTCATTAATTAAATTTTCGCTGATCATTCCTATATAATCTGGTGATTAATTAAATTTCACTGATCATTCCTGTATAATCCGGTGATTAATTAATTAAATTTTCGCTGATCATTCCTATATAATCCAGTCATTAATTAATTAAATTTTCGCTGATCATTCCTATATAATCTGGTGCTTCATTAATTAATTTTTTGCTGATCATTCCTGTATAAGCCGGTGATTAATTAATTAAATTTTTGCTGATCATTCCTATATAATCCAGTGATTCATTAATTAAATTTTTGCTGATCATTCCTATATAATCCAGTGATTAATTAAATTTTCGCTGATCATTCCTACATAATCCAGTGCTTCATTAATTAAATTTTTGCTGATCATTCGTGTATAATTCAGTGATTAATTAATTAAATTTTTGCTGATCATTCATATATAATTCGGTGATTAATTAAATTTTTGCTGATCATTCCTATATTTAGTGTTTAGAATCTAAGATTATTACATCCATGGAAATATTGCCCATTCGTAAAAATATTGCCCACCCATGGAAAGTGACCAGTCCACGGCGGCCGTACTGTATTCAGTTCCAGCAGTTGGAAAAGTCCACATTTATTATTTGGGGTACACCAATTAATGAATTCAACCTTCAGCCTTGGGTCTGCATGTTTAAAATATTAATTTGTCTACCATACCAACTTCCTGAGGATTTATTCATTTATTTATTGGTGTTTAAGTTCACATATTTCTGCACAATCAAGCCTGAAAATAAGCAGTCTGACATTTGCAGAATGAGGTCCCCAGAGGGTGAATTTGATAATGCTATCCTATACAATGGGCCAATTTATCCTCTGGATACGTCTTTCTGTTTAGTTTTGAGACTCTGATTCAGATTGAGGTTCATAGAGGGTAAATTTAGTGATGCTACCCTGCTGTGCAGGGTAGCATCATTAAATTCACCCTCGGGGGACCTCATTTTGCAGATGACAGTCTGCTTATTTTCTGGGTAATGTGCACAATGGCTAATTGTGACCACAACATGGATATAAAGTCAAGTCCAGCCAATCGTTTATACTCATATTGCCAATTGGGAGGACTTCCACCCCAAGCATTGGTGCCATTTTATCAGTTGAACAGAGCTTGTTTACCACAGTAAATAAGCACTGCTTCACTTCCTAGGGCTCCCATGGAACATTCCGAGAGGAAGCATCTAAGTTATTTCAGGTCATATTGTGATCCTGGTCAGAGAAGCTGTCTCTCAAGTACAAAAGCCTAACCTACTGAGTTTTGTCTTTCATTTACAGACCTAGCTTGAAATGTCTATCATTTACAGACCTAAGTTGAAATGTCTTTCATTTACAGACCTAGGTTGAAATGTCTTTCATTTACAGACCTAGGTTGAAATGTCTTTCATTTACAGACCTAGGTTGAAATGTCTTTCATATACAGACCTAGGTTGAAATGTCTTTCATTCACAGACCTAGGTTGAAATGTTTTTCATTTACAGACCTATCTTGAAATGTCTTTCATTTACAGACCTAGCTTGAAATGTCTTTCATTTACAGACCTAGGTTGAAATGTCTTTCATATACAGACCTAGGATGAAATGTCTTTCATTTACAGACCTAGGTTGAAATGTCTTTCATTTACAGACCTAGGTTGAAATGTCTTTCCTTTACAGACCTAGCTTGAAATGTCTTTCCTTTACAGACCTAGCTTGAAATGTCTTTCATCTACAGACCTAGGTTGAAATGTCTTTCATTTACAGACCTAGGTTGAAATGTCTTTCATTTACAGACCTAGGTTGAAATGTCTTTGATTTACAGACCTAGGTTGAAATGTCTTTCATTTACAGACCTAGGTTGAAATGTCTTTCATTTACAGACCTAGGTTGAAATGTCTTTCATTTACAGTCCTAGGTTGAAATGTCTATCATTTACAGACCTAAGTTGAAATGTCTTTCATTTACATACCTAGGTTGAAATGTCTTTCATTTACAGACCTAGGTTGAAATGTCTTTCATTTACAGACCTAGGTTGAAATGTCTTTCATTTACAGACCTATGTTGATATGTCTTTCATTTACAGACCTAGGTTGAAGTGTCTTTCATTTACTGACCTAGGTTGAAATGTCTTTCATTTACAGACCTAGGTTGAAATGTCTTTCATTTACAGACCTAGGTTGAAATGTCTTTCATTTACAGACCTAGGTTGAAATATCTTTCATTTACAGACCTAGGTTGAAATGTCTTTCATTTACAGACCTAGGTTGAAATGTCTTTCATTTACAGACCTAGGTTGAAATGTTTTCATTTACAGACCTAGGTTGAAATGTCTTTCATTTACAGACCTAGGTTGAAATGTCTTTCATTTACAGACCTAGGTTGAAATGTCTTTCATTTACAGACCTAGGTTGAAATGTCTTTCATTTACAGACCTAGGTTGAAATGTCTTTCATTTACAGACCTAGGTTGAAATGTCTTTCATTTACAGACCTAGGTTGAAATATTTTTCATTTACAGACCTAGGTTGAAATGTCTTTCATTTACAGACCTAGGTTGAAATGTCTTTCATTTACTGACCTAAGTTGAAATGTCTTTCATTTACTGACCTAAGTTGAAATGTCATTCATTTACAGACCTAGGTTGAAATGTCTTTCATTTACAGACCTAGGTTGAAATGTCTTTGATTTACAGACCTAGGTTGAAATGTCTTTCATTTACAGACCTAGGTTGAAATGTCTTTCATTTACAGACCTAGGTTGAAATGTCTTTCATTTACAGTCCTAGGTTGAAATGTCTATCATTTACAGACCTAAGTTGAAATGTCTTTCATTTACATACCTAGGTTGAAATGTCTTTCATTTACAGACCTAGGTTGAAATGTCTTTCATTTACAGACCTAGGTTGAAATGTCTTTCATTTACAGACCTATGTTGATATGTCTTTCATTTACAGACCTAGGTTGAAGTGTCTTTCATTTACTGACCTAGGTTGAAATGTCTTTCATTTACAGACCTAGGTTGAAATGTCTTTCATTTACAGACCTAGGTTGAAATGTCTTTCATTTACAGACCTAGGTTGAAATATCTTTCATTTACAGACCTAGGTTGAAATGTCTTTCATTTACAGACCTAGGTTGAAATGTCTTTCATTTACAGACCTAGGTTGAAATGTTTTCATTTACAGACCTAGGTTGAAATGTCTTTCATTTACAGACCTAGGTTGAAATGTCTTTCATTTACAGACCTAGGTTGAAATGTCTTTCATTTACAGACCTAGGTTGAAATGTCTTTCATTTACAGACCTAGGTTGAAATGTCTTTCATTTACAGACCTAGGTTGAAATGTCTTTCATTTACAGACCTAGGTTGAAATATTTTTCATTTACAGACCTAGGTTGAAATGTCTTTCATTTACAGACCTAGGTTGAAATGTCTTTCATTTACTGACCTAAGTTGAAATGTCTTTCATTTACTGACCTAAGTTGAAATGTCATTCATTTACACACCTAGGTTGAAATGTCTTTCATTTACAGACCTAGGTTGAAATGTCTTTCATTTACTTACCTCTGTTGAAATGTCTTTCATTTACTGACCTAAGTTGAAATGTCATTCATTTACAGACCTAGGTTGAAATGTCTTTCATTTACAGACCTAGGTTGAAATGGCTTTCATTTACAGACCTAGGTTGAGTTAAACTATCTTACTAGGAGAAAAATGGACTGATGGTGACCTCTATGTACTCTCTTCACTTATCAAAACGGCAAAGGGGCAAATACGTTGTGTTATCTTTGTAACATTTTCTCCACTATTGGCGCATCCGATGGACTAATCAATAGGGAATAAAACAACTGATCCTCTAGTATCCAAAGGGTAGTTGGAGTGAACCTAATACAGACAGGGCATTTACAGTTAAAATTATAAGTCCTGTCATGAACTGTACACTTATCTAGGCTTAATTGCACATAGGAATTGCGCGCAATTGCCATATTGAATGGCATCCAAAGCACGGCAGGATCTCTTGGTTACTCATCGCAAACACAAGCAATGTTTCGGCCAATGGACCTCCGGGTTACCCGGAGGTCCATTGGCTGAAACATTGCTTGTGCACAGGCCATATGCACAGAATTTGATGGCCTTACTAAGGTCATAACGCATATATCAACATGCAGATTGACCTGCTATTTGTGCGCATTTCACGACAGGACTTCTATTTTTAACTGTGGTTGGTTCAATTCAAATGTAAAACTTATAAGTCTTCGAATGTTTCTTCCTCTACAAAACAAATTCCCAATTTTGGCCCCCATGATGCAAATTTCCCCTATGGCATGGGGCTCAGACACCTTCCCCAAAGAAGGCAGAAGAATGCCTGCCAACTGGTAATTCTTACGAGGCCTACATAGGTTACCGGTAATATGTTTTTCATATCCACACAGAAAGTAAAAACTAAGGACACAAAAAAAACAAAATACTGACAGAAAATGTTTTTTAAGAATTCTCATTTTGTCTATTCTGCAGTAAGCAAGGACTAAAGACTGTTGATTTTGAAGTACTAACAGGAAGAAAATATTGTAGGCATACTCACAACTTTGTGGGATTGGTCCTTCACATGTCGAAAAAGCATTTTCCGCTGAAACGAGAGACAAAATTTAAATAAATACCACTCATAATGATTTAAAGAAAGACTCCCGTACCAAGACTTTTATAACTTAAGACACTGTTTCTAGAATGTTAATGAAAATATTTTATTGTCTGTTCTGCTGTAAATTATCAAGAAAATTTTGAGTTGTAAAATTCAATACCTTTCAAGTGGGCGAGGTGAGAATCCATTTTCTCCCCCCACTGCGTGTGTAACATAGTCTATCCAGGGTGAGATAGCAGGGAGAGACAGATGTATCCCACCCCACCCACGTGACGTTATACATTTACAACGTTATTATGACGTTATGCATATCGTATCAGTTTCTTGCTACCAACTAATTCATATTGATATCATCAGAATGCCGTGTGATCAAAGTTTGATGCTCTAAAACTCTTTAAACCCCAAGATGCCACCGTTCCTAACTGATTTCGTGGTATATACCTTTGGTACATACATAACTTTTGCATGCTCTTTCCGATGGTGTCGTAGTTTTTCAAAACAACTAATACCAAATGAGTTGATTATATCAGCACATGACCGCTGATTACCTCCGGCTAACGTAACCGCTGTATGGTGGGGGGGGGGGGAGAAAAATAATCCCTGATGGGTATGGGTGTGGGATGGGAAAATCTCACCCTCGGGACAAGATATTTGGTCCAGACACTCGGCAAGAAGCCGAGTGTCTGGATCAAATATCTTGTCCCGAGGGTGAGATTTCCCATTCCACACCCGTACCCATCAGAGATTATAATATTCTTGGTGGTTAACGTCAAAATATCAAATTAAATTATCAAGTTTATCACCGACAGTAATTCTGTTAATCAAAAATATTGTTTTAGTTTATTTTGTTTGTTACAATACAATCACCATGGACTGATCATAATCAACGCATGGGCAGTGATATCTACACACGCGTTTACCAAGTAATAAAAATCATCATCAGCAAAATTTTAATTAATGAAGCACCGGGTTGTACCCGGGTTGTACCCGGTGCTTCATTAATTAAATTTTTATTGATTATTCCTATAATTAGTGTTTGTAATCTAATATTATTGCGTCCATGGAAATATTGTCGACCCGTGGAAAGTGACCAGTCCATGAAGGCTGTAATGTATATTAATTTATTGTGGTTTCTATCATATTTCTCCACTGCACACTAAAGCTACCAGTGTTTCTGTAGTTGTCCAGCAGTGTACACTGTAAAAGCACTTTAAACATGGTACAGAGGGATGACACCCTTATTGTACACTAGCCGAATCAACCGCTGCAATTCTACCCAAGTCGTCCACTGCAGTTTTAACCAAATTGTCCCAAAATTGTTTGCTGGGGAAATTTTTAAATGATTGTATATTTCAGCATTTTTTATTTATTTTTGTTTTGTTTTTTTTTTAATTTTATTGTATATAATCTATTGTACTATATCTTAATGTACTTCCTTGTATTAAAATTTCATAGGGAGCGCGGTGGCTCAGTAGGTAGAGGTGCAGGCTGCAAGCCGAGAGGTCCTCGGTTCGAATCCCACCTGCGGCAACCGCGTTGTGTCCTTGGGCAAGACACTTCATCTCCATTGCCCGCATGGGGGCACGATGACGCCGTGTACTAAGGCGTACTGCACGTTGATGGTACGCATGTCTTCAACCAATCTAACCCTGCCTGTGCTGCAGTGCGGAGTTACGATGTTGGGGAGCTGGCAGCTGCTCGTCGTTGCTCGGTGGTTCTCTCCGGGTACTCCGGCTTCCTCCACCACGGTCATGATTAGCCATTGTGCATAAATATGTGACCTTAAACATCAATAAATAAATAAATAAATAAATTAAAATTTCATATATTTGAACGAGATTTGTGAAAACAGACATGCCAGAACAAAATAAACTACTCAGCCATCTAATTGATTTCGACATTGTTTTGACGTGGCTTAAAGTTTATTCAATGTTTTTCTCATGATGATGATGACAGCATTACTCCTTAACCCTTTACCTAACGAATTGCCCGCTCTAGTTTTAACTGTATATTAAGTTCCATAAAAAATCTTATACTTTTGCACTTATTCATTGAAAGGCACCACTGGTGCTTAACAATCAATAATCGCAAAACTATTGGCAGGAAATTAGCTAATATATTTTGAACCATTAATATATACTAGTATTAATATGCAAATTGAGCAGTTGAAAAAATTTAATTTTTCAAAATATTTCAACAAAACCATATCATTTGACCTCCTCATTGGAACGAGCTCAATGAGCTCGTTCCACTGAGGGGTCACATGATATGGTTTTGTTGAAATTTTTTGAAAAATTTTTAAAAATTATATTTAAAATGATAAATTTTGATATCGTCTACGTTGGGTAAAGGGTTGAAGTGTATGAAGTTCCATAAAAAAAAGCATCACGTGACCTATGGTGGTTGGACGCTAAATTTTTCGTTCTGCTTTTCGAAGTCCTTTTAATGGCGAATTTTATAATCTAGTGGACATTCGGTCGGCCTAAAGTGAGCTCAAGAGATGAGGTAACACGATGAATTAACTAAACAACTGTTCAAATATATCTTTGGATACGTTTTATCATGCTTTAACATGTGGGGATTTCTTCAAGTGATGGATTCTGAACCGTAGCCATTCATTCGTGACATTGTTTACATTGGTAACCTCCAACTTCAGAGCGGGCAATTTGTTAGGTAAAGGGTTAAGGAGTATTGCTGTCATCATCATCATGAGAAAAACATTGAATAAACTTTAAGCCACGTCAAAACAATGTCGAAATTTTGTGTCAAGCTGCTTGTACGGGAACTTTAAAAAAAAAACAACTTTTCTCCCGGATCGATGGAAGATTCGATGGACATCATCTACTCATAATAGTTATTTGCTACTCAATGTGTGTTCTTTCCTGGACTGTAGTCTATTCCGGCTGTGAGCGTGCTATTTTCTACATCAACTGTATCCTCTCCGCGTTTGATTGCTCATGTGGTGAAATCATCTCATCGATCTTGTGCTCTTATTACTGAAACATTGATTTTGAGCTAATTTTTCTTCTATTAAGAACTATCACGTCCTTACGGAGTTGACATTCAGTCATGGGTGATACTGAAGAATCTGAGAAGGAACATAAAAGGCCCAGAGCCTTAGTTGGAGAAACCCCCTCCCCCTTGGTGAAAAAGAAATTGAGGGACGATAGTGGTTCAGAAGAAGACTTTGAACTCTCGGATATTTCAATGTCTGGAGCTGACCAAGCACCTGGCCCATTGAGCTCCCAAGATCAGTTCAGTCTTGCATTTGTTAAGGCATTGAGGGATCCATCAGTGCGGGAGTGCCTTAAATCTGTTTTTGTCGAGGCAGCATGTGAGCGTATCGAGTCTCTGGAAGCTACCGTGAAACAGTTGCGTGATGATCTTGAGGTAAAAGATAAAAAACTCGAACAATTGTTTGACCAGATTGATGACTTGGAGCAGTACGGGGGGAGAACAAATTTGAGACTGACAGGCATTTTAGAGAAACCGGATGAGAACACTTACGCTATTGTGCTAGACATTGCCGATAAAATAGGGGTAAATCTTTATTTGGAGGATGTGTCTTGTAGCCATCGTGTGGGCTCCAAATTTATTGGTGACAAACATGTTAGAGCCAGACCGATTATTTTTCGTCTCAACAATTACCGCGTACGAGATAAACTGTATACAGTACGTGGAGAGTGTATTGTAACTAAATCACCCGCGGAGTGGAGTTATCACCCAAGCTACAACTTTCAAATTTTGTATACATCGGCAAAAAAACCCAAGCAATGTTTCAGCCAATGGACCTCCGGGTTTAACCCGGAGGTCCATTGGCTGAAACTTTGCTGGAGTTGGTTATGCTTTGCAACAAATTTGCAATTATTGCTCGGGTGGAATCTCCACTCTGTGGGTGATTTGGTGATAATACACTCTCCACGTACTGTAGATCCAGGACCAAATTAAAGACAGTTAAAGTTGATTCACAGTCTGCACAGTCAGGACTTGGACAGAATAGTATCTACATAAATGAAGACTTAACTAGAACCCGAGCTTCTTTAGCTCGTAGAGCTCGTGCTCTAGCCCGTGATCGTAAGATCCAGGACACTTGGACATTCGATGGTGTGATCTTTGCAAAACTCAGGGATGGTTCCGTCCAAAGGATTACGACCCAGTGTCAAATGTCAGAACTGGAAAAAAAATTCAGAATTGTACAAAAATTTGATCTCAACAGATCTCAGTCTACCATTATAGAATGTTGATAAACATCTGCCACATGCAGCTATGTGCAGTGCGTGGATCGTGGGCTGTGACAGGGTCGCCCGTGGGGTGGAGATATCATCCGAAGTACCACTTCAAAATTGTGTACATTTGGTTAAAAAATACAACAATGTTTCAGCCAATGGACCTCGGGGTCCAACCCGGGGTCCATTGGATGGAGCTTTGTGTTTGTCATATTTGTTCATGTTTTGTAATAAATTTGCAATTATTATTCGGATGGAATCTCCATTGTGCGGGGGGGGGGGGGGGGAGGACTGTGGTGGAACGCTATCCACGTATTTTATATTGTGAATATAATTATATTTTTGTGCACAAGCCGTATTCGAAAAGATCCTAGTTATCGTTGATAACTTTCTATGGATAGAGATGGAATGGTGCTTTTTTCGACGTGTGGTTGTTCTGTCACGCTGGCACTTGACCTTTTTGTATTCTTCCGGCGAAAGAATGACAGCTACGGAAAATAACACTGGCCGACGGCTCGTGGGTGGGGAGTTATCGTGGATTGGGGATGGGTTTTCTCTTTTTTTTTTTTTTTCTTTTTTTTCTCCTCATTTATCTATATACAGTCGCGGACTGGGCCGAGAATAGTTGAAGGAATTTTTCTCTTTTTTTTTTTTTTTTTTTTTTTGAACAAAAGCTTCTTCCCTGCATCGGAGGGTGACCGACCGCAGTTCACATAGAGAACATCCTGATAGCGATTTTGTATCAGCTTCATCACCTAACAAAGTATCAACTGGAACGGCGATGCGCGAGTCCATCGGAACGACAGTTTGGTCCATCAAGCGTAAATTTAAGTTTTCAAATTAACAGATCGCTGTTTTTTCATGCATCTGAGCTGTCAGTGACAGACTAGACTGCTGGCTTCTCGAAATGTTCTCTATGCGAGTTGCCATCGGCAGTCCACATGGGAAACATTTCGACATACTGGCGTCCTATGTAATCAAATCCATCTCACCCATCTCACCTGCTGGTTGCTTTCAGGAAATTTAGGGCACCTAAGGGTGTTAGGCTGGATCAGTTTCAGGGGCCTCAAAGGCTACCCAATAGGGGTCTCAGCAGGAATCTTCCCAGTAGACCAATATATTTTATACATGTTACTGGTGTCCAAGTATATATCCCCTCTCCTGCTTGAACACGTCATAGAATATTTATATATACAAAAAATCTTGCGACCTGCTTGTAATCATTCATCCGACTACCTTCCTGCACCGATGTAGTATCCTATCCTATCCCCCCCCCCCCCGCCCCCTCCCATAAAAAAAATATGTGAACTTCAAATCTGAGTGCTAGGAATTTTCGATACGTTTGTGCAGAAGTGGCACAACTTTCCAGTGGGCAGCAAAGTCCTGAGCCGAGCACCCCCCTCCCCAACCACCGCTACTCACAGTAGTAGAAGATACGGTACTTGAGACTACTCTCGTGGCATGTCTTCTACTTGGGTCCCAAGCAAGGTTTTGAATTAAATCCCAAAACTGAAGTTTCATTTTTGAGGGATGTATAGAATATGTAATGTTGACTTAGGACTTAGTCATGGTGGATCATTTCTACATATAGGCCCGTAAGCAACTCAATTCTTGCTGTGTAGAGTCCTGTTCGTGACCTATTTGTGTGTGAAAATTCTACATGCTTACAAGTGTAAGAAACCCATCGAATATCTGAACACAAGACTATTTATATGTCGACAATCGTTAAAATGAGTAAATTCATTCTTTCAAAAAAACGGTCGAGGGTAATACCAATCCACCTCATGGGTATCTCCCTTCCTATCTGTTATTAAAATGCCTGTCTAATTCCCCTACTGAGCAATATTACTGAGTATTTCGACCACTGGACGTCAAAAGACTTGTAAGATATCATCTCCTGCACCACTATGTCAGTCTGGGTGTAACAAAATTTGTGTGTATATGTGTGTGCGGTGAGGAGAAAAGTGAACTCGTGGGGATCTTTGATGATATATTCCCGCAGCCTAGTAGGGCTGTGGGTCTGCATCACCAAGCCCCCCCCCCCCCTTCCCCCTCCGCACACTCCGCACGCACTCTCACTTGGGTGGTGATCTGTCATTGTGTTGTCTACTCCTGGACTGCACTCTTTTGTTTTCAGTAGAAGGATTTGCATTACTATGTTGAAGAAGCTATAAACGCGCCCGTCCAAAATTCAGAGTCTTGGTCTGAGTGGCTGTCATGATGGTTTCGACTCGATCACGACTGGATGGTGATCTGATTGAAATTATTCTTCTGTCCCGCGGCTTCGTAGTATATAATTCATTGTCAAAGAAATGCGAAAGCATTGAAGTTGTGAGTTATGTTTACCTGTCTGTGTTACATTAAGAGATCGTCCCAAACACCACTGTGTGTAACGACAGTTGAGTGTGTGTGATTTTGGACGGATCGTAATCGTATTTCTACCTCTTTGAAAGCATCCAGTCTAGAGGTACGTGAGGGTTTACTGTGGCTGGGTTACCCGTGGGGTGGGGTTATCATCAAAAGTACCACGTGTTTTGTGTGGTGAGTGGGTTGGGGGTTTCATCTAAAGTATCACATTCAAATTATGCACATATGGTAATTAAAAAACAGTAAATTTTTGATCCAGTGGACCTCCGGGTATAACCCGGAGGTCGACTGGCTGGAACTTTGCTTGTGATTGTTATGCTTTGCAATATGTTTACATTTCTTGCTCGAGTGGAATCTCCGCTCTGAGGAGAATTTAGTGACGGCATATATTAATATATGCTTTGCAGCAGGTTTACGTTTAGTGCTCTGGTGGAATATCTTTTCTGCCGGGAATTTTGTTGGGCTCGTACATAATTCATTAACTGCTTCTGCTTGAAAGGTGATAGAAACGCCTCAGTCTACCAACATATAAGGTTGATAAATAAATAAGGTCTATACAAATATGTAACACATTAACTATACGCAGTGCGTAGTGAGTGGGTTGTGGCCTGGTCGCCCTTGGGGTGGGGTTATCACCCAAAGTACCACTTTGGGTGATAGCCCCACCCTAAGGGCGACCAGAGATCGATTTTGTGATGGTTAACTCTCCACGTATTATTTCTATTGTCAGTGCTTTGCAACATATTTGCAATTATTGCTCGGATGGAATGTCCAATATGCGGAGATTGATTTTGTGTCGGTAAACACTTCACGTAGTATATAATATGTATATTATCTTGTACATATAATTTGGTGCTCAAGTATACATTTTTTCTCCCATCTCCTGTTTGGAATGTGAAAAGAAACGTCTCAGTCTACCATTACAGAATGTTTATAAATAAATAAGATTTAGACATGTCTGCAACACAGCAGCCATATGCGGTGTGTGGAGTGTGGGTTGGGTCGTCCGTGGAATGAGGTCATCACTCAAAGGATCACTTCCAAATTCTCTGCATATGTTTAAAAACACACGCAGTGTTCCAGCCAATGTACCTCCAAGTTGAACCCGAGGGTCTGTTGGCTGGAACTTTGCTTGTGATTGTTATGCAGTGCTTTGTAATAAATATTTAAATTATTACTTGGGTGGAATCCTCATTCTGTTGGGGACTTTGCTATGGTACACTCTCCATGTACTATATGTATATATATCATGGATTTTGTTAGGTTCCAACAACCCTCATATTGTGTACATACAATTGGTGTTTCAGTATATAATTTTTCTCCCATGTCCTGGTTGAATCTTTCCTATCTCCAGCTTACGAAGTTTTCAACCTGTCACGGCATAACTTTTAAGCCTTATCTGCCCCTTTTCAATTTAAGCTTGTCATAATATTGTCACGCTTCTCCAAGAACTATTTAGTTCCATACTCTATTACGGATTATCCACTTCCATAAATTGATAATTATGACTTCTATTAAGCAGAATATATCTATTTCCATATAGATGCTACACAGTTACCTTGTACATACTACTTTCGTTCACCTTTTCCTTGTATTTTATGTTTCCTTCATCTTCATGACTAATTATTCTACATTAACTATCTTCCACTACAACATTCTCTTCCAAGCCAGCTTGAATCCAATTTGCTTTCCAGACAATATCCTTCTGTTATCTGCAATCATGACAAGTACTTACATCCGTGCACCACGTTTACGCTATCGTCGATATTTTGCTCAATATATTACATAATGTGTCATATTGAATTATACCGTGCTCGGATTGGTACTTTCAATACCACACTTTATGCTCGCATCCTACACCAGAAACTGTCGAAGCATCAATCAGTTTGCGTCTTAATTTACCTACTCTTGCGCCTTGGTGGGGTTGAACTCCATAGAAGCTTCACTGCCATTGCTGCTCTTTTTCCAGAGAAACGTCATTGAATTAGCTGTCAGTTGTGTGACCGAGTCTACTGAAGCAACCTCTCATCTTTACAAGCGAGTGCCTGTCTCAAAAAGTTTGTCCATCTCGAAATTACTAATCTCCATTTTCCTTGCCACGTTGATTTTTCTTTACATGAGTACACTTTTATTGTTGTTGTCGGGTGACATTGAACCGAATCCCGGACCGAGCTCTATCAACTCAAACCCTAACCAGAATACTTTGAAGATTTTGCATCTTAATATTCAAAGCTTAAAACCCAAATTAGATACACTTCAATGTGAATCCCCGAACCATGATATTTTGGCTTTAACCGAGACATGGCTGCACAACAACGACCCAACATCTGATGTCTTACTCCATGGGTTTCACGAACCATTGCGCTGTGACCGGCCGACAAGGGGAGGTGGGGTTGCCATCTACATTAAAGATAATATCTCTTTTCGACATCGACCCGACCTTGATGTGCTGAATACGGAGTGCGTATGGGTTGAAGTATTTACGAAACACTGTAAGTCCTTATTGCTAGGGGCTTTTTACCGCCCACCTAACAGTTCCCAGGATATATGGGATTCCATATCGGCATCCATTGAAAAAGCCAGGGACACGTCACTTGTCGATTTAATTGTTACGGGCGATTTTAATGACAACCAGCTGGTTCCCTCGAGGGTCGGTTTTACTGCAGTATGCAATCTTTTTAATCTGAGGCAGCTTGTGGGTGAACCAACATGTTTTACTGAGTCGTCAGCCACTCTACTAGATCTTTTTGCTGTGAGTGACACAGTTAACGTGAATGCATGCGAGGTCCTAGAACCGATTATCCCGGACATGACTCGCTATCACTGTCCAGTTTCAATCGATGTTGAATTTTCAAAACCATCTCCTCTCTCCTTTAAGAGAAGGATATGGCTCTATTCACAGGGTAATTATGGAGCACTCAGTGAGGCCCTCTCTAACGTTGACTGGAATTCCCTTTTTGATAACCTGTGTCTTGATACTATTGTCTCCAATTTCACCGACAAATTACTCGATACAGCATCTAAATATATTCCGAACAAAACTATTACTTTGCGATCGGGCCAGCCGAAATGGATGCACAATGAAATTAGACTACTAATGAGACAGAGGAAGCGTCTGTATCGCATAGCCAAACGTACCGGTCTTCCGAACGCTTGGGCAAAATATAAACGTAAACGGAACGAAGTTGTTACGGCAATAAGGAAGGCCAAAGCGTCGTATCTATCTAATGTCCAGACCACACTAAATAGCAATAACACCCCCTCTTCCTTGTGGTGGAAGACTCTAAAAACACTTATCAGTACTAGTAAAGTGGTAGGTATTCCAACAATTATCCATTTAAATAAAGTATATTCCTCAAGTGTTGAGAAAGCAGAGGTGTTCAATGAATACTTCTGTTCTATTTCAACAGTTGATGATTCGAAAGCCTCCCTTCCTGATTCAGTACCCCAGGCTTCACGAGTTATTGATAGTATCACTCTCCAATGTCGAGAAGTATATGAAGCAATGAAGTCGATAAAGGTGTCTAAAGCATCTGGTCCCGACCTTGTAAGTCCACGCCTTCTCAAGGAATGTAAATCCTCCTTGTGTGAGCCTCTTTTAATATTATTTAATGTGCTCTTGAACAACTCTTACTTTCCCTCACTCTGAAAACAAGCAAATGTCTCCCCAATTTTGAAAAAAACAGCCCTCAAATTCAGTTACTAATTATCGCCCGATATCATTGATTAGTTGTGTAGGTAAAATATTTGAAAAATGTGTCTTCAAACGCTTGTGGCAATTTCTGACTGACAACAATGTCCTTACTCAATTCCAATCCGGTTTTACACCTGGTGATTCAACTGTCCTCCAGCTGACCGACATATATGATGAATTCTGTCGAGCTCTTGATGAAGGCAAAGAAGTTAGGGTGGTTTTCTGTGATGTCAGTAAGGCCTTCGACAAGGTTTGGCATGTTGGACTTATCCATAAGCTGATGAAAATTGGTGTCTCGGGTGAACTTTTGTTGTTCTTAAAATCGTACCTATCGGATAGGTCGCAACGAGTTGTGCTAGGGTCGGATGCATCTACTTGGAGAACCATTAATGCTGGTGTTCCACAAGGTTCGATACTTGGACCTTTACTGTTCCTTATATATATTAATGATATAACCGAAAACTTACTCAGTAGCATACGCCTATTTGCAGATGATACTTCCCTGTATCTAATTGTAGAGAATCCAGAGCAAGCCTCGAGATTAATCAACCATGACCTTGCCACAATAGAACTTTGGGCTAAGACCTGGTTGGTTGAGTTTAATCCCAATAAAACTGAGAGTATGCTCATATCACGTAAATGCAACCCTACTGCCCACCCACCTCTATTGCTAGGTGATTCGCGGATATCCGAAGTCAATAGTCATAAACATTTAGGAGTTATATTAAATAGCACATGTTCATGGAACGATCACGTTGATCATATCTGCTCTAAAGCCTGGTCCCGCTTAGACCAACTGAGGAAGCAGACATTTAATCTCGATCGCAGCGTGCTTAAAAAAATATACTTTGCCTTCGTTAGGCCTATACTAGAATACGCTGATGCTGTCTGGGATAATTGTTCAGCAGCTCAAGGTGCCGAGCTGGAGAAAATACAGATCGCAGCCGCTCGGATCGTTACCGGGGCAACTGTCAGTTGTAGCAAGTCTCTGCTTTATTCCGAAACACGTTGGGACTCTCTACAAGACAGACGCCGCAAACATAAGCTGTTGCAGTATTTCAAAATGTATCACCGCATGTCGCCTTTATATATTGCCAATAAAGTTCCCCCAATCATCTCATCTGCAAATTTATCGCTTAATCTCCGGTCATGTCATAACCACAGAGTTCCTTTTTGTCGGACTCAGTTGTATCAGTCGTCTTTTATTCCGAGTGACACTGATCAATGGAACAAACTGCCTTTATCTGTCCGCGAGAACTCATCACTGATCAATTTCAAGACTTTCCTAAATGCTGGAAATCAGCGACCACCTGCGTTTTACAGTGGCGCGAAATCACGAGCAGCCCAAATATATCACTGCCGGTTACGATTGCATTGTAGTAACCTTAACTCTCATTTATATGACAATCATCTGTCACCTACCCCATCCTGTCAGTGCGGGATGTGCGAGACACCAGAGCATTTTTTCTTACACTGTCCAATATGTAAGAAAAAGTGGAATTGTACAACAAGGGACACACACACGGTGTGTGCACAGTGGCCTATATCTATGTATGTATATTATATATATATGTAGGTATGGGTCTGTGTGTACATATCGAGTGTGTGTTTGCCCGCTTCAGTATTGAAAGTGCTAAAATACTCTGAGGTGGCCTTAAATTGTTACATTGATCATTAACTGATAGCGTTATGGATCAGTGGTTCTTACTTCATTGACCACTATTGTGAGAGACATGTAGTTTCTCGTGCTCGGCGGTGTTGACTTCGCACGAAATAATTGCGTCTGCAATATTATATTATTCTGAATCGGAGTCTAGTGGATCAGAACCGTGTGGAGCTTCCTTTTGGTGAGTCGAATATTTATTTCTCCGTAGTTGTACCCTGCCGGGGCCGGTCATATTTTATGTAATTTACCGATCCTCGCCGTAAGCCGAAATATGTTATAAAAGGCTATATTAAATTGGTTCTAGGATTATTCACGATTGATCCAGGGCATCTTATTGCTGTTGCGATAGGATGCTATGGCCTAATCGTGATCTTTCGGCTTGGGGCGAGTTTCGGTGGCCCGATGGATTGTACCCCCCCCCCCCCTCTCCTTTTATGGCATTAGCTTGAATGTACAGACGTGAATACTGAGATAACGCTACCCTCAGTGAATATTTAGCAATATTTAGGAGGGTAGGTGGGTCACAAATAATGAAGTAACCCTTCTGCTGGGTGACATGTGAAAGTAAATATTTGGTATTGCCGTATCTTGGACTCC
The DNA here is from genome assembly GCA_031216915.1 of Pictodentalium vernedei. Classification (NCBI taxonomy): domain Eukaryota; kingdom Metazoa; phylum Mollusca; class Scaphopoda; order Dentaliida; family Dentaliidae; genus Pictodentalium; species Pictodentalium vernedei. The sequence goes on along the minus strand of CM062293.1, from coordinate 550,227,767 downwards.
CCTTCTTTAGTTAAGGGTAGTAGTCATGTAGTCTGGTGTGCATATTTTAAGGCGGCATAAGTGCCAGATTGTAGGGTTTTTCCCCCTCTTTAGTAGGGGACGTAACTATTTTATGAGGAATTATGATCTCACCTTGAAGGGTGAATGAAATGAGTTGGTCTGTACAACTTGAATGTAAATCTGAATGTACTGCTGAATTGTGGGAGGGTAGAGACGATTTGGGGATTTGTGAATAAATTTGCTAATAATTTAGTGGAATTGGTTTTTTTTTTGTATTTTTAATTCCTATTCTGTTTCAGAGCCCTAGTCCTAACATATATCTTAACACAAAACACGGTTTAAGGGTGGATTGGAATCATAGGAAGATGTTTGTTCCTTGGTTGACTGTTGTGGCGAGGTTCTCGGTAAGGGCTCACTTATTGTAAGTGAGTCCGGCCCGAGAACAGCGGCACAGCACGGGTGCCAGGGTAGTCTGGAATAATTTTGTAGAGGTTCTAGGTGATTGATTACGCTAACTAATTTTCGGTTTGAAATTGCGAACTTGTAACTAACCCCTCGACAACAAATCTGTGCTATGGCTAGACCTTGTTTGGCTTTGTGGCGTGGCTCTCGGCCGGAACTCACTTCATGTAAGTGAGTTCGGGGCCGAGAGACTCGACACAAAGTGAGAGCAGGGCGGGGTGGGTCGAGTTTCGCTACAGATTTTTGGCGTCGCCGACAGGATAATTTTTGTATTCGACAGGATAATTTTTGTATTCGACAGGATAATTTTTGTATTCGACAGGATAATTTTTGTATTCGACAAGATAAATTTTTATTTTCAACAGAATATAATTTTAACCGATTAAATTTGGTTTGGCAGAGTAAATTTGAACCAACGTTTTGGATTGAAGGGTTGTGTGATTGAATCCGAGATATTTATATCCTAGTGACCATAATTTGTTAGGAATGTTGTAGGACTAAAATTGGACTCCTTGTTGTGAATTAATGTAATTGTTGGGGGTGTGGTCCTTACATATATATAAAATGGCTAGTGGAATTAGTAAAGAGCTAGGTGATTATATGTATGCCTCGGAGGCCTTGACCGCTGATATGACCTCCAAAGGTGCTAGATCGAAGAAATTACGTAATATTCCTCCTACTCCTGATCCTACCCCTGATGGGAAGTTTAATAAGGTTGATGAAGTTATGTTGAAATGTCAACAGTTGAGTGACGAATTGCAGAATTCTATTGGTGAGTTAGGTGACCAAACGGAGGATTACGCTGCAATCTTTGATACACCTGGGACGGTTTCGACAGGGGCCTCTGTGCGTCGAACTTCTGCAGGGCGTGCGGTTGATATGATGGGATTGCCCAGGGTGGTTCAACCTAAGAAAATTCCTGGGGAGAATTCGAAAGTATCGAGTTTGCCTAGACATCAGCATGGGGCAAGAGTTATACAGTCTGACGATAGGCATGGTGAGCAAGCTTATCCACGTAAACCGATTGTTACGCCCGATACGTTTAATGGAACCACCAGTGTAGCTGATTGGTTATCCCATTTTGAGAAATGTGTTGGGATTAACCAGTGGTCTGAAGACCGGGCTCGTCAATTTTTAGTGGTATCTTTAAGGGGCGCTGCCTTGCAGTTTTATGAAGATTTGGACCCGGAAATCAAATCCAATTCTCATAGAGTTATGCAGAGTTTGCGCGATCGTTTTGATCCATTTAAGGGGACTGCAATATATAGGGCCCAATTAAGGTCTAGACGTAGGTCACAGCGAGAGACTTTGCCTGAGTTAGCGGGAAGTATTAGACGCTTGGTGAGAAAGGCGTATCCAGGGGTTCCCCTCGATGTTAGGGATGACTTGAGTAAGGATAGTTTTATTTCCGCGTTGACGGACAATGAAGTTAGGATGCAAGTGTTGAGGGCTAAGCCTGAAACCCTTGATGCGGCAGTGCGTGCTGCTTTAGATGAGGAGTCGTACAAGAAGGTAGAGGTACCTTCTTCATTTGGTGTAGTTGGGGAATCGGAAATTTCTAGTGAAATTGGTGCATTAACCCAGGCGGTCGAAAGTTTGCAGGAACAATTGAAAGAAATGCAGGTTGAGCAAAATAAATTGCGAGAAGAACTTTTCAGGCAGGATCGTGGTCAGGATAGGGATAGTTTTTATAGAGGTCGTTTGGGCCGAGGTGGTTATGGAAATGGTAGAGGTAGGAATAGAGGTAGAGGTAAAGGTGACTGGTCCCATAGGTCCAATTTAGATAACAATCAGGATTTAAACGGGTAAAGACTGAGGTAGGGGTCGAACCTCAGTCTGTGATAGAAAGGACCCTCCCATCAGAGAGTATCGGTCATAGTTATCTGACTCTTAAGGTCTTGAATGAAAATGTTAAGTTCCTACTGGATACTGGTTCAGCGGTAAGCTTAATCAGTACCAGAGTGTTGCATGAAACTTTAGGTATTGAGCAGTCTCGAGTTAGAGAGGCTCCTCGTAGTGTTTTGTGGGCGAATGGGCAGCCCCTTGATTTAAAGGGGTTGGTGGATTTGCCTGTAACTGTTGGTAAGTATCAATATGTTCAAACATTTTACGTGGTTAATCTGTCCTTTGATGCAATTCTGGGAATTGACTTTATGAATAAAACTAATTCAGTGATTTCTTTGCCGGACAAAACTGTTATGATCCAAGGGGTTAAATTTTCCCTTGAGTTTTTGAAAGAAAATGATAAAATTCACGTATTATTGATTGAGGGATTGACAGTACCTCCCTTTTCTGAAGTTATAGTGCAGGGCCGAGTTGACGGTCCACCGGTTGGACAGAGCCTGTGTGAACCCGACCCAGGGTTCATGAAAGGTCATCACGGATTAATGTTGGGACGAAGTGTTGTTGATGTTAGTCAGCCGGAAGTTCCTGTTAGGCTGATAAATGTTTCTCAGACCCCTCAAAAGTTAAAAGGTGGTGAGTCTGTGGCTGTTCTTGAGAATGTTGACATTTTAGGTGAACAAATTAAGGAGGCTTCCCCTTCGGATGATGGGAAGTTCTCTTTGTTACAAACCTATGACAGAGCGGTTTTGACTGGAAATCAAGCGGAACAGGTCAATGATTAGAGAAGAACCGCCACGTATTTATACAGTTCGAAGGTGATTTGGGCCGCACTGATCTCATTCGGCATGATATTTGTACGGGTGACCATCTTCCTATTAAACAGCGGGCATATCGGCTCCCTTTTCACAAAAGGCGCGAGGTTGAGCAGCAGATGGATGTTATGCTTAAGCAAGGGGTAATTCAACCTTCCTCTAGTCCTTGGGCGGCTCCTATAGTTTTAGTTAAAAAGAAAGACAATAGTTTTCGTTTCTGCGTGGACTACCGTAAATTAAATGCCATTACAAAAAAAGATGCCTATCCTTTGCCCCGTATAGATGAGAGTTTAGAGGGTATGGCGGGGGCACAGTGGTTTTCCACTCTAGATTTGGCTTCTGGATACTGGCAAATGGAGCTAACTCCTGATGCCCGGGAGAAAACGGCTTTTACTACTGGCGTTGGGCTCTATCAATTCACGGTCCTCCCTTTTGGGCTCTGTGGCGCTCCTGGGTCCTTCGAGAGGCTCATGGAGCTAGTTCTCAAAGGGCTACACTGGAAGACTTGTCTCATATATCTTGATGACGTCATCATATATGCGCGGTCTTTCCAGGAGCATATTGAACGATTACAAGAGGTTTTTACTAGAATAAGGTCTGCAGGATTAAAATTGAAACCTTCTAAGTGTGCGTTGTTTAGACGTCAGGTTTCATATTTAGGTCACATTGTTTCCGCGTCGGGTGTGTCAGCTGACCCGGAGAAAATTGCGCGCGTAAAAGATTGGCCTGTTCCGACTTGCTTGAAAGATCTTCGAAGTTTTATCGGGTTATCCGCGTATTATCGAAAATATGTCTCACACTTTTCTACTTTGGCTAGTCCTTTGACCAAATTGACTCGTAAGAATGAAAAATTTGTTTGGGGCGAGGCCCAACAGGAGGCTTTTGAGATATTAAAAGACAAATTGTGTCAAAGTCCAATTTTGGCTTACCCAAATTTTGAGCACGAATTTATTCTTGACACGGATGCGAGTGATTTTGCCTCTGGTTCGGTTTTGTCACAGATTATAGAAGGCAAGGAGCAAGTAATAGCTTATTTCAGTAAAACTCATTCCCAACAAGAGAGAAATTATAGTGTTACTAGGAAGGAGTTACTGGCAGTAATTAAAAGTGTTAAACACTTTAGACATTTCCTCATTGGCAAGCATTTTACGCTGCGAACCGACCATGGGTCCCTGCAGTGGTTGTTTAATTTTAAGGAACCGGTTGGGCAGGTGGCGCGTTGGCTGGAATATCTCAGTGGGTTCGATTTTATGACGGTTCATCGTCGCGGTGAACAACATAAGAACGCAGATGCGCTGAGTAGGATTCCTTCCTGTAACAAACATGATATTAACACTGTTGAGTTTGAGTCTGCAATTCAATTGACTAAGGAAAGTCAGGGGGCTGATCCCCTTATTAAAAAATTTCTCGAAATGAAGAAAACGGGCGAGAAACCTGGACTTGAGAAATTAAAAGGAGAATCCCCGGAGCTTCAGAGGTATGTGAGTCAGTGGGAACAATTTTTAGTGGAAAATGACATTCTTCTTCGAGAGTGGACACAAATAGGGTCCCCCAGCAAATTTTTGTGGGTGGTCCCAAAAGACTTAAGAAGTCAGGTATGTAAGGAGCATCATGACTCTTTAGTGGGTGCACATTTGGGCGTTCATAAGACATATTCTAAAATTCGAGAGCGTTTCTTTTGGATAGGTTTGCGTCGGGATGTAGAACTCTGGGTTCAGTCTTGTCCGAATTGTCAGTGTCGTAAGCCACCGGGCAAGACCAGTCGAGCTCCTATGGTAACAGATAAAGTTTCGGAGCCTATGGAACGAATTGCTTTGGATATTTTGGGGCCATTACCTGAATCCGTTCAGGGTAATATTTACATTTTAGTTATATCAGATTATTTCTCCAAATGGACGGAGGCTTTTGCTATCCCCAATCAAAGGGCAAGTACAGTAGCCGATGTGGTAATTCGAGAGTGGATTAGTCGGTACGGAATGCCGAAATTTATTCATTCAGACCAGGGGTCAAATTTTGAATCTGATTTGTTTCAGGAAGTTTGCCGCTATTTTGAAATTAAAAAGACTCGTACCTCTCCCTATATGCCCCAAAGTGATGGCCAAGTTGAGAGGTTTAATAGAACTTTGGCGGCTATGTTAGCTTGCTTTGTAGAGGATAATCATGGCGACTGGGAATACTATCTTCCATTCGCCATGATGGCCTATAGAAGTGCCAAACATGAGACGACTGGGTTTACTCCCTTTAGTGTCATGTTTGGTAGAGAAATTACTTTACCTACAGAGTTAATCGCTGGTAAGATTCCTGATAGGGATTGGGCTCCCTCTCAATATGTTAGCGATTTGGAAAGTCGTCTAGCCCAAATATTTCAATTGGTCTCGTTGAAATGTGAATCCGAGATTAAGAGAAGAAAGAAAATATATGACAAGCGAGTTTTCGGCAAACCTTTTACCGTTGGGGATAGGGTCTGGCTTTATTTACCTAGAGTAAATAAAGGTCAGACCTCAAAATTTGCAAAATTTTGGGTTGGTCCCTACATCATAAAAAGCAAACTCTCGGATGCAAATTACCTTGTGGTTCGCGTCGGAGGAGGTAAACCCCAGGTTGTACATTTCAACCGGTTGAAGAAGTGTTTTTCACGTAATTTAAATTTGGGTGCCCCCATTGCTCCCACACCTGATAGTCCTATCGAGAGTAATGTTGACCGGCCCTCGGTGGGAGATCCTGAGGGGAGAGAGACGTTCGACGGGGAAGCTCCGACTAGTAGGCGTGGTCGTACCCTCCGGCGACCACGTCGACTAGGTTCTCAAGACTTTGTTTTTTATTAAGTATTTTTTTTTCTTTCTCTCTGCCTGACACCACACTTGGTATTTGAGTTAAGTGGCAGTTCTCGGGGGCCTGAATATATATATATTTTGTTGAGCGCAATAAAATGTAAAAATTTGATATTATATTTAGCGCTTATGTATTGGCCTCCGAGGTGGTGCTGCCTTTGAAGTGTATTTAGTGTGGAACCAAATTTTCATGTAGATAATGGATAGATGAGCATTATTGGCTTGTCTATAATACGAGCTTTGTTGCATTATTTTAAATTGCGTCATTTCCCTGGTGTGGGGAGTTGCCGTATTGTATTGGTTCCGAGAAATTGGGGTTTTTTTTATTGGCTGTTGGAAATGGCAAATACAAGTGTGGTCGTCAAATTTCTATACCTGTTAAGATTTTTCTTAAACCCGCTGACCGGTTTGTTTTTTTATTTCGGTACGCAGGAGGGTTGGGATGTTAATAATTGGGGGGTTTTCGTGCGCGTGTGTATGGAGGGCGGTGAGAGTTATATGTTAGGGTATGATTCGGAATATAAGAGTTATGGAAGTTAAGGCACCGGTGCCAAGTATAATTGGATTTTTTTTTTTTTTTTGCGAGAGATGTGTCCGTGGTAGAAAATAAATCAATTGACGGGTCAGCTTGGTTGGAGAAATTATCTTTCGGGAAATATTGAAATGGTTGTCCTTTTTAGTTGCTGGGTCCTCATCTTATCTATGTAGAATTATTGTATGAACAAAGATACTGTTCTGTTTGTAAATTTTCTTCTTGTAGCATTATGGCTTTAATAATGGGCCATTCCTTTATAAGCAGACTTGCAGCATGGTCAGGGGAAATACCTGGACGTCTGAGTTCGCTGGAAGCATATGGTGTTCCTGGTGCAACTATCCAACAACTTGAATGGATTTGTGTGGAGAGTGCAGAGACCGTACTTGTGCAGGTTGGCGAAAATGACATTGACTGTGATACTTTTTGTTTTTCACATTTTAAACTTTCTGTCGAAAGACTTTTAGAGAATTTGTTACGCCAAGGCGTTAAAAAAAATTATCATTCTAGGACTGTTTCCTCGTGTGAAGACCAGAGTGTCTGGTATTGTGTACGAACTCCGTAGGGTGGCTGTCACCCAGTTTTACGAAACACTTAGAAGGTCTAATGTATTTTATAAAGCCTTATTTAAGGTGTCACGTTTACATTTTGCACGAGATGGTGTGCATTTGAATAACCTGGGTCAATGTCAATACCTAAAATACCTTGCTTTGGTCTTGGAGGAGCAGTGCTCCGTTGAATAAAGGTTCTACAAATAATCTTACCAATTTCCCGGGGAAATTGTGTGAAAGCTGAATGCTTTAGAATAAATGACATAAAAAGAATTGTATGTGCCTGATAAAGGTCATTACATCCAGAAAGTGAGATGAGTTCCTTGAGAACTTTCAGTTGTAATAGAAAAGATTTAATATTCCTTTGTTTTGGAAAGATAACCTTGAACTAAACTGGGTTCTAGATGGGACCATTATAAATATTGTCATCGTTTTATGCTTGAATGAGCTCAATCTGACGCTTACATCTCCTGTTGCATGACCTCGTCGGCTTCAGGCAGTGCAGACCCTGTACGTGGGTCAGTGCTGGTCGGGGACTCATTTCGGCCTAAAGCTATGACTGATTTCCTAAACGGAACCCCAGTTGGATGGATTTAAGGTGAATTATTTAAATAGTGATTTATTAATTTTTTTAAAACGAAAATACATAGAAATTATGAAGAAAAATTTATGTGTTTTATGAGGAACCAGCGACTACTTTTATTCAGCCAACAACTATTTCAATTCAACTAGCAATTATCTGGCTATTTTTTTTTAAATGGCCAGTATGACAAAATCTACTACCTTTGTTTGCGGAGGGGTGTATATATCTTTCCCCTTTTCCTTTTTCCTCTCCTATCTTTTTCAACAGGGACGTTGAATCTCGGGGTGGGGGTGGTGTAAGAAAAAGTGGAATTGTACAATAAGGGACACACACACGGTGTGTGCACAGTGGCCTATATCTATGTATGTATATTATATATATATGTAGGTATGGGTCTGTGTGTACATATCGAGTGTGTGTTTGCCCGCTTCAGTATTGAAAGTGCTAAAATACTCTGAGGTGGCCTTAAATTGTTACATTGATCATTAACTGATAGCGTTATGGATCAGTGGTTCTTACTTCATTGACCACTATTGTGAGAGACATGTAGTTTCTCGTGCTCGGCGGTGTTGACTTCGCACGAAATAATTGCGTCTGCAATATTATATTATTCTGAATCGGAGTCTAGTGGATCAGAACCGTGTGGAGCTTCCTATAGGTGAGTCGAATATTTATTTCTCCGTAGTTGTACCCTGCCGGGGCCGGTCATATTTTATGTAATTTACCGATCCTCGCCGTAAGCCGAAATATGTTATAAAAGGCTATATTAAATTGGTTCTAGGATTATTCACGATTGATCCAGGGCATCTTATTGCTGTTGCGATAGGATGCTATGGCCTAATCGTGATCTTTCGGCTTGGGGCGAGTTTCGGTGGCCCGATGGATTGTACCCCCCCCCCCCCCTCTCCTTTTATGGCATTAGCTTGAATGTACAGACGTGAATACTGAGATAACGCTACCCTCAGTGAATATTTAGCAATATTTAGGAGGGTAGGTAGGTCACAAATAATGAAGTAACCCTTCTGCTGGGTGATATGTGAAAGTAAATATTTGGTATTGCCGTATCTTGGACTCCCCTTCTTTAGTTAAGGGTAGTAGTCATGTAGTCTGGTGTGCATATTTTAAGGCGGCATAAGTGCCAGATTGTAGGGTTTTTCCCCCTCTTTAGTAGGGGACGTAACTATTTTATGAGGAATTATGATCTCACCTTGAAGGGTGAATGAAATGAGTTGGTCTGTACAACTTGAATGTAAATCTGAATGTACTGCTGAATTGTGGGAGGGTAGAGACGATTTGGGGATTTGTGAATAAATTTGCTAATAATTTAGTGGAATTGGTTTTTTTTTGTATTTTTAATTCCTATTCTGTTTCAGAGTCCTAGTCCTAACATATATCTTAACACAAAACACGGTTTAAGGGTGGATTGGAATCATAGGAAGATGTTTGTTCCTTGGTTGACTGTTGTGGCGAGGTTCTCGGTAAGGGCTCACTTATTGTAAGTGAGTCCGGCCCGAGAACAGCGGCACAGCACGGGTGCCAGGGTAGTCTGGAATAATTTTGTAGAGGTTCTAGGTGATTGATTACGCTAACTAATTTTCGGTTTGAAATTGCGAACTTGTAACTAACCCCTCGACAACAAATCTGTGCTATGGCTAGACCTTGTTTGGCTTTGTGGCGTGGCTCTCGGCCGGAACTCACTTCATGTAAGTGAGTTCGGGGCCGAGAGACTCGACACAAAGTGAGAACAGGGCGGGGTGGGTCGAGTTTCGCTACAATATACTCAGATGTCCGTAATAGTACTATCAACCTTCTGCCATTTACTGTAAACATATCTTTTTGGATCTGAATTTTTGAATAGTCGGGAAAATCATCTTGTTTTTGAAGTGGTGCATGATTTCATTTTGTCAAGTGGACGTTTCTAGACTGCTAAGAATTAAACCACCAGGTACGACTATTACTATATGACGAATTTACCGCCAAACCTATAATCTTGCTTTCCTTTCCGTTTTCTTCGCATGGATCACCATCAAGGCTGCTTCCGTCTCACTTCTCACTAGCAGTGCTTCCGCTGCTTAATTGCGAGTGTCTTGAATGCGAAGGCAATGCATTGTGCTTTCAAGCTGGCATCCCCTGTTTTCTATTGCTCCTTTTCTTTATACCTTCTTTTCACCTTATCCTTCATTCACAAGCAAGGTTTAAACAATATCATGTGTCGCCGCCTGGTAATTTGACTTCATGTGCTTACCTTTCTTCGACTATAATTACCACTAACTTTCTCACCGGTTTTGTTCAGGGCCGGGGTGTCGTGTCCTCGCACTCGAGGTTACCTGCTAGTGTCGACAACGATGCTGACAAATCAAATTTGAATGACCTCTCGGGTATTTGCTCCTATGTCTACATTCTATGGGCCTACAGGCAGCTCTCGCTGTGTGCATGGACGCTGTGCCCCGGCTTGGCACGTGGCTGATGATCATGGTCGCGACCGACTACAGTCCATGGGCTCCAGGCGGCGACATATGAGTCCATCTACTATATTATACCACCTTTTGTGTAAATTTCTGAATGACCCCGGGAGATGACTAACATAAGTTCCTAGCTTTCTGTCAGATCCCCCATTACATAATAATAAGTTTTTTTGTTAGTATATGTTATATTCTTCGTGTTCTCTATATATATTGTCACTTTTATTGGTGTTTAATATTGTAACATATTGCATACTTATTGAATAAATATTGTTTAAACTAAAACATTTTGCGTTGTGAACTAATGCATGTACATGCTGTCTTGTAGATTTATTTCCCCCTAAAAACATATCATACCTACAATATAAAATTGGCCTCGAAACGTATTGTCGAAAATTTATTGTTTTTGTTTCGCTGGGGTGCATACATTGTGGAACGGAACTTCTGTTTTGGAAATGGTAATTCGTGGACGTTTGTCAGACAGTATGTCACTTCGAAATCTTAGGTTCGTAATAACTGAATGAAAACGACCTTTGCCACAATCCGACCTGTGCGTACTTTTAAGTTACAACAAACGGACGTGTTCTTGATGCTTTTCATTTGGTAACTTTGTTCCAATAACACGCAGTGTTGGTTTGAAGTGAACAGCGTTTTGCACTTGCAAATGCAAAACAGATAAATCACGTGACAGAATACTCCGCAGAATCGAACAACAGCGGGATCCCAACAGTCAGCCAGCAGACGATGAAATCCAATGTGCATATATGGGAACATTTAGCTTTTCGACAATTTCTGTCATTTAGTCAGCAAAGCAAACGACACGTTGAGTTTGTTTGGAAAAGCATGTTCAATAAATTATTCACAGTCTGCATGGAATGATCTAAGGAGAAATCTCGCATTACACCGTTCGCTTTTTAGGGTTAGGGGGCGTCATTCGATTTGTTCGCTTCTGAAAACGAGAGCTGGGGTTCCCCATGTTTTTACTTCCGGTTTCCGGTTTAGATTGGATGCCATAGCATTCCTTGGTTTTTCCAATTTCACGTACACGTTGTCTATTAGGCTTGCTTCAAAGCAGCCCTTCGGGGTGCTTTTGCGCACGCTATAACGTGGTAAATCACTGGTAATTCAACAAAAAACTAAGCACTCAAGTTGAGTACGAGTCCTTGATTCAAAATGGATCAGGGAACACCCCGCACCAGGGACAACCCGCCCCTGGCCTATTTTGAGGCGGGTTGTCCCACTTTTTGGGGCGGCTTGTCCCGATTTTTTTTTATATTTGATGAAAATTATTTTGCATCAAATCTTCACAGCAGCCATGCCTATATTCACAGCAGCCACGCCTATATTCACAGCAGCCATGCCTATATTCACAGCAGTCATGCCTATATTCTCACAGCCATGCCTATATTCACAGCAGCCATGCCTATATTCACAGCAGCCATGCCTATATTCACAGCAGCCATACCTATATTCACAGCAGCCATGCAGCCTACATTTGATGAAATATTCATCTAAATTTAATTCTCAAAATCATTTGTTGAAATGTCTTTCATTTACAGACCTAGGTTGAAATGTCTTTCATTTACAGACCTAGGTTGAAATGTCTTTCATTTACAGACCTAGATTGAAATGTCTTTCATTTACAGACCTAGGTTGAAATGTCTTTCATATACAGACCTAGGTTGAAATGTCTTTCATTTACAGATCTAGGTTGAAAAGTCTTTCATTTACAGACCTATCTTGAAATGTCTTTCATTTACAGACCTAGCTTGAAATGTCTATCATTTACAGACCTAAGTTGAAATGTCTTTCATTTACAGACCTAGGTTGAAATATCTTTCATTTACAGACCTATGTTAAAATGTCTTTCATTTACAGACCTAGGTTGAAATGTCTTTCATTTACAGACCTATCTTGAAATGTCTTTCATTTACAGACCTAGCTTGAAATGTCTTTCATTTACAACCTAGGTTGAAATGTCTTTCCTTGACAGATCAAGCTTGAAATGTCTTTCATTTACAGACCTAGGTTGAAATGTCTTTTATTTACAGACCTAGCCTGAAATGTCTTTCATTTACACACCTAGGTTGAAAAGTCTTTCATTTACAGACCTATCTTGAAATGTCTTTCATTTACAGACCTAGCTTGAAATGTCTTTCATTTACAGACCTAGCTTGAAATGTCTTTCATTTACAACCTAGGTTGAAATGGCTTTCCTTGACAGACCAAGCTTGAAATGTCTTTCATTTACAACCTAGGTTGAAATGTCTTTTATTTACAGACCTAGCCTGAAATGTCTTTCATTTACACACCTAGGTTGAAAAGTCTTTCATTTACAGACCTATCTTGAAATGTCTTTCATTTACAGACCTAGCTTGAAATGTCTATCATTTACAGACCTAAGTTGAAATGTCTTTCATTTACAGACCTAGGTTGAAATGTCTTTCATTTACAGACCTATGTTGAAATGTCTTTCATTTACAGACCTAGGTTGAAATGTCTTTCATTTACAGACCTATCTTGAAATGTCTTTCATTTACACACCTAGCTTGAAATGTCTTTCATTTACAACCTAGGCTGAAATGTCTTTCCTTGACAGACCAAGCTTGAAATGTCTTTCATTTACAGACCTAGGTTGAAATGTCTTTCATTTACAGACCTAGGTTGAAATGTCTTTCATTTACAGACCTAGGTTGAAATGTCTTTCATTTACAGACCTAGGTTGAAATGGCTTTCATTTACAGACCTAGGTTGAAATGGCTTTCATTTACAGACCTAGGTTGAAATGTCTTTCATTTACAGACCTAGGTTGAAATATCTTTCATTTACAGACCTTGGTTGAAATGTCTTTCATTTACAGACCTAGGTTGAAATGTCTTTCATTTACTGACCTAAGTTGAAATGTCATTCATTTACACACCTAGGTTGAAATGTCTTTCATTTACAGACCTAGGTTGAGTTAAACTATCTTACTAGGAGAAAAATGGACTGATGGTGACCTCTATGTACTCTCTTCACTTATCAAAACGGCAAAGGGGCAAATACGTTGTGTTATCTTTGTAACATTTTCTCCACTATTGGCTCATCCGATGGACTAATCAATAGGGAATAAAACAACTGATCCTCTAGTATCCAAAGAGTAGTTGGACTGAACCCAATACAGACAGGGCATTTACAGTTAAAATTATAAGTCCTGTCATGAACTGTACACTTATCTAGGCTTAATTGCACATAGGAATTGCGCGCAATTGCCATATTGAATGGCATCCAAAGCACGGCAGGATCTCTTGGTTACTCATCGCAAACACAAGCAATGTTTCTGCCAATGGACCTCCGGGTTACCCGGAGGTCCATTGGCTGAAACATTGCTTGTGCACAGGCCATATGCACAGAATTTGATGGCCTTACTAAGGTCATAACGCATATATCAACATGCAGATTGACCTGCTATTTGTGCGCATTTCACGACAGGACTTCTATTTTTAACTGTAGTTCGTTCAATTCAAATGTAAAACTTTTTAGTCTTAGAATGTTTCTTCCTCTACAAAACAAATTCCCAATTTTTGCCCCCATGATGCAAATTTCCCCTATGGCATGGGGCTCAGACACCTTCCCCAAAGAAGGCAGAAGAATGCCTGCCAACTGCTAATTCTTACGAGGCCTACATAGGTTACCGGTAATATGTTTTTCATATCCACACAGAAAGTAAAAACTAAGGACACAAAACAAAATACTGACAGAAAATGTTTTTTAAGAATTCTCATTTTGTCTATTCTGCAGTAAGCAAGGACTAAAGACTGTTGATTTTGAAGTACTAACAGGAAGAAAATATTGTAGGCATACTCACAACTTTGTGGGATTGGTCCTTCACATGTCAAAAAAGCATTTTCCGCTGAAACGAGAGACAAAATTTAAATAAATATCACTCATAATGATTTAAAGAAAGACTCCCGTACCAAGACTTCTATAACTTAAGACACTGTTTCTAGAATGTTAATGAAAATATTTTATTGTCTGTTCTGCTATAAATTATCAAGAAAATTTTGAGTTGTAAAATTCAATACCTTTCAAGTGGGCGAGGTGAGAATCCATTTTCTCCCCCCACTGCGTGTGTAACATAGTCTATCCAGGGTGAGATAGCAGGGAGAGACAGATGTATCCCACCCCACCCACGTGACGTTATACATTTACAACGTTATTATGACGTTATGCATATTGTATCAGTTTCTTGCTACCAACTAATTCATCTTGACGTCATCAGAATGCCGTGTGATCAAAGTTTGATGCGCTAAAACTCTTTAAACCCCAAGATGCCACCGTTCCTAACTGATTAGCTAATTAGCTAATATACCTTTGGTATATACATAACTTTTGCATGCCCTTTCCGTTGGTGTCGTTAGTTTGTCAAAACAACTAATACCAAATGAGTTGATTATATCAGCATGTGACTGCCGATTACCTCTGGCTAACGTAACCGCTGTATGGTGGGTGGGGGAGAAAAATAATCTCTGATGGGTACTGGTGTGGGATGGGAAAATCTCACCCTCGGGACAAGATATTTGGTCCCGACACTCGGCAAGAAGCCGAGTGTCTGGACCAAATATCTTGTCCCGAGGGTGAGATTTCCCATTCCACACCCGTACCCATCAGAGATTATAATATTCTTGGTGGTTAACGTCAAAATATCAAGTCAAATTATCAAGTTTATCACCGACAGTAATTCTGTTAATCAAAAATATTGTTTTAGTTTATTTTGTTTGTTACAATACAGTCACCATGGACTGATCATAATCAACGCATGGGCAGTGATATCTACACACGCGTTTACCAAGTAATAAAAATCATCATCAGCAAAATTTTAATTAATGAAGCACCGGGTTGTACCCGGGTTGTACCCGGTGCTTCATTAATTAAATTTTTATTGATTATTCCTATAATTAGTGTTTGTAATCTAATATTATTGCGTCCATGGAAATATTGTCGACCCGTGGAAAGTGACCAGTCCATGAAGGCTGTAATGTATGTTAATTTATTGTGGTTTCTATCATATTTCTACACTGCACACTACAGCTACCAGTGTTTCTGTAGTTGTCCAGCAGTGTACACTGTAAAAGCACTTTAAACATGGTACAGAGGGATTACACCCTTATTGTACACTAGCCGAATCAACCGCTGCAATTCTACCCAAGTCGTCCACTGCAGTTTCAACCAAATTGTCCAAAATTGTTTGCTGGGGAAAATTTTTAAATGATTGTATATTTCAGCATTTTTTATTTATTTTTGTTTTGTTTTTTTTTATTTTATTGTATATAATCTATTGTACTATATCTTAATGTACTTCCTTGTATTAAAATTTCATATACTTGAACGAGATTTGTGAAAACAGACATGCCAGAACAAAATAAACTACTCAGCCATCTAATTGATTTCGACATTGTTTTGACGTGGCTTAAAGTTTATTCAATGTTTTTCTCATGATGATGATGACAGCAATACTCCTTAACCCTTTACCTAACAAATTGCCCGCTCTAGTTTTAACTGTATATTAAGTTCCATAAAAAAATCTTATACTTTTGCACTTATTCATTGAAAGGCACCACTGGTGCTTAACAATCAATAATCGCAAAACTATTGGCAGGAAATTAGCTAATATATTTTGAACCATTAATATATACTGGTATTAATATGCAAATTGAGCAGTTGAAAAAATTAAATTTTTCAAAATATTTCAACAAAACCATATCATTTGACCTCCTCATTGGAACGAGCTCAATGAGCTCGTTCCACTGAGGGGTCACATGATATGGTTTTGTGGAAATTTTTTGAAAAATTTTAAAAAATTATATTTAAAATGATAAATTTTGATATCGTCTACGTTGGGTAAAGGGTTGAAGTGTATGAAGTTCCATAAAAAAAGCATCACGTGACCTATGGTGGTTGGACGCTAAATTTTTCGTTCTGCTTTTCGAAGTCCTTTTAATGGCGAATTTTATAATCTAGTGGACATTCGGTCGGCCTAAAGTGAGCTCAAGAGATGAGGTAACACGATGAATTAACTAAACCACTGTTCAAATATATCTTTGGATACGTTTTATCATGCTTTAACATGTGGGGATTTCTTCAAGTGATGGATTCTGAACCGTAGCCATTCATTCGTGACATTGTTTACATTGGTAACCTCCAACTTCAGGAGATGCCGTCAATATTTTGTGTCAAGCTGCTTGTACGGGAACTTTAAAAAAAAAACAACTTTTCTCCCGGATCGATGGAAGATTCGATGGACATCATCTACTCATAATAGTTATTTGCTACTCAATGTGTGTTCTTTCCTGGACTGTAGTCTATTCCGGCTGTGAGCGTGCTATTTTCTACATCAACTGTATCCTCTCCGCGTTTGATTGCTCATGTGGTGAAATCATCTCATCGATCTTGTGCTCTTATTACTGAAACATTGATTTTGAGCTAAGTTTTCTTCTATTAAGAACTATCACGTCCTTACGGAGTTGACATTCAGTCATGGGTGATACTGAAGAATCTGAGAAGGAACATAAAAGGCCCAGAGCCTTAGTTGGAGAAACCCCCTCCCCCTTGGTGAAAAAGAAATTGAGGGACGATAGTGGTTCAGAAGAAGACTTTGAACTCTCGGATATTTCAATGTCTGGAGCTGACCAAGCACCTGGCCCATTGAGCTCCCAAGATCAGTTCAGTCTTGCATTTGTTAAGGCATTGAGGGATCCATCAGTGCGGGAGTGCCTTAAATCTGTTTTTGTCGAGGCAGCATGTGAGCGTATCGAGTCTCTGGAAGCTACCGTGAAACAGTTGCGTGATGATCTTGAGGTAGAAGATAAAAAAACTCGAACAATTGTTTGACCAGATTGATGACTTGGAGCAGTACGGGAGGAGAACAAATTTGAGACTGACAGGCATTTTAGAGAAACCGGATGAGAACACTTACGCTATTGTGCTAGACATTGCCGATAAAATAGGGGTAAATCTTTCTTTGGAGGATGTGTCTTGTAGCCATCGTGTGGGCTCCAAATTTATTGGTGACAAACATGTTAGAGCCAGACCGATTATTTTTCGTCTCAACAATTACCGCGTACGAGATAAACTGTATAGATCCAGGACCAAATTAAAGACAGTTAAAGTTGATTCACAGTCTGCACAGTCAGGACTTGGACAGAATAGTATCTACATAAATGAAGACTTAACTAGAACCCGAGCTTCTTTAGCTCGTAGAGCTCGTGCTCTAGCCCGTGATCGTAAGATCCAGGACACTTGGACATTCGATGGTGTGATCTTTGCAAAACTCAGGGATGGTTCCGTCCAAAGGATTACGACCCAGTGTCAAATGTCAGAACTGGAAAAAAAATTCAGAATTGTACAAAAATTTGATCTCAACAGATCTCAGTCTACCATTATAGAATGTTGATAAACATCTGCCACATGCAGCTATGTGCAGTGCGTGGATCGTGGGCTGTGACAGGGTCGCCCGTGGGGTGGAGATATCATCCGAAGTACCACTTCAAAATTGTGTACATTTGGTTAAAAAATACAACAATGTTTCAGCCAATGGACCTCGGGGTCCAACCCGGGGTCCATTGGATGGAGCTTTGTGTTTGTCATATTTGTTCATGTTTTGTAATAAATTTGCAATTATTATTCGGATGGAATCTCCATTGTGCGGGGGGGGGGGGGGGGGGGGGGACTGTGATGGAACGCTATCCACGTATTTTATATTGTGAATATAATTATATTTTTGTGCACAAGCCGTATTCGAAAAGATCCTAGTTATCGTTGATAACTTTCTATGGATAGAGATGGAATGGTGCTTTTTTCGACGTGTGGTTGTTCTGTCACGCTGGCACTTGACCTTTTTGTATTCTTCCGGCGAAAGAATGACAGCTACGGAAAATAACACTGGCCGACGGCTCGTGGGTGGGGAGTTATCGTGGATTGGGGATGGGTTTTCTCTTTTTTTTTTTTTTTTTTTTCTCTTTTTTTTCTCCTCATTTATCTATATACAGTCGCGGACTGGGCCGAGAATAGTTGAAGGAATTTTTCTTTTTTTTTTTTTTTTTTTTTTTTTTGAACAAAAGCTTCTTCCCTGCATCGGAGGGTGACCGACCGCAGTTCACATAGAGAACATCCTGATAGCGATTTTGTATCAGCTTCATCACCTAACAAAGTATCAACAGGAACGGCGATGCGCGAGTCCATCGGAACGACAGTTTGGTCCATCAAGCGTAAATTTAAGTTTTCAAATTAACAGATCGCTGTTTTTCATGCATCTGAGCTGTCAGTGACAGACTAGACTGCTGGCTTCTCGAAATGTTCTCTATGCGAGTTGCCATCGGCAGTCCACATGGGAAACATTTCGACATACTGGCGTCCTATGTAATCAAATCCATCTCACCCATCTCACCTGCTGGTTGCTTTCAGGAAATTTAGGGCACCTAAGGATGTTAGGCTGGATCAGTTTCAGGGGCCTCAAAGGCTACCCAATAGGGGTCTCAGCAGGAATCTTCCCAGTAGACCAATATATTTTATACATGTTACTGGTGTCCAAGTATATATCCCCTCTCCTGCTTGAACACGTCATAGAATATTTATATATACAAAAAATCTTGCGACCTGCTTGTAATCATTCATCCGACTACCTTCCTGCACCGATGTAGTATCCTATCCTATCCCCCCCCCCCCCCCCGCCCCCTCCCATAAAAAAAATATGTGAACTTCAAATCTGAGTGCTAGGAATTTTCGATACGTTTGTGCAGAAGTGGCACAACTTTCCAGTGGGCAACAAAGTCCTGAGCCGAGCACCCCCCCCCCCCCCCCCCAACCACCGCTACTCACAGTAGTAGAAGATACGGTACTTGAGACTACTCTCGTGGCATGTCTTCTACTTGGGTCCCAAGCAAGGTTTTGAATTAAATCCCAAAACTGAAGTTTCATATTTGAGGGATGTATAGAATATGTAATGTTGACTTACGACTTAGTCATGGTGGATCATTTCTACATATAGGCCCGTAAGCAACTCAATTCTTGCTGTGTAGAGTCCTGTTCGTGACCTATTCGTGTGTGAAAATTCTACATGCTTACAAGTGTAAGAAACCCATCGAATATCTGAACACAAGACTATTTATATGTCGACAATCGTTAAAATGAGTAAATTCATTCCATCAAAAAAACGGTCGAGGGTAATACCAATCCACCTCATGGGTATCTCCCTTCCTATCTGTTATTAAAATGCCTGTCTAATTCCCCTACTGAGCAATATTACTGAGTATTTCGACCACTGGACGTCAAAAGACTTGTAAGATATCGTCTCCTGCACCACTATGTCAGTCTGGGTGTAACAAAATTTGTGTGTATATGTGTGTGCGGTGAGGAGAAAAGTGAACTCGTGGGGATCTTTGATGATATAGTCCCGCAGCCTAGTAGGGCTGTGGGTCTGCATCACCAAGCCCCCCCCCCCCCCCTCCTCCTCCGCACACTCCGTACGCACTCTCACTTGGGTGTGATCTGTCATTGTGTTGTCTTCTCCTGGACTGCACTCTTTTGTTTTCAGTAGAAGGCTTTGCATTACTATGTTGAAGAAGCTATAAACGCGCCCGTCCAAAATTCAGAATCTTGGTCTGAGTGGCTGTCATGATGGTTTCGACTCCATCACGACTGGATGGTGATCTGATTGAAATTATTCTTCTGTCCCGCGGCTTCGTACTATATAATTCATTGTCAAAGAAATGCGAAAGCATTGAAGTTGTGAGTTATGTTTACCTGTCTGTGTTACATTAAGAGATCGTCCCAAACACCACTGTGTGTAACGACAGTTGAGTGTGTGTGATTTTGGACGGATCGTAATCGTATTTCTACCTCTTTGAAAGCATCCAGCCTAGAGGTACGTGAGGGTTTACTGTGGCTGGGTTACCCGTGGGGTGGGGTTATCATCAAAAGTACCGCGTGTTTTGTGTGGTGAGTGGGTTGGGGGTTTCATCTAAAGTATCACATTCAAATTATGCACATATGGTAATTAAAAAACAGTAAATTTTTGATCCAGTGGACCTCCGGGTATAACCCGGAGGTCGACTGGCTGGAACTTTGCTTGTGATTGTTATGCTTTGCAATATGTTTACATTTCTTGCTCGAGTGGAATCTCCGCTCTGAGGAGAATTTAGTGACGGCATATATTAATATATGCTTTGCAGCAGGTTTGCGTTTAGTGCTCTGGTGGAATATCTTTTCTGCCGGGAATTTTGTTGGGCTTGTACATAATTCATTAACTGCTTCTGCTTGAAAGGTGATAGAAACGCCTCAGTCTACCAACATATAAGGTTGATAAATAAATAAGGTCTATACAAATATGTAACACATTAACTATACGCAGTGCGTAGTGAGTGGGTTGTGGCCTGGTCGCCCTTGGGGTGGGGTTATCACCCAAAGTACCACTTTGGGTGATAGCCCCACCCTAAGGGCGACCAGAGATCGATTTTGTGATGGTTAACTCTCCACGTATTATTTCTATTGTCAGTGCTTTGCAACATATTTGCAATTATTGCTCGGATGGAATGTCCAATATGCGGAGATTGATTTTGTGTCGGTAAACACTTCACGTAGTATATAATATGTATATTATCTTGTACATATAATTTGGTGCTCAAGTATACATTTTTTCTCCCATCTCCTGTTTGGAATGTGAAAAGAAACGTCTCAGTCTACCATTACAGAATGTTTATAAATAAATAAGGTTTAGACATGTCTGCAATACAGCAGCCATATGCGGTGTGTGGAGTGTGGGTTGGGTCGTCCGTGGAATGAGGTCATCACTCAAAGGATCACTTCCAAATTCTCTGCATATGTTTAAAAACACACGCAGTGTTCCAGCCAATGTACCTCCAAGTTGAACCCGAGGGTCTGTTGGCTGGAACTTTGCTTGTGATTGTTATGCAATGCTTTGTAATAAATATTTAAATTATTACTTGGGTGGAATCCTCATTCTGTTGGGGACTTTGCTATGGTACACTCTCCATGTACTATATGTATATATATCATGGATTTTGTTAGGTTCCAACAACCCTCATATTGTGTACATACAATTGGTGTTTCAGTATATAATTTTTCTCCCATGTCCTGGTTGAATCTTTCCTATCTCCAGCTTACGAAGTTTTCAACCTGTCACGGCATAACTTTTAAGCCTTATCTGCCCCTTTTCAATTTAAGCTTGTCATAATATTGTCACGCTTCTCCAAGAACTATTTAGTTCCATACTCTATTACGGATTATCCACTTCCATAAATTGATAATTATGACTTCTATTAAGCAGAATATATCTATTTCCATATAGATGCTACACAGTTACCTTGTACATACTACTTTCGTTCACCTTTTCCTTGTATTTTATGTTTCCTTCATCTTCATGACTAATTATTCTACATTAACTATCTTCCACTACAACATTCTCTTCCAAGCCAGCTTGAATCCAATTTGCTTTCCAGACAATATCCTTCTGTTACCTGCAATCATGACAAGTACTTACATCCGTGCACCACGTTTACGCTATCGTCGATATTTTGCACAATATATTACATAATGTGTCATATTGAATTATACCGTGCTCGGATTGGTACTTTCAATACCACACTTTATGCTCGCATCCTACACCAGAAACTGTCGAAGCATCAATCAGTTTGCGTCTTAATTTACCTACTCTTGCGCCTTGGTGGGGTTGAACTCCATAGAAGCTTCACTGCCATTGCTGCTCTTTTTCCAGAGAAACGTCATTGAATTAGCTGTCAGTTGTGTGACCGAGTCTACTGAAGCAACCTCTCATCTTTACAAGCGAGTGCCTGTCTCAAAAAGTTTGTCCATCTCGAAATTACTAATCTCCATTTTCCTTGCCACGTTGATTTTTCTTTACATGAGTACACTTTTATTGTTGTTGTCGGGTGACATTGAACCGAATCCCGGAACGAGCTCTATCAACTCAAACCCTAACCAGAATACTTTGAAGATTTTGCATCTTAATATTCAAAGCTTAAAACCCAAATTAGATACACTTCAATGTGAATCCCCGAACCATGATATTTTGGCTTTAACCGAGACATGGCTGCACAACAACGACCCAACATCTGATGTCTTACTCCATGGGTTTCACGAACCATTGCGCTGTGACCGGCCGACAAGGGGAGGTGGGGTTGCCATCTACATTAAAGATAATATCTCTTTTCGACATCGACCCGACCTTGATGTGCTGAATACGGAGTGCGTATGGGTTGAAGTATTTACGAAACACTGTAAGTCCTTATTGCTAGGGGCTTTTTACCGCCCACCTAACAGTTCCCAGGATATATGGGATTCCATATCGGCATCCATTGAAAAAGCCAGGGACACGTCACTTGTCGATTTAATTGTTACGGGCGATTTTAATGACAACCAGCTGGTTCCCTCGAGGGTCGGTTTTACTGCAGTATGCAATCTTTTTAATCTGAGGCAGCTTGTGGGTGAACCAACTTGTTTTACTGAGTCGTCAGCCACTCTACTAGATCTTTTTGCTGTGAGTGACACAGTTAACGTGAATGCATGCGAGGTCCTAGAACCGATTATCCCGGACATGACTCGCTATCACTGTCCAGTTTCAATCGATGTTGAATTTTCAAAACCATCTCCTCTCTCCTTTAAGAGAAGGATATGGCTCTATTCACAGGGTAATTATGGAGCACTCAGTGAGGCCCTCTCTAACGTTGACTGGAATTCCCTTTTTGATAACCTGTGTCTTGATACTATTGTCTCCAATTTCACCGACAAATTACTCGATACAGCATCTAAATATATTCCGAACAAAACTATTACTTTGCGATCGGGCCAGCCGAAATGGATGCACAATGAAATTAGACTACTAATGAGACAGAGGAAGCGTCTGTATCGCATAGCCAAACGTACCGGTCTTCCGAACGCTTGGGCAAAATATAAACGTAAACGGAACGAAGTTGTTACGGCAATAAGGAAGGCCAAAGCGTCGTATCTATCTAATGTCCAGACCACACTAAATAGCAATAACACCCCCTCTTCCTTGTGGTGGAAGACTCTAAAAACACTTATCAGTACTAGTAAAGTGGTAGGTATTCCAACAATTATCCATTTAAATAAAGTATATTCCTCAAGTGTTGAGAAAGCAGAGGTGTTCAATGAATACTTCTGTTCTATTTCAACAGTTGATGATTCGAAAGCCTCCCTTCCTGATTCAGTACCCCAGGCTTCACGAGTTATTGATAGTATCACTCTCCAATGTAGAGAAGTATATGAAGCAATGGAGTCGATAAAGGTGTCTAAAGCATCTGGTCCCGACCTTGTAAGTCCACGCCTTCTCAAGGAATGTAAATCCTCCTTGTGTGAGCCTCTTTTAATATTATTTAATGTGCTCTTGAACAACTCTTACTTTCCCTCACTCTGAAAACAAGCAAATGTCTCCCCAATTTTGAAAAAAACAGCCCTCAAATTCAGTTACTAATTATCGCCCGATATCATTGATTAGTTGTGTAGGTAAAATATTTGAAAAATGTGTCTTCAAACGCTTGTGGCAATTTCTGACTGACAACAATGTCCTTACTCAATTCCAATCCGGTTTTACACCTGGTGATTCAACTGTCCTCCAGCTGACCGACATATATGATGAATTCTGTCGAGCTCTTGATGAAGGCAAAGAAGTTAGGGTGGTTTTCTGTGATGTCAGTAAGGCCTTCGACAAGGTTTGGCATGTTGGACTTATCCATAAGCTGATGAAAATTGGTGTCTCGGGTGAACTTTTGTTGTTCTTAAAATCGTACCTATCGGATAGGTCGCAACGAGTTGTGCTAGGGTCGGATGCATCTACTTGGAGAACCATTAATGCTGGTGTTCCACAAGGTTCGATACTTGGACCTTTACTGTTCCTTATATATATTAATGATATAACCGAAAACTTACTCAGTAGCATACGCCTATTTGCAGATGATACTTCCCTGTATCTAATTGTAGAGAATCCAGAGCAAGCCTCGAGATTAATCAACCATGACCTTGCCACAATAGAACTTTGGGCTAAGACCTGGTTGGTTGAGTTTAATCCCAATAAAACTGAGAGTATGCTCATATCACGTAAATGCAACTCTACTGCCCACCCACCTCTATTGCTAGGTGATTCGCGGATATCCGAAGTCAATAGTCATAAACATTTAGGAGTTATATTAAATAGCACATGTTCATGGAACGATCACGTTGATCATATCTGCTCTAAAGCCTGGTCCCGCTTAGACCAACTGAGGAAGCAGAAATTTAATCTCGATCGCAGCGTGCTTAAAAAAATATACTTTGCCTTCGTTAGGCCTATACTAGAATACGCTGATGCTGTCTGGGATAATTGTTCAGCAGCTCAAGGTGCCGAGCTGGAGAAAATACAGATCGCAGCCGCTCGGATCGTTACCGGGGCAACTGTCAGTTGTAGCAAGTCTCTGCTTTATTCCGAAACACGTTGGGACTCTCTACAAGACAGACGCCGCAAACATAAGCTGTTGCAGTATTTCAAAATGTATCACCGCATGTCGCCTTTATATATTGCCAATAAAGTTCCCCCAATCATCTCATCTGCAAATTTATCGCTTAATCTCCGGTCATGTCATAACCACAGAGTTCCTTTTTGTCGGACTCAGTTGTATCAGTCGTCTTTTATTCCGAGTGACACTGATCAATGGAACAAACTGCCTTTATCTGTCCGCGAGAACTCATCACTGATCAATTTCAAGACTTTCCTAAATGCTGGAAATCAGCGACCACCTGCGTTTTACAGTGGCGCGAAATCACGAGCAGCCCAAATATATCACTGCCGGTTACGATTGCATTGTAGTAACCTTAACTCTCATTTATATGACAATCATCTGTCACCTACCCCATCCTGTCAGTGCGGGATGTGCGAGACACCAGAGCATTTTTTCTTACACTGTCCAATATGTAAGAAAAAGTGGAATTGTACAATAAGGGACACACACACGGTGTGTGCACAGTGGCCTATATCTATGTATGTATATTATATATATATGTAGGTATGGGTCTGTGTGTACATATCGAGTGTGTGTTTGCCCGCTTCAGTATTGAAAGTGCTAAAATACTCTGAGGTGGCCTTAAATTGTTACATTGATCATTAACTGATAGCGTTATGGATCAGTGGTTCTTACTTCATTGACCACTATTGTGAGAGACATGTAGTTTCTCGTGCTCGGCGGTGTTGACTTCGCACGAAATAATTGCGTCTGCAATATTATATTATTCTGAATCGGAGTCTAGTGGATCAGAACCGTGTGGAGCTTCCTTTTGGTGAGTCGAATATTTATTTCTCCGTAGTTGTACCCTGCCGGGGCCGGTCATATTTTATGTAATTTACCGATCCTCGCCGTAAGCCGAAATATGTTATAAAAGGCTATATTAAATTGGTTCTAGGATTATTCACGATTGATCCAGGGCATCTTATTGCTGTTGCGATAGGATGCTATGGCCTAATCGTGATCTTTCGGCTTGGGGCGAGTTTCGGTGGCCCGATGGATTGTACCCCCCCCCCCCCCCTCTCCTTTTATGGCATTAGCTTGAATGTACAGACGTGAATACTGAGATAACGCTACCCTCAGTGAATATTAAGCAATATTTAGGAGGGTAGGTGGGTCACAAATAATGAAGTAACCCTTCTGCTGGGTGACATGTGAAAGTAAATATTTGGTATTGCCGTATCTTGGACTCCCCTTCTTTAGTTAAGGGTAGTAGTCATGTAGTCTGGTGTGCATATTTTAAGGCGGCATAAGTGCCAGATTGTAGGGTTTTTCCCCCTCTTTAGTAGGGGACGTAACTATTTTATGAGGAATTATGATCTCACCTTGAAGGGTGAATGAAATGAGTTGGTCTGTACAACTTGAATGTAAATCTGAATGTACTGCTGAATTGTGGGAGGGTAGAGACGATTTGGGGATTTGTGAATAAATTTGCTAATAATTTAGTGGAATTGGTTTTTTTTTTGTATTTTTAATTCCTATTCTGTTTCAGAGCCCTAGTCCTAACATATATCTTAACACAAAACACGGTTTAAGGGTGGATTGGAATCATAGGAAGATGTTTGTTCCTTGGTTGACTGTTGTGGCGAGGTTCTCGGTAAGGGCTCACTTATTGTAAGTGAGTCCGGCCCGAGAACAGCGGCACAGCACGGGTGCCAGGGTAGTCTGGAATAATTTTGTAGAGGTTCTAGGTGATTGATTACGCTAACTAATTTTCGGTTGAAATTGCGAACTTGTAACTAACCCCTCGACAACAAATCTGTGCTATGGCTAGACCTTG
Source organism: Pictodentalium vernedei (assembly GCA_031216915.1). Lineage (NCBI taxonomy): Eukaryota > Metazoa > Mollusca > Scaphopoda > Dentaliida > Dentaliidae > Pictodentalium > Pictodentalium vernedei. The sequence goes on along the minus strand of CM062293.1, from coordinate 550,201,342 downwards.
TTTGGCTTTGTGGCGTGGCTCTCGGCCGGAACTCACTTCATGTAAGTGAGTTCGGGGCCGAGAGACTCGACACAAAGTGAGAGCAGGGCGGGGTGGGTCGAGTTTCGCTACAGATTTTTGGCGTCGCCGACAGGATAATTTTTGTATTCGACAGGATAATTTTTGTATTCGACAGGATAATTTTTGTATTCGACAGGATAATTTTTGTATTCGACAAGATAAATTTTTATTTTCAACAGAATATAATTTTAACCGATTAAATTTGGTTTGGCAGAGTAAATTTGAACCAACGTTTTGGATTGAAGGGTTGTGTGATTGAATCCGAGATATTTATATCCTAGTGACCATAATTTGTTAGGAATGTTGTAGGACTAAAATTGGACTCCTTGTTGTGAATTAATGTAATTGTTGGGGGTGTGGTCCTTACATATATATAAAATGGCTAGTGGAATTAGTAAAGAGCTAGGTGATTATATGTATGCCTCGGAGGCCTTGACCGCTGATATGACCTCCAAAGGTGCTAGATCGAAGAAATTACGTAATATTCCTCCTACTCCTGATCCTACCCCTGATGGGAAGTTTAATAAGGTTGATGAAGTTATGTTGAAATGTCAACAGTTGAGTGACGAATTGCAGAATTCTATTGGTGAGTTAGGTGACCAAACGGAGGATTACGCTGCAATCTTTGATACACCTGGGACGGTTTCGACAGGGGCCTCTGTGCGTCGAACTTCTGCAGGGCGTGCGGTTGATATGATGGGATTGCCCAGGGTGGTTCAACCTAAGAAAATTCCTGGGGAGAATTCGAAAGTATCGAGTTTGCCTAGACATCAGCATGGGGCAAGAGTTATACAGTCTGACGATAGGCATGGTGAGCAAGCTTATCCACGTAAACCGATTGTTACGCCCGATACGTTTAATGGAACCACCAGTGTAGCTGATTGGTTATCCCATTTTGAGAAATGTGTTGGGATTAACCAGTGGTCTGAAGACCGGGCTCGTCAATTTTTAGTGGTATCTTTAAGGGGCGCTGCCTTGCAGTTTTATGAAGATTTGGACCCGGAAATCAAATCCAATTCTCATAGAGTTATGCAGAGTTTGCGCGATCGTTTTGATCCATTTAAGGGGACTGCAATATATAGGGCCCAATTAAGGTCTAGACGTAGGTCACAGCGAGAGACTTTGCCTGAGTTAGCGGGAAGTATTAGACGCTTGGTGAGAAAGGCGTATCCAGGGGTTCCCCTCGATGTTAGGGATGACTTGAGTAAGGATAGTTTTATTTCCGCGTTGACGGACAATGAAGTTAGGATGCAAGTGTTGAGGGCTAAGCCTGAAACCCTTGATGCGGCAGTGCGTGCTGCTTTAGATGAGGAGTCGTACAAGAAGGTAGAGGTACCTTCTTCATTTGGTGTAGTTGGGGAATCGGAAATTTCTAGTGAAATTGGTGCATTAACCCAGGCGGTCGAAAGTTTGCAGGAACAATTGAAAGAAATGCAGGTTGAGCAAAATAAATTGCGAGAAGAACTTTTCAGGCAGGATCGTGGTCAGGATAGGGATAGTTTTTATAGAGGTCGTTTGGGCCGAGGTCGTTATGGAAATGGTAGAGGTAGGAATAGAGGTAGAGGTAAAGGTGACTGGTCCCATAGGTCCAATTTAGATAACAATCAGGATTTAAACGGGTAAAGACTGAGGTAGGGGTCGAACCTCAGTCTGTGATAGAAAGGACCCTCCCATCAGAGAGTATCGGTCATAGTTATCTGACTCTTAAGGTCTTGAATGAAAATGTTAAGTTCCTACTGGATACTGGTTCAGCGGTAAGCTTAATCAGTACCAGAGTGTTGCATGAAACTTTAGGTATTGAGCAGTCTCGAGTTAGAGAGGCTCCTCGTAGTGTTTTGTGGGCGAATGGGCAGCCCCTTGATTTAAAGGGGTTGGTGGATTTGCCTGTAACTGTTGGTAAGTATCAATATGTTCAAACATTTTACGTGGTTAATCTGTCCTTTGATGCAATTCTGGGAATTGACTTTATGAATAAAACTAATTCAGTGATTTCTTTGCCGGACAAAACTGTTATGATCCAAGGGGTTAAATTTTCCCTTGAGTTTTTGAAAGAAAATGATAAAATTCACGTATTATTGATTGAGGGATTGACAGTACCTCCCTTTTCTGAAGTTATAGTGCAGGGCCGAGTTGACGGTCCACCGGTTGGACAGAGCCTGTGTGAACCCGACCCAGGGTTCATGAAAGGTCATCACGGATTAATGTTGGGACGAAGTGTTGTTGATGTTAGTCAGCCGGAAGTTCCTGTTAGGCTGATAAATGTTTCTCAGACCCCTCAAAAGTTAAAAGGTGGTGAGTCTGTGGCTGTTCTTGAGAATGTTGACATTTTAGGTGAACAAATTAAGGAGGCTTCCCCTTCGGATGATGGGAAGTTCTCTTTGTTACAAACCTATGACAGAGCGGTTTTGACTGGAAATCAAGCGGAACAGGTCAATGATTAGAGAAGAACCGCCACGTATTTATACAGTTCGAAGGTGATTTGGGCCGCACTGATCTCATTCGGCATGATATTTGTACGGGTGACCATCTTCCTATTAAACAGCGGGCATATCGGCTCCCTTTTCACAAAAGGCGCGAGGTTGAGCAGCAGATGGATGTTATGCTTAAGCAAGGGGTAATTCAACCTTCCTCTAGTCCTTGGGCGGCTCCTATAGTTTTAGTTAAAAAGAAAGACAATAGTTTTCGTTTCTGCGTGGACTACCGTAAATTAAATGCCATTACAAAAAAAGATGCCTATCCTTTGCCCCGTATAGATGAGAGTTTAAAGGGTATGGCGGGGGCACAGTGGTTTTCCACTCTAGATTTGGCTTCTGGATACTGGCAAATGGAGCTAACTCCTGATGCCCGGGAGAAAACGGCTTTTACTACTGGCGTTGGGCTCTATCAATTCACGGTCCTCCCTTTTGGGCTCTGTGGCGCTCCTGGGTCCTTCGAGAGGCTCATGGAGCTAGTTCTCAAAGGGCTACACTGGAAGACTTGTCTCATATATCTTGATGACGTCATCATATATGCGCGGTCTTTCCAGGAGCATATTGAACGATTACAAGAGGTTTTTACTAGAATAAGGTCTGCAGGATTAAAATTGAAACCTTCTAAGTGTGCGTTGTTTAGACGTCAGGTTTCATATTTAGGTCACATTGTTTCCGCGTCGGGTGTGTCAGCTGACCCGGAGAAAATTGCGCGCGTAAAAGATTGGCCTGTTCCGACTTGCTTGAAAGATCTTCGAAGTTTTATCGGGTTATCCGCGTATTATCGAAAATATGTCTCACACTTTTCTACTTTGGCTAGTCCTTTGACCAAATTGACTCGTAAGAATGAAAAATTTGTTTGGGGCGAGGCCCAACAGGAGGCTTTTGAGATATTAAAAGACAAATTGTGTCAAAGTCCAATTTTGGCTTACCCAAATTTTGAGCACGAATTTATTCTTGACACGGATGCGAGTGATTTTGCCTCTGGTTCGGTTTTGTCACAGATTATAGAAGGCAAGGAGCAAGTAATAGCTTATTTCAGTAAAACTCATTCCCAACAAGAGAGAAATTATAGTGTTACTAGGAAGGAGTTACTGGCAGTAATTAAAAGTGTTAAACACTTTAGACATTTCCTCATTGGCAAGCATTTTACGCTGCGAACCGACCATGGGTCCCTGCAGTGGTTGTTTAATTTTAAGCAACCGGTTGGGCAGGTGGCGCGTTGGCTGGAATATCTCAGTGGGTTCGATTTTATGACGGTTCATCGTCGCGGTGAACAACATAAGAACGCAGATGCGCTGAGTAGGATTCCTTCCTGTAACAAACATGATATTAACACTGTTGAGTTTGAGTCTGCAATTCAATTGACTAAGGAAAGTCAGGGGGCTGATCCCCTTATTAAAAAATTTCTCGAAATGAAGAAAACGGGCGAGAAACCTGGACTTGAGAAATTAAAAGGAGAATCCCCGGAGCTTCAGAGGTATGTGAGTCAGTGGGAACAATTTTTAGTGGAAAATGACATTCTTCTTCGAGAGTGGACACAAATAGGGTCCCCCAGCAAATTTTTGTGGGTGGTCCCAAAAGACTTAAGAAGTCAGGTATGTAAGGAGCATCATGACTCTTTAGTGGGTGCACATTTGGGCGTTCATAAGACATATTCTAAAATTCGAGAGCGTTTCTTTTGGATAGGTTTGCGTCGGGATGTAGAACTCTGGGTTCAGTCTTGTCCGAATTGTCAGTGTCGTAAGCCACCGGGCAAGACCAGTCGAGCTCCTATGGTAACAGATAAAGTTTCGGAGCCTATGGAACGAATTGCTTTGGATATTTTGGGGCCATTACCTGAATCCGTTCAGGGTAATATTTACATTTTAGTTATATCAGATTATTTCTCCAAATGGACGGAGGCTTTTGCTATCCCCAATCAAAGGGCAAGTACAGTAGCCGATGTGGTAATTCGAGAGTGGATTAGTCGGTACGGAATGCCGAAATTTATTCATTCAGACCAGGGGTCAAATTTTGAATCTGATTTGTTTCAGGAAGTTTGCCGCTATTTTGAAATTAAAAAGACTCGTACCTCTCCCTATATGCCCCAAAGTGATGGCCAAGTTGAGAGGTTTAATAGAACTTTGGCGGCTATGTTAGCTTGCTTTGTAGAGGATAATCATGGCGACTGGGAATACTATCTTCCATTCGCCATGATGGCCTATAGAAGTGCCAAACATGAGACGACTGGGTTTACTCCCTTTAGTGTCATGTTTGGTAGAGAAATTACTTTACCTACAGAGTTAATCGCTGGTAAGATTCCTGATAGGGATTGGGCTCCCTCTCAATATGTTAGCGATTTGGAAAGTCGTCTAGCCCAAATATTTCAATTGGTCTCGTTGAAATGTGAATCCGAGATTAAGAGAAGAAAGAAAATATATGACAAGCGAGTTTTCGGCAAACCTTTTACCGTTGGGGATAGGGTCTGGCTTTATTTACCTAGAGTAAATAAAGGTCAGACCTCAAAATTTGCAAAATTTTGGGTTGGTCCCTACATCATAAAAAGCAAACTCTCGGATGCAAATTACCTTGTGGTTCGCGTCGGAGGAGGTAAACCCCAGGTTGTACATTTCAACCGGTTGAAGAAGTGTTTTTCACGTAATTTAAATTTGGGTGCCCCCATTGCTCCCACACCTGATAGTCCTATCGAGAGTAATGTTGACCGGCCCTCGGTGGGAGATCCTGAGGGGAGAGAGACGTTCGACGGGGAAGCTCCGACTAGTAGGCGTGGTCGTACCCTCCGGCGACCACGTCGACTAGGTTCTCAAGACTTTGTTTTTTATTAAGTATTTTTTTTTCTTTCTCTCTGCCTGACACCACACTTGGTATTTGAGTTAAGTGGCAGTTCTCGGGGGCCTGAATATATATATATTTTGTTGAGCGCAATAAAATGTAAAAATTTGATATTATATTTAGCGCTTATGTATTGGCCTCCGAGGTGGTGCTGCCTTTGAAGTGTATTTAGTGTGGAACCAAATTTTCATGTAGATAATGGATAGATGAGCATTATTGGCTTGTCTATAATACGAGCTTTGTTGCATTATTTTAAATTGCGTCATTTCCCTGGTGTGGGGAGTTGCCGTATTGTATTGGTTCCGAGAAATTGGGGTTTTTTTTATTGGCTGTTGGAAATGGCAAATACAAGTGTGGTCGTCAAATTTCTATACCTGTTAAGATTTTTCTTAAACCCGCTGACCGGTTTGTTTTTTTATTTCGGTACGCAGGAGGGTTGGGATGTTAATAATTGGGGGGTTTTCGTGCGCGTGTGTATGGAGGGCGGTGAGAGTTATATGTTAGGGTATGATTCGGAATATAAGAGTTATGGAAGTTAAGGCACCGGTGCCAAGTATAATTGGATTTTTTTTTTTTTTTTGCGAGAGATGTGTCCGTGGTAGAAAATAAATCAATTGACGGGTCAGCTTGGTTGGAGAAATTATCTTTCGGGAAATATTGAAATGGTTGTCCTTTTTAGTTGCTGGGTCCTCATCTTATCTATGTAGAATTATTGTATGAACAAAGATACTGTTCTGTTTGTAAATTTTCTTCTTGTAGCATTATGGCTTTAATAATGGGCCATTCCTTTATAAGAAGACTTGCAGCATGGTCAGGGGAAATACCTGGACGTCTGAGTTCGCTGGAAGCATATGGTGTTCCTGGTGCAACTATCCAACAACTTGAATGGATTTGTGTGGAGAGTGCAGAGACCGTACTTGTGCAGGTTGGCGAAAATGACATTGACTGTGATACTTTTTGTTTTTCACATTTTAAACTTTCTGTCGAAAGACTTTTAGAGAATTTGTTACGCCAAGGCGTTAAAAAAAATTATCATTCTAGGACTGTTTCCTCGTGTGAAGACCAGAGTGTCTGGTATTGTGTACGAACTCCGTAGGGTGGCTGTCACCCAGTTTTACGAAACACTTAGAAGGTCTAATGTATTTTATAAAGCCTTATTTAAGGTGTCACGTTTACATTTTGCACGAGATGGTGTGCATTTGAATAACCTGGGTCAATGTCAATACCTAAAATACCTTGCTTTGGTCTTGGAGGAGCAGTGCTCCGTTGAATAAAGGTTCTACAAATAATCTTACCAATTTCCCGGGGAAATTGTGTGAAAGCTGAATGCTTTAGAATAAATGACATAAAAAGAATTGTATGTGCCTGATAAAGGTCATTACATCCAGAAAGTGAGATGAGTTCCTTGAGAACTTTCAGTTGTAATAGAAAAGATTTAATATTCCTTTGTTTTGGAAAGATAACCTTGAACTAAACTGGGTTCTAGATGGGACCATTATAAATATTGTCATCGTTTTATGCTTGAATGAGCTCAATCTGACGCTTACATCTCCTGTTGCATGACCTCGTCGGCTTCAGGCAGTGCAGACCCTGTACGTGGGTCAGTGCTGGTCGGGGACTCATTTCGGCCTAAAGCTATGACTGATTTCCTAAACGGAACCCCAGTTGGATGGATTTAAGGTGAATTATTTAAATAGTGATTTATTAATTTTTTTAAAACGAAAATACATAGAAATTATGAAGAAAAATTTATGTGTTTTATGAGGAACCAGCGACTACTTTTATTCAGCCAACAACTATTTCAATTCAACTAGCAATTATCTGGCTATTTTTTTTTAAATGGCCAGTATGACAAAATCTACTACCTTTGTTTGCGGAGGGGTGTATATATCTTTCCCCTTTTCCTTTTTCCTCTCCTATCTTTTTCAACAGGGACGTTGAATCTCGGGGTGGGGGTGGTGTAAGAAAAAGTGGAATTGTACAATAAGGGACACACACACGGTGTGTGCACAGTGGCCTATATCTATGTATGTATATTATATATATATGTAGGTATGGGTCTGTGTGTACATATCGAGTGTGTGTTTGCCCGCTTCAGTATTGAAAGTGCTAAAATACTCTGAGGTGGCCTTAAATTGTTACATTGATCATTAACTGATAGCGTTATGGATCAGTGGTTCTTACTTCATTGACCACTATTGTGAGAGACATGTAGTTTCTCGTGCTCGGCGGTGTTGACTTCGCACGAAATAATTGCGTCTGCAATATTATATTATTCTGAATCGGAGTCTAGTGGATCAGAACCGTGTGGAGCTTCCTATAGGTGAGTCGAATATTTATTTCTCCGTAGTTGTACCCTGCCGGGGCCGGTCATATTTTATGTAATTTACCGATCCTCGCCGTAAGCCGAAATATGTTATAAAAGGCTATATTAAATTGGTTCTAGGATTATTCACGATTGATCCAGGGCATCTTATTGCTGTTGCGATAGGATGCTATGGCCTAATCGTGATCTTTCGGCTTGGGGCGAGTTTCGGTGGCCCGATGGATTGTACCCCCCCCCCCCCCCTCTCCTTTTATGGCATTAGCTTGAATGTACAGACGTGAATACTGAGATAACGCTACCCTCAGTGAATATTTAGCAATATTTAGGAGGGTAGGTAGGTCACAAATAATGAAGTAACCCTTCTGCTGGGTGATATGTGAAAGTAAATATTTGGTATTGCCGTATCTTGGACTCCCCTTCTTTAGTTAAGGGTAGTAGTCATGTAGTCTGGTGTGCATATTTTAAGGCGGCATAAGTGCCAGATTGTAGGGTTTTTCCCCCTCTTTAGTAGGGGACGTAACTATTTTATGAGGAATTATGATCTCACCTTGAAGGGTGAATGAAATGAGTTGGTCTGTACAACTTGAATGTAAATCTGAATGTACTGCTGAATTGTGGGAGGGTAGAGACGATTTGGGGATTTGTGAATAAATTTGCTAATAATTTAGTGGAATTGGGTTTTTTTTGTATTTTTAATTCCTATTCTGTTTCAGAGTCCTAGTCCTAACATATATCTTAACACAAAACACGGTTTAAGGGTGGATTGGAATCATAGGAAGATGTTTGTTCCTTGGTTGACTGTTGTGGCGAGGTTCTCGGTAAGGGCTCACTTATTGTAAGTGAGTCCGGCCCGAGAACAGCGGCACAGCACGGGTGCCAGGGTAGTCTGGAATAATTTTGTAGAGGTTCTAGGTGATTGATTACGCTAACTAATTTTCGGTTTGAAATTGCGAACTTGTAACTAACCCCTCGACAACAAATCTGTGCTATGGCTAGACCTTGTTTGGCTTTGTGGCGTGGCTCTCGGCCGGAACTCACTTCATGTAAGTGAGTTCGGGGCCGAGAGACTCGACACAAAGTGAGAACAGGGCGGGGTGGGTCGAGTTTCGCTACAATATACTCAGATGTCCGTAATAGTACTATCAACCTTCTGCCATTTACTGTAAACATATCTTTTTGGATCTGAATTTTTGAATAGTCGGGAAAATCATCTTGTTTTTGAAGTGGTGCATGATTTCATTTTGTCAAGTGGACGTTTCTAGACTGCTAAGAATTAAACCACCAGGTACGACTATTACTATATGACGAATTTACCGCCAAACCTATAATCTTGCTTTCCTTTCCGTTTTCTTCGCATGGATCACCATCAAGGCTGCTTCCGTCTCACTTCTCACTAGCAGTGCTTCCGCTGCTTAATTGCGAGTGTCTTGAATGCGAAGGCAATGCATTGTGCTTTCAAGCTGGCATCCCCTGTTTTCTATTGCTCCTTTTCTTTATACCTTCTTTTCACCTTATCCTTCATTCACAAGCAGGGTTTAAACAATATCATGTGTCGCCGCCTGGTAATTTGACTTCATGTGCTTACCTTTCTTCGACTATAATTACCACTAACTTTCTCACCGGTTTTGTTCAGGGCCGGGGTGTCGTGTCCTCGCACTCGAGGTTACCTGCTAGTGTCGACAACGATGCTGACAAATCAAATTTGAATGACCTCTCGGGTATTTGCTCCTATGTCTACATTCTATGGGCCTACAGGCAGCTCTCGCTGTGTGCATGGACGCTGTGCCCCGGCTTGGCACGTGGCTGATGATCATGGTCGCGACCGACTACAGTCCATGGGCTCCAGGCGGCGACATATGAGTCCATCTACTATATTATACCACCTTTTGTGTAAATTTCTGAATGACCCCGGGAGATGACTAACATAAGTTCCTAGCTTTCTGTCAGATCCCCCATTACATAATAATATGTTTTTTTGTTAGTATATGTTATATTCTTCGTGTTCTCTATATATATTGTCACTTTTATTGGTGTTTAATATTGTAACATATTGCATACTTATTGAATAAATATTGTTTAAACTAAAACATTTTGCGTTGTGAACTAATGCATGTACATGCTGTCTTGTAGATTTATTTCCCCCTAAAAACATATCATACCTACAATATAAAATTGGCCTCGAAACGTATTGTCGAAAATTTATTGTTTTTGTTTCGCTGGGGTGCATACATTGTGGAACGGAACTTCTGTTTTGGAAATGGTAATTCGTGGACGTTTGTCAGACAGTATGTCACTTCGAAATCTTAGGTTCGTAATAACTGAATGAAAACGACCTTTGCCACAATCCGACCTGTGCGTACTTTTAAGTTACAACAAACGGACGTGTTCTTGATGCTTTTCATTTGGTAACTTTGTTCCAATAACACGCAGTGTTGGTTTGAAGTGAACAGCGTTTTGCACTTGCAAATGCAAAACAGATAAATCACGTGACAGAATACTCCGCAGAATCGAACAACAGCGGGATCCCAACAGTCAGCCAGCAGACGATGAAATCCAATGTGCATATATGGGAACATTTAGCTTTTCGACAATTTCTGTCATTTAGTCAGCAAAGCAAACGAGACGTTGAGTTTGTTTGGAAAAGCATGTTCAATAAATTATTCACAGTCTGCATGGAATGATCTAAGGAGAAATCTCGCATTACACCGTTCGCTTTTTAGGGTTAGGGGGCGTCATTCGATTTGTTCGCTTCTGAAAACGAGAGCTGGGGTTCCCCATGTTTTTACTTCCGGTTTCCGGTTTAGATTGGATGCCATAGCATTCCTTGGTTTTTCCAATTTCACGTACACGTTGTCTATTAGGCTTGCTTCAAAGCAGCCCTTCGGGGTGCTTTTGCGCACGCTATAACGTGGTAAATCACTGGTAATTCAACAAAAAACTAAGCACTCAAGTTGAGTACGAGTCCTTGATTCAAAATGGATCAGGGAACACCCCGCACCAGGGACAACCCGCCCCTGGCCTATTTTGAGGCGGGTTGTCCCACTTTTTGGGGCGGCTTGTCCAGATTTTTTTTTATATTTGATGAAAATTATTTTGCATCAAATCTTCACAGCAGCCATGCCTATATTCACAGCAGCCACGCCTATATTCACAGCAGCCATGCCTATATTCACAGCAGTCATGCCTATATTCTCACAGCCATGCCTATATTCACAGCAGCCATGCCTATATTCACAGCAGCCATGCCTATATTCACAGCAGCCATACCTATATTCACAGCAGCCATGCAGCCTACATTTGATGAAATATTCATCTAAATTTAATTCTCAAAATCATTTGTTGAAATGTCTTTCATTTACAGACCTAGGTTGAAATGTCTTTCATTTACAGACCTAGGTTGAAATGTCTTTCATTTACAGACCTAGATTGAAATGTCTTTCATTTACAGACCTAGGTTGAAATGTCTTTCATATACAGACCTAGGTTGAAATGTCTTTCATTTACAGATCTAGGTTGAAAAGTCTTTCATTTACAGACCTATCTTGAAATGTCTTTCATTTACAGACCTAGCTTGAAATGTCTATCATTTACAGACCTAAGTTGAAATGTCTTTCATTTACAGACCTAGGTTGAAATATCTTTCATTTACAGACCTATGTTAAAATGTCTTTCATTTACAGACCTAGGTTGAAATGTCTTTCATTTACAGACCTATCTTGAAATGTCTTTCATTTACAGACCTAGCTTGAAATGTCTTTCATTTACAACCTAGGTTGAAATGTCTTTCCTTGACAGATCAAGCTTGAAATGTCTTTCATTTACAGACCTAGGTTGAAATGTCTTTTATTTACAGACCTAGCCTGAAATGTCTTTCATTTACACACCTAGGTTGAAAAGTCTTTCATTTACAGACCTATCTTGAAATGTCTTTCATTTACAGACCTAGCTTGAAATGTCTTTCATTTACAGACCTAGCTTGAAATGTCTTTCATTTACAACCTAGGTTGAAATGTCTTTCCTTGACAGACCAAGCTTGAAATGTCTTTCATTTACAACCTAGGTTGAAATGTCTTTTATTTACAGACCTAGCCTGAAATGTCTTTCATTTACACACCTAGGTTGAAAAGTCTTTCATTTACAGACCTATCTTGAAATGTCTTTCATTTACAGACCTAGCTTGAAATGTCTATCATTTACAGACCTAAGTTGAAATGTCTTTCATTTACAGACCTAGGTTGAAATGTCTTTCATTTACAGACCTATGTTGAAATGTCTTTCATTTACAGACCTAGGTTGAAATGTCTTTCATTTACAGACCTATCTTGAAATGTCTTTCATTTACACACCTAGCTTGAAATGTCTTTCATTTACAACCTAGGCTGAAATGTCTTTCCTTGACAGACCAAGCTTGAAATGTCTTTCATTTACAGACCTAGGTTGAAATGTCTTTCATTTACAGACCTAGGTTGAAATGTCTTTCATTTACAGACCTAGGTTGAAATGTCTTTCATTTACAGACCTAGGTTGAAATGTCTTTCATTTACAGACCTAGGTTGAAATGTCTTTCATTTACAGACCTAGGTTGAAATGGCTTTCATTTACAGACCTAGGTTGAAATGGCTTTCATTTACAGACCTAGGTTGAAATGGCTTTCATTTACAGACCTAGGTTGAAATGTCTTTCATTTACAGACCTAGGTTGAAATATCTTTCATTTACAGACCTTGGTTGAAATGTCTTTCATTTACAGACCTAGGTTGAAATGTCTTTCATTTACTGACCTAAGTTGAAATGTCATTCATTTACACACCTAGGTTGAAATGTCTTTCATTTACAGACCTAGGTTGAGTTAAACTATCTTACTAGGAGAAAAATGGACTGATGGTGACCTCTATGTACTCTCTTCACTTATCAAAACGGCAAAGGGGCAAATACGTTGTGTTATCTTTGTAACATTTTCTCCACTATTGGCTCATCCGATGGACTAATCAATAGGGAATAAAACAACTGATCCTCTAGTATCCAAAGAGTAGTTGGACTGAACCCAATACAGACAGGGCATTTACAGTTAAAATTATAAGTCCTGTCATGAACTGTACACTTATCTAGGCTTAATTGCACATAGGAATAGCGCGCAATTGCCATATTGAATGGCATCCAAAGCACGGCAGGATCTCTTGGTTACTCATCGCAAACACAAGCATTGTTTCTGCCAATGGACCTCCGGGTTACCCGGAGGTCCATTGGCTGAAACATTGCTTGTGCACAGGCCATATGCACAGAATTTGATGGCCTTACTAAGGTCATAACGCATATATCAACATGCAGATTGACCTGCTATTTGTGCGCATTTCACGACAGGACTTCTATTTTTAACTGTAGTTCGTTCAATTCAAATGTAAAACTTTTTAGTCTTAGATTGTTTCTTCCTCTACAAAACAAATTCCCAATTTTTGCCCCCATGATGCAAATTTCCCCTATGGCATGGGGCTCAGACACCTTCCCCAAAGAAGGCAGAAGAATGCCTGCCAACTGCTAATTCTTACGAGGCCTACATAGGTTACCGGTAATATGTTTTTCATATCCACACAGAAAGTAAAAACTAAGGACACAAAACAAAATACTGACAGAAAATGTTTTTTAAGAATTCTCATTTTGTCTATTCTGCAGTAAGCAAGGACTAAAGACTGTTGATTTTGAAGTACTAACAGGAAGAAAATATTGTAGGCATACTCACAACTTTGTGGGATTGGTCCTTCACATGTCAAAAAAGCATTTTCCGCTGAAACGAGAGACAAAATTTAAATAAATATCACTCATAATGATTTAAAGAAAGACTCCCGTACCAAGACTTCTATAACTTAAGACACTGTTTCTAGAATGTTAATGAAAATATTTTATTGTCTGTTCTGCTATAAATTATCAAGAAAAATTTGAGTTGTAAAATTCAATACCTTTCAAGTGGGCGAGGTGAGAATCCATTTTCTCCCCCCACTGCGTGTGTAACATAGTCTATCCAGGGTGAGATAGCAGGGAGAGACAGATGTATCCCACCCCACCCACGTGACGTTATACATTTACAACGTTATTATGACGTTATGCATATTGTATCAGTTTCTTGCTACCAACTAATTCATCTTGACGTCATCAGAATGCCGTGTGATCAAAGTTTGATGCGCTAAAACTCTTTAAACCCCAAGATGCCACCGTTCCTAACTGATTAGCTAATTAGCTAATATACCTTTGGTATATACATAACTTTTGCATGCCCTTTCCGTTGGTGTCGTTAGTTTGTCAAAACAACTAATACCAAATGAGTTGATTATATCAGCATGTGACTGCCGATTACCTCTGGCTAACGTAACCGCTGTATGGTGGGTGGGGGAGAAAAATAATCTCTGATGGGTACTGGTGTGGGATGGGAAAATCTCACCCTCGGGACAAGATATTTGGTCCCGACACTCGGCAAGAAGCCGAGTGTCTGGACCAAATATCTTGTCCCGAGGGTGAGATTTCCCATTCCACACCCGTACCCATCAGAGATTATAATATTCTTGGTGGTTAACGTCAAAATATCAAGTCAAATTATCAAGTTTATCACCGACAGTAATTCTGTTAATCAAAAATATTGTTTTAGTTTATTTTGTTTGTTACAATACAGTCACCATGGACTGATCATAATCAACGCATGGGCAGTGATATCTACACACGCGTTTACCAAGTAATAAAAATCATCATCAGCAAAATTTTAATTAATGAAGCACCGGGTTGTACCCGGGTTGTACCCGGTGCTTCATTAATTAAATTTTTATTGATTATTCCTATAATTAGTGTTTGTAATCTAATATTATTGCGTCCATGGAAATATTGTCGACCCGTGGAAAGTGACCAGTCCATGAAGGCTGTAATGTATATTAATTTATTGTGGTTTCTATCATATTTCTCCACTGCACACTAAAGCTACCAGTGTTTCTGTAGTTGTCCAGCAGTGTACACTGTAAAAGCACTTTAAACATGGTACAGAGGGATTACACCCTTATTGTACACTAGCCGAATCAACCGCTGCAATTCTACCCAAGTCGTCCACTGCAGTTTCAACCAAATTGTCCAAAATTGTTTGCTGGGGAAAATTTTTAAATGATTGTATATTTCAGCATTTTTTATTTATTTTTGTTTTGTTTTTTTTTATTTTATTGTATATAATCTATTGTACTATATCTTAATGTACTTCCTTGTATTAAAATTTCATATACTTGAACGAGATTTGTGAAAACAGACATGCCAGAACAAAATAAACTACTCAGCCATCTAATTGATTTCGACATTGTTTTGACGTGGCTTAAAGTTTATTCAATGTTTTTCTCATGATGATGATGACAGCAATACTCCTTAACCCTTTACCTAACAAATTGCCCGCTCTAGTTTTAACTGTATATTAAGTTCCATAAAAAAATCTTATACTTTTGCACTTATTCATTGAAAGGCACCACTGGTGCTTAACAATCAATAATCGCAAAACTATTGGCAGGAAATTAGCTAATATATTTTGAACCATTAATATATACTGGTATTAATATGCAAATTGAGCAGTTGAAAAAATTAAATTTTTCAAAATATTTCAACAAAACCATATCATTTGACCTCCTCATTGGAACGAGCTCAATGAGCTCGTTCCACTGAGGGGTCACATGATATGGTTTTGTTGAAATTTTTTGAAAAATTTTAAAAAATTATATTTAAAATGATAAATTTTGATATCGTCTACGTTGGGTAAAGGGTTGAAGTGTATGAAGTTCCATAAAAAAAGCATCACGTGACCTATGGTGGTTGGACGCTAAATTTTTCGTTCTGCTTTTCGAAGTCCTTTTAATGGCGAATTTTATAATCTAGTGGACATTCGGTCGGCTTAAAGTGAGCTCAAGAGATGAGGTAACACGATGAATTAACTAAACAACTGTTCCAATATATCTTTGGATACGTTTTATCATGCTTTAACATGTGGGGATTTCTTCAAGTGATGGATTCTGAACCGTAGCCATTCATTCGTGACATTGTTTACATTGGTAACCTCCAACTTCAGGAGATGCCGTCAATATTTTGTGTCAAGCTGCTTGTACGGAAACTTTAAAAAAAACAAAACTTTTCTCCCGGATCGATGGAAGATTCGATGGACATCATCTACTCATAATAGTTATTTGCTACTCAATGTGTGTTCTTTCCTGGACTGTAGTCTATTCCGGCTGTGAGCGTGCTATTTTCTGCATCAACTGTATCCTCTCCGCGTTTGATTGCTCATGTGGTGAAATCATCTCATCGATCTTGTGCTCTTATTACTGAAACATTGATTTTGAGCTAATTTTTCTTCTATTAAGAACTATCACGTCCTTACGGAGTTGACATTCAGTCGTGGGTGATACTGAAGAATCTGAGAAGGAACATAAAAGGCCCAGAGCCTTAGTTGGAGAAACCCCCTCCCCCTTGGTGAAAAAGAAATTGAGGGACGATAGTGGTTCAGAAGAAGACTTTGAACTCTCGGATATTTCAATGTCTGGAGCTGACCAAGCACCTGGCCCATTGAGCTCCCAAGATCAGTTCAGTCTTGCATTTGTTAAGGCATTGAGGGATCCATCAGTGCGGGAGTGCCTTAAATCCGTTTTTGTCGAGGCAGCATGTGAGCGTATCGAGTCTCTGGAAGCTACCGTGAAACAGTTGCGTGATGATCTTGAGGTAGAAGATAAAAAACTCGAACAATTGTTTGACCAGATTGATGACTTGGAGCAGTACGGGAGGAGAACAAATTTGAGACTGACAGGCATTTTAGAGAAACCGGATGAGAACACTGACGCTATTGTGCTAGTCATTGCCGATAAAATAGGGGTAAATCTTTCTTTGGAGGGTGTGTCTCATAGCCATCGTGTGGGCTCCAAATTTATTGGTGACAAACATGTTAGAGCCAGACCAATTATTTTTCGTCTGAACAATTACCGCGTACGAGATAAACTGTATACAGTACGTGGAGAGTGTATTGTAACTAAATCACCCGCGGAGTGGAGTTATCACCCAAGCTACAACTTTCAAATTTTGTATACATCGGCAAAAAAACCCAAGCAATGTTTCAGCCAATGGACCTCCGGGTTTAACCCGGAGGTCCATTGGCTGAAACTTTGCTGGAGTTGGTTATGCTTTGCAACAAATTTGCAATTATTGCTCGGGTGGAATCTCCACTCTGCGGGTGATTTGGTGATAATACACTCTCCACGTACTGTAGATCCAGGACCAAATTAAAGACAGTTAAAGTTGATTCACAGTCTGCACAGTCAGGACTTGGACAGAATAGTATCTACATAAATGAAGACTTAACTAGAACCCGAGCTTCTTTAGCTCGTAGAGCTCGTGCTCTAGCCCGTGATCGTAAGATCCAGGACACTTGGACATTCGATGGTGTGATCTTTGCAAAACTCAGGGATGGTTCCGTCCAAAGGATTACGACCCAGTGTCAAATGTCAGAACTGGAAAAAAAATTCAGAATTGTACAAAAATTTGATCTCAACAGATCTCAGTCTACCATTATAGAATGTTGATAAACATCTGCCACATGCAGCTATGTGCAGTGCGTGGATCATGGGCTGTGACAGGGTCGCCCGTGGGGTGGAGATATCATCCGAAGTACCACTTCAAAATTGTGTACATTTGGTTAAAAAATACAACAATGTTTCAGCCAATGGACCTCGGGGTCCAACCCGGGGTCCATTGGATGGAGCTTTGTGTTTGTCATATTTGTTCATGTTTTGTAATAAATTTGCAATTATTATTCGGATGGAATCTCCATTGTGCGGGGGGGGGGGGAGGGGGGGCTGTGATGGAACGCTATCCACGTATTTTATATTGTGAATATAATTATATTTTTGTGCACAAGCCGTATTCGAAAAGATCCTAGTTATCGTTGATAACTTTCTATGGATAGAGATGGAATGGTGCTTTTTTCGACGTGTGGTTGTTCTGTCACGCTGGCACTTGACCTTTTTGTATTCTTCCGGCGAAAGAATGACAGCTACGGAAAATAACACTGGCCGACGGCTCGTGGGTGGGGAGTTATCGTGGATTGGGGATGGGTTTTCTCTTTTTTTTTTTTTTTCTTTTTTTTCTCCTCATTTATCTATATACAGTCGCGGACTGGGCCGAGAATAGTTGAAGGAATTTTTCTCTTTTTTTTTTTTTTTTTTTTTTTTGAACAAAAGCTTCTTCCCTGCATCGGAGGGTGACCGACCGCAGTTCACATAGAGAACATCCTGATAGCGATTTTGTATCAGCTTCATCACCTAACAAAGTATCAACTGGAACGGCGATGCGCGAGTCCATCGGAACGACAGTTTGGTCCATCAAGCGTAAATTTAAGTTTTCAAATTAACAGATCGCTGTTTTTTCATGCATCTGAGCTGTCAGTGACAGACTAGACTGCTGGCTTCTCGAAATGTTCTCTATGCGAGTTGCCATCGGCAGTCCACATGGGAAACATTTCGACATACTGGCGTCCTATGTAATCAAATCCATCTCACCCATCTCACCTGTTGGTTGCTTTCAGGAAATTTAGGGCACCTAAGGGTGTTAGGCTGGATCAGTTTCAGGGGCCTCAAAGGCTACCCAATAGGGGTCTCAGCAGGAATCTTCCCAGTAGACCAATATATTTTATACATGTTACTGGTGTCCAAGTATATATCCCCTCTCCTGCTTGAACACGTCATAGAATATTTATATATACAAAAAATCTTGCGACCTGCTTGTAATCATTCATCCGACTACCTTCCTGCACCGATGTAGTATCCTATCCTATCCCCCCCCCCCCCCCGCCCCCTCCCATAAAAAAAATATGTGAACTTCAAATCTGAGTGCTAGGAATTTTCGATACGTTTGTGCAGAAGTGGCACAACTTTCCAGTGGGCAGCAAAGTCCTGAGCCGAGCACCCCCTCCCCAACCACCGCTACTCACAGTAGTAGAAGATACGGTACTTGAGACTACTCTCGTGGCATGTCTTCTACTTGGGTCCCAAGCAAGGTTTTGAATTAAATCCCAAAACTGAAGTTTCATTTTTGAGGGATGTATAGAATATGTAATGTTGACTTAGGACTTAGTCATGGTGGATCATTTCTACATATAGGCCCGTAAGCAACTCAATTCTTGCTGTGTAGAGTCCTGTTCGTGACCTATTTGTGTGTGAAAATTCTACATGCTTACAAGTGTAAGAAACCCATCGAATATCTGAACACAAGACTATTTATATGTCGACAATCGTTAAAATGAGTAAATTCATTCTTTCAAAAAAACGGTCGAGGGTAATACCAATCCACCTCATGGGTATCTCCCTTCCTATCTGTTATTAAAATGCCTGTCTAATTCCCCTACTGAGCAATATTACTGAGTATTTCGACCACTGGACGTCAAAAGACTTGTAAGATATCATCTCCTGCACCACTATGTCAGTCTGGGTGTAACAAAATTTGTGTGTATATGTGTGTGCGGTGAGGAGAAAAGTGAACTCGTGGGGATCTTTGATGATATATTCCCGCAGCCTAGTAGGGCTGTGGGTCTGCATCACCAAGCCCCCCCCCCCCCTTCCCCCTCCGCACACTCCGCACGCACTCTCACTTGGGTGGTGATCTGTCATTGTGTTGTCTACTCCTGGACTGCACTCTTTTGTTTTCAGTAGAAGGATTTGCATTACTATGTTGAAGAAGCTATAAACGCGCCCGTCCAAAATTCAGAGTCTTGGTCTGAGTGGCTGTCATGATGGTTTCGACTCGATCACGACTGGATGGTGATCTGATTGAAATTATTCTTCTGTCCCGCGGCTTCGTAGTATATAATTCATTGTCAAAGAAATGCGAAAGCATTGAAGTTGTGAGTTATGTTTACCTGTCTGTGTTACATTAAGAGATCGTCCCAAACACCACTGTGTGTAACGACAGTTGAGTGTGTGTGATTTTGGACGGATCGTAATCGTATTTCTACCTCTTTGAAAGCATCCAGTCTAGAGGTACGTGAGGGTTTACTGTGGCTGGGTTACCCGTGGGGTGGGGTTATCATCAAAAGTACCACGTGTTTTGTGTGGTGAGTGGGTTGGGGGTTTCATCTGAAGTATCACATTCAAATTATGCACATATGGTAATTAAAAAACAGTAAATTTTTGATCCAGTGGACCTCCGGGTATAACCCGGAGGTCGACTGGCTGGAACTTTGCTTGTGATTGTTATGCTTTGCAATATGTTTACATTTCTTGCTCGAGTGGAATTTCCGCTCTGAGGAGAATTTAGTGACGGCATATATTAATATATGCTTTGCAGCAGGTTTACGTTTAGTGCTCTGGTGGAATATCTTTTCTGCCGGGAATTTTGTTGGGCTCGTACATAATTCATTAACTGCTTCTGCTTGAAAGGTGATAGAAACGCCTCAGTCTACCAACATATAAGGTTGATAAATAAATAAGGTCTATAAAAATATGTAACACACTAACTATACGCAGTGCGTAGTGAGTGGGTTGTGGCCTGGTCGCCCTTGGGGTGGGGTTATCACCCAAAGTACCACTTTGGGTGATAGCCCCACCCTAAGGGCGACCAGAGATCGATTTTGTGATGGTTAACTCTCCACGTATTATTTCTATTGTCAGTGCTTTGCAACATATTTGCAATTATTGCTCGGATGGAATGTCCAATATGCGGAGATTGATTTTGTGTCGGTAAACACTTCACGTAGTATATAATATGTATATTATCTTGTACATATAATTTGGTGCTCAAGTATACATTTTTTCTCCCATCTCCTGTTTGGAATGTGAAAAGAAACGTCTCAGTCTACCATTACAGAATGTTTATAAATAAATAAGATTTAGACATGTCTGCAATACAGCAGCCATATGCGGTGTGTGGAGTGTGGGTTGGGTCGTCCGTGGAATGAGGTCATCACTCAAAGGATCACTTCCAAATTCTCTGCATATGTTTAAAAACACACGCAGTGTTCCAGCCAATGTACCTCCAAGTTGAACCCGAGGGTCTGTTGGCTGGAACTTTGCTTGTGATTGTTATGCAATGCTTTGTAATAAATATTTAAATTATTACTTGGGTGGAATCCTCATTCTGTTGGGGACTTTGCTATGGTACACTCTCCATGTACTATATGTATATATATCATGGATTTTGTTAGGTTCCAACAACCCTCATATTGTGTACATACAATTGGTGTTTCAGTATATAATTTTTCTCCCATGTCCTGGTTGAATCTTTCCTATCTCCAGCTTACGAAGTTTTCAACCTGTCACGGCATAACTTTTAAGCCTTATCTGCCCCTTTTCAATTTAAGCTTGTCATAATATTGTCACGCTTCTCCAAGAACTATTTAGTTCCATACTCTATTACGGATTATCCACTTCCATAAATTGATAATTATGACTTCTATTAAGCAGAATATATCTATTTCCATATAAATGCTACACAGTTACCTTGTACATACTACTTTCTTTCACCTTTTCCTTGTATTTTATGTTTCCTTCATCTTCATGACTAATTATTCTACATTAACTATCTTCCACTACAACATTCTCTTCCAAGCCAGCTTGAATCCAATTTGCTTTCCAGACAATATCCTTCTGTTACCTGCAATCATGACAAGTACTTACATCCGTGCACCACGTTTACGCTATCGTCGATATTTTGCACAATATATTACATAATGTGTCATATTGAATTATACCGTGCTCGGATTGGTACTTTCAATACCACACTTTATGCTCGCATCCTACACCAGAAACTGTCGAAGCATCAATCAGTTTGCGTCTTAATTTACCTACTCTTGCGCCTTGGTGGGGTTGAACTCCATAGAAGCTTCACTGCCATTGCTGCTCTTTTCCAGAGAAACCTCATTGAATTAGCTGTCACTTGTGTGACCGAGTCTACTGAAGCAACCTCTCATCTTTACAAGCAAGTGCCTGTCTCAAAAAGTTTGTCCATCTCGAAATTACTAATCTCCATTTTCCTTGCCACGTCGATTTTTCTTTACATGAGTACACTTTTATTGTTGTTGTCGGGTGACATTGAACCCAGTCCCGGACCGAGCTCTATCAACTCAAACCCTAACCAGAATACTTTGAAGATTTTGCATCTTAATATTCAAAGCTTAAAACCCAAATTAGATACACTTCAATGTGAATCCCCGAACCATGATATTTTGGCTTTAATCGAGACATGGCTGCACAACAACGACCCAACATCTGATGTCTTACTCCATGGGTTTCACGAACCATTGCGCTGTGACCGGCCGACAAGGGGAGGTGGGGTTGCCATCTACATTAAAGATAATATCTCTTTTCGACATCGACCCGACCTTGATGTGCTGAATACGGAGTGCGTATGGGTTGAAGTATTTACGAAACACAGTAAGTCCTTATTGCTAGGGGCTTTTTACCGCCCACCTAACAGTTCCCAGGATATATGGGATTCCATATAGGCATCCATTGAAAAAGCCAGGGACAACGTCACTTGTCGATTTAATTGTTACGGGCGATTTTAATGACAACCAGCTGGTTCCCTCGAGGGTCGGTTTTACTGCAGTGTGCAATCTTTTTAATCTGAGGCAGCTTGTGGGTGAACCAACTTGTTTTACTGAGTCGTCAGTCACTCTACTAGATCTTTTTGCTGTGAGTGACACAGTTAACGTGAATGCATGCGAGGTCCTAGAACCGATTATCCCGGACATGACTCGCTATCACTGTCCAGTTTCAATTGATGTTGAATTTTCAAAACCATCTCCTCTCTCCTTTAAGAGAAGGATATGGCTCTATTCACAGGGTAATTATGGAGCACTCAATGAGGCCCTCTCTAGCGTTGACTGGAATTCTCTTTTTGATAACCTGTGTCTTGATACTATTGTCTCCAATTTCACCGACAAATTACTCGATACAGCATCTAAATATATTCCGAACAAAACTATTACTTTGCGATCGGGCCAGTCGAAATGGATGCACGATGAAATTAGACTACTAATGAGACAGAGGAAGCGTCTGTATCGCATAGCCAAACGTACCGATCTTCCGAACGCTTGGGCAAAATATAAACGTAAACGGAACGAAATTGTTACGGCAATAAGGAAGGCCAAAGCGTCGTATCTATCTAATGTCCAGACCACACTAAATAGCAAAAACACCCCCTCTTCCTTGTGGTGGAAGACTCTAAAAACACTTATCAGTACTAGTAAAGTGGTAGGTATTCCAACAATTATCCATTTAAATAAAGTATATTCCTCAAGTGTTGAGAAAGCAGAGGTGATCAATGAATACTTCTGTTCTATTTCAACAGTTGATGATTCGAAAGCCTCCCTTCCTGATTCAGTACCCCAGGCTTCACGAGTTATTGATAGTATCACTCTCCAATGTAGAGAAGTATATGAAGCAATGGAGTCGATAAAGGTGTCTAAAGCATCTGGTCCCGACCTTGTAAGTCCACGCCTTCTCAAGGAATGTAAATCCTCCTTGTGTGAGCCTCTTTTAATATTATTTAATGTGCTCTTGAACAACTCTTACTTTCCCTCACTCTGGAAACAAGCAAATGTCTCCCCAATTTTGAAAAAACAGCCCTCAAATTCAGTTACTAATTATCGCCCGATATCATTGATTAGTTGTGTAGGTAAAATATTTGAAAAATGTGTCTTCAAACGCTTGTGGCAATTTCTGACTGACAACAATGTCCTTACTCAATTCCAATCCGGTTTTACACCTGGTGATTCAACTGTCCTCCAGCTGACCGACATATATGATGAATTCTGTCGACCTCTTGATGAAGGCAAAGAAGTTAGGGTGGTTTTCTGTGATGTCAGTAAGGCCTTCGACAAGGTTTGGCATGTTGGACTTATCCATAAGCTGATGAAAATTGGTGTCTCGGGGGAACTTTTGTTGTTCTTAAAATCGTACCTATCGGATAGGTCGCAACGAGTTGTGCTAGGGTCGGATGCATCTACTTGGAGAACCATTAATGCTGGTGTACCACAAGGTTCGATACTTGGACCTTTACTGTTCCTTATATATATTAATGATATAACCGAAAACTTACTCAGTAGCATACGCCTATTTGCAGATGATACTTCCCTGTATCTAATTGTAGAGAATCCAGAGCAAGCCTCGAGATTAATCAACCATGACCTTGCCACAATAGAACTTTGGGCTAAGACCTGGTTGGTTGAGTTTAATCCCAGTAAAACTGAGAGTATGCTCATATCACGTAAATGCAACCCTACTGCCCACCCACCTCTATTCCTAGGTGATTCGCGGATATCCGAAGTCAATAATCATAAACATTTAGGAGTTATATTAAATAGCACATGTTCATGGAACGATCACATTGATCATATCTGCTCTAAACCTGGTCCCGCTTAGACCAACTGAGGAAGCAGAAATTTAATCTCGATCGCAGCGTGCTTGAAAAAATATACTTTGCCTTCGTTAGGCCTATACTAGAATACGCTGATGTTGTCTGGGATAATTGTTCAGCAGCTCAAGGTGCCGAGCTGGAGAAAATACAGATCGCAGCCGCTCGGATCGTTACCGGGGCAACTGTCAGTTGTAGCAAGTCTCTGCTTTATTCCGAAACACGTTGGGACTCTCTACAAGACAGACGCCGCAAACATAAGCTGTTGCAGTATTTCAAAATGTATCACCGCATGTCGCCTTTATATATTGCCAATAAAGTTTCCCCAATCATCTCATCTGCAAATTTATCGCTTAATCTCCGGTCATGTCATAACCACAGAGTTCCTTTTTGTCGGACTCAGTTGTATCAGTCGTCTTTTATTCCGAGTGTCACTGATCAATGGAACAAACTGCCTTTATCTGTCCGCGAGAACTCATCACTGATCAATTTCAAGACTTTCCTAAATGCTGGAAATCAGCGACCACCTGCGTTTTACAGTGGCGCGAAATCACGAGCAGCCCAAATATATCACTGCCGATTACGATTGCATTGTAGTAACCTTAACTCTCATTTATATGACAATCATCTGTCACCTACCCCATCCTGTCAATGCGGGATGTGCGAGACACCAGAGCATTTTTTCTTACACTGTCCAATATACTCAGGTGTCCGTAATAGTACTATCAACCTTCTGCCATTTACTGTAAACATATCGACACTTCTTTTTGGATCTGAATTTTTGAATAGTCGGGAAAATCATCTTGTTTTTGAAGTGGTGCATGATTTCATTTTGTCAAGTGGACGTTTCTAGACTGCTAAGAATTAAACCACCAGGTACGACTATTACTATATGACGAATTTACCGCCAATCCTATAATCTTGCTTTCCTTTCCGTTTTCTTCGCATGGATCACCATCAAGGCTGCTTCCGTCTCACTTCTCACTAGCAGTGCTTCCGCTGCTTAATTGCGAGTGTCTTGAATGCGAAGGCAATGCATTGTGCTTTCAAGCTGGCATCCCCTGTTTTCTATTGCTCCTTTTCTTTATACCTTCTTTTCACCTTATCCTTCATTCACAAGCAAGGTTTAAACAATATCATGTGTCGCCGCCTGGTAATTTGACTTCATGTGCTTACCTTTCTTCGACTATAATTACCACTAACTTTCTCACCGGTTTTGTTCAGGGCCGGGGTGTCGTGTCCTCGCACTCGAGGTTACCTGCTAGTGTCGACAACGATGCTGACAAATCAAATTTGAATGACCTCTCGGGTATTTGCTCCTATGTCTACATTCTATGGGCCTACAGGCAGCTCTCGCTGTGTGCATGGCCGCTGTGCCCCGGCTTGGCACGTGGCTGATGATCATGGTTGCGACCGACTACAGTCCATGGGCTCCAGGCGGCGACATATGAGTCCATCTACTATATTATACCACCTTTTGTGTAAATTTCTGAATGACCCCGGGAGATGACTAACATAAGCTCCTAGCTTTCTGTCAGATCCCCCATTACATAATAATATGTTTTTTTGTTAGTATATGTTATATTCTTCGTGTTCTCTATATATATTGTCACTTTTATTGGTGTTTAATATTGTAACATATTGCATACTTATTGAATAAATATTGTTTAAACTAAAACATTTTGCGTTGTGAACTAATGCATGTACATGCTGTCTTGTAGATTTATTTCCCCCTAAAAACATATCATACCTACAATATAAAATTGGCCTCGAAACGTATTGTCGAAAATTTATTGTTTTTGTTTCGCTGGGGTGCATACATTGTGGAACGGAACTTCTGTTTTGGAAATGGTAATTCGTGGACGTTTGTCAGACAGTATGTCACTTCGAAATCTTAGGTTCGTAATAACTGAATGAAAACGACCTTTGCCACAATCCGACCTGTGCGTACTTTTAAGTTACAACAAACGGACGTGTTCTTGATGCTTTTCATTTGGTAACTTTGTTCCAATAACACGCAGTGTTGGTTTGAAGTGAACAGCGTTTTGCACTTGCAAATGCAAAACAGATAAATCACGTGACAGAATACTCCGCAGAATCGAACAACAGCGGGATCCCAACAGTCAGCCAGCAGACGATGAAATCCAATGTGCATATATGGGAACATTTAGCTTTTCGACAATTTCTGTCATTTAGTCAGCAAAGCAAACGACACGTTGAGTTTGTTTGGAAAAACTTTAATTTTGAAAAGCATGTTCAATAAATTATTCACAGTCTGCATGGAATGATCTAAGGAGAAATCTCGCATTACACCGTTCGCTTTTTAGGGTTAGGGTGCGTCATTCGATTTGTTCGCTTCTGAAAACGAGAGCTGGGGTTCCCCATGTTTTTACTTCCGGTTTCCGGTTTAGATTGGATGCCATAGCATTCCTTGGTTTTTCCAATTTCACGTACACGTTGTCTATTAGGCTTGCTTCAAAGCAGCCCTTCCGGGGGCTTTTGCGCACGCTATAACGTGGTAAATCACTGGTAATTCAACAAAAAACTAAGCACTCAAGTTGAGTACGAGTCCTTGATTCAAAATGGATCAGGGAACACCCCGCACCAGGGACAACCCGCCCCTGGCCTATTTTGAGGCGGGTTGTCCCACTTTTTGGGGCGGCTTGTCCCGATTTTTTTTTTTTTTATATTTGATGAAAATTGGGGGGGGGGGGGGGGGTTGTAATAATATATAAAAAAGATTTCTACTCACGTTTTTATCGAAAATTACCAAATTTAATCGAAAATTATACACAATCCACAATTAACCGATTTTTTACGCTATTTTAAATTGGAGAGATGGTAATATATGAAAAAAAGATTTGTACTCACTTTTTTATCGAAAATTATCCAATTTTAACGAAAATCATCCACAATCCTCTTAACACATCCCATAATAACTGAATCAAATTAATAATTCTAAACTGAAATTACTATACTATACTATCCTTTATTGCGAAAAACATATACATGTTTATAGCAAAAGAAAATAATGGAAAATTGAGTGAGAAGAAAGAAAAAAAGAGAAACATGGAAGTGTACATGAAGAGTCGTAGTTGGGTGATATATCTTTGTCGTGAACGAACAACCTTAATCGTACAGTGTGTGACTAATTTTATAACGGTTACATAATACATTCAGTAAAAACATTATTAATTTTGATGGGAGTCAAAAATATTTTTCAAATGGGATGACCTTATTTTATTTGCTTGAAACAGATATTTTGCCAAATTTAATACAGATTTTTTTTGCACGTGAATTCAACAATTTCTTGAATTTATTTAGTGAAGGCCAATGGCAGTAATAGGTGTTGAAATATTTTGTCCTCATCAATCGATATTTTGGGCATACCAAAAGGAAATTGTATTCAGATTCGACCACATTCATATCGCAGCACTTACAGTATCTTTGGGCGTGTAGTGTACCATCATATCTCCCAGTTTCCATGAAAAGGTCATGAGATGATGTTCTGAACCTTGACATCGCAGTTAAGTATTTCTTTTCTCTAATTATATCAAAATATTTTTCACAAAAAGGGCTGTCTTTAAATAACCTGTAGTATTGTAAGCGGGGTGAACAATTAATTTCGGAGTGCCAATTTTGGAAGTGACTATCGATTATCCGTTGTCTTATTTCATTAAATGGGACTATAATCGTTTTCTGATTTTGCCATACGTATCCAAACCCGTGTTCTTCCAAAATCAACTGGAAATGGTATCATGTAGACACCAGTCAGAATTGACGTGTTGTTTTAGACGTGTTGTTTCAGTCGTGTGCCCTCTAAGAGGAATGATATTTGTTTGATGCGCAAAAATCAGATGACACGACATGTTGTTTTAGCGTGATATGGATTCATCCAAGCGTTGATCTCTTTCTCTAATTATACCAGGTTGTCCCTTATATCCCGGCGTGTATTTATTATTATGATCGTATCATAAGTAATAACAGGTAAAAAATTCATTCTGCATTATTCACGTGTTATTACTTACAATACAATCATAATTCAAATGACAGTCAGGCTGTCCCTTATATCCCGGAGCGTATTTATTATTATGATCGTATTATAAGTAATAACAGGTAAATAATTAATTCTGAATTATTCATGTGTTATTACCTATAATAGTTTAAACAGTATTTATTTCAAAAGAATTTCCATGGTAATACATAGCTTACGTTATCATTGGGTGTGGATTCGACAGTAAGCTGTTAGCAAACGAGAAGACAGTGAGACCAATTCCTTCTATCAAGAACGTGTACAATGAGGTACATGTTGACACAAATAATTCGCTAATAAAGAAAAATAGAAAATACTATAAAAAGATACAAATTGGTTAGATTTCCCTAATTGATATAGAGTAAGAAGATAGAAGTACAGTTCTTGGGAAGAGAAAGACCTTTTCCTATAATACAATCATAATTAAGTAAAATGACAGGTTATTAGTACTCATAATCCAATCCTTGTCCAAAATCATAGTCAAGAAAAATTGGGGCGGGTTGTCCCGGGGCGCGTTGTCCCACCTGTTTTGGGGCGGGTTGTCCCGTTCTCATTTAGTATGTGTTTCGAGTCTGCGTCCTCAATTCATATTTAAACTCGTCCCTGGGACGTTTCGCCTTGAGACGTTTCGGCCTGGGACTTTTCGGCCTGAGACGTTTCGGGCTCGTAGAAAGACGGTGAAGAGACAACATAATGAAATAGATTCAGCCGAAGAATGCTCTGACAATGTGTGTACACTGATTTTCTGCCTGAATTTTATTTCACTAACCTATGTTTTTGAGACAAAAAATGAAAAAGAAATAGTTACTCAAGAATTTTTTTTTGCAAGTGTCGTCTGCTTTTCATGTTAGGTAAAGGGTTAAATTAAATGACATCAGTAAAAAATCGAATAATTGTAGTTTATTTTAGTCACTGCCAAACAACGAGAAATTCATTTATTCATTTAAGAGAGTGCCCGGGTGTGGGGGTGGGGGGGGGGGTATGCTCCCATTTACTCTAAGCTTCCTTCAGTCGTTTTTCAAGTTTGACATATGATGGTTTGCTGCTTTTCAACACAAACTGAGTTGCGAAAAACAAACTCAAGAATCATCTATATGGGTGACAGCTTGTCACTGTGTTGTACTGAGCTGTGAAAAAAAACCTCTAGAGGTGTAAATGTTGAATTATATTTAAAAATATTTAGTTTAAACAGTATTTATTCAATAATTGACATGTGTATACATTTCACAAAAACATTTGACTAACAAAAAATGAACAACACTAGATACAAAAAGTATACACAAAACAAGAAAGCATATTGTTGTGTATTAGAGGGATTCGACAGAAAGCTAAAGCTTATGTGGGTCGTCTCCCTGTCAACGTATAACTTACTCCTGTAGGTGGTACAGATGAACGGAAGAGCCCAAACGTCGTTGCATGAAGGCCGATATCCTCCCTTCATTGTAAATTTACTACGTTAGTTGCTACGATTGGAGATCAAGCGGGTTAGGCGTCACATCAGAATAGATAGGGAGCAGAGGAAGGCGCCTCGACTGCCAGGCAACGACGTGTGGGATTGTTTAAACTTCAATGTGAAATGAAGGGAAAAACAGAAGAAAGAATAGACGCACTGATAGATCGAGAGAAGAGGAAAGGAACTAATATGATGCAGACAGCTTGAATACATGATACATAGAGATTATCACCATTATGCGGATGCAAAGGAGCATGGGACCTCCACTGACAGCACATGACGAGTCGAGGACCAGTCGCGATTTATCCCCAGAGGCCGGTACAAGACTCCGACGCACATGCAACAGATGATAATAATGTATTTATCAGGCAATATCTTGGGAATAAGTCTGAGTTAATACAGACCAAGTACATGCTGAATGTATGTTAAGTAAAATTTACACACAAGAGAATCGTAAGTAGGCAACTTATTAACTTCTAGTTCATTTAGTAGCGAATTAGGTGAAGTAAACTTCAAGGCGCTAGAAGTTGGAAGGCGCGAGAGGGCATTCCACAACAGGCGTTAGACTTTCCCACTCGAAATGGGGGTGGGAGCGTAGTGTTGGGTTTCAATATTGGAATCGCTTGCTTGATAAAATGAAGTCATGTACAACTTCGAAAATAAGGCAGTTTTCATCGTTATTCAAGAATTCTGAGCCAAATAGAAGCGTGGGCGTATCTGCTACATATGGGAGTAGATTAATCGTATAATTACGAGCGTTTGAGAACAAAGGACAATGAAAGAAAAAGTGGTCAGTAGTTTCACGTTCACCACACTGGCAGAAGGGACTGGGTGATAGGTGATTATCGAAAAGGTGGGAATTAAGACTGCTACAGTGCAACCGCAGCCTACAATGGTATATTTGAGCCCTGCGAGATTTTGCATTACTATAGAACTTTGGTGGTCTTTGGTTACCATTACTGAGAAACGTTTTAAAGTTAATCAATGACGAGTTCTCACGGACAGGTAACGGCAACTTATTCCACTGGTCCGTAACGCTGGGGATGAAAGAAGACTGATACAATTGCGTTCGGCAAAAAGGAACTCGGTGGTTTTCACTGGATCGAAGACTGCGTGATGAATTCGTCAAGGAGATAAGTGGTGGAACTTTGTTGGAAATGTATGGAGGTGACATGTGATGATACATTTTGAAGAACTGAATTAGTTTATGTTTGTGTCGTCTTTCTTGCAAGGATTCCCACCGGGTTTCCGAATATAATAACGATTTACTGACACTAACTGTTGCTCCGGTGATGATTCTTGCTGCTGCAATTTGTATTTTTTCGAGTTCCGCGACATTTGTCACAGAACAATTATCCCAGACAGTGTCTGCGTATTCAAGAAGTGGCCTAATAAAGGCGAAATATATTTTTTCCAGGACACTGCGATCGAGGTTAAATTTATGTCTCCTCAACAAGTCTAGGCGAGACCAGGCTTTGGAGCAAATGTGGTCAATGTGATTGTTCCATGTACATGTATTATTTAGTATGAGTCCTAGGTGTTTATGGTCAGAAACTTCCGATACTTGTGAGCCACCTAAATACAAGGGTGGGTGAGAGTTAGGATTGCTTTTACGCGATATACACATACTTCCAGTTTTGTTGGGATTGAACTCGACCAACCATGTTTTGGCCCAATGCTCGATTGTAGCCAAATCGTTATTAATTATGACCACGGCTTGCTCTGGGTTTTCAATGATTAGATATAATGACGTATCGTCAGCAAAGAGGCGAATACTGCTGAGTAAGTCGCTAGTTATATCGTTTATGTATATCAAGAACAGTAAAGGTCCAAGTATAGACCCCTGGGGTACACCGGCATTGATTGGTCTCCATGACGACGACTCAGAGGCTATCACAACTCGCTGCGACCTATCCGAGAGATACGATTTTAGAAATAAAAGTAGTTCACCTGAAACGCCAATACTCTCCAGTTTGTGAATAAGACCAGCATGCCATACCTTATCAAACGCCTTACTGACATCACAGAAAACCACCCTAACTTCTTTGCATTCATCAAGCGCACGACAGAATTCGTCATAAATGTCAGTCAGTTGGAGGACAGTTGAATCACTTGGTGTAAAACCTGTCTGAAATTGACTGAGGATATTATTTTCACTCAAACACTGCCACAGTCGTTTGAAGACACATTTTTCAAATAATTTTCCAACACAGCTAATCAACGATATCGGGCGATAATTAGTGACTGGGTTTGAGGGCTGTTTTTTTAGAATTGGGGAGACATTTGCTTTTTTCCATAATGAAGGAAAGTACGAATTATTCAGTAAAATGTTGAATAAAATTGAGAGTGGTTCGCAGAGAGAGGATCTACATTCTTTTAGAAGACGCGGGCTTATTTGATCGGGACCAGATGCCTTGGACACCTTTATCGACTTCATTGCGGCGTATACTTCACTGCAATGTAGGGTAATACTCTCAAAATATTTATTGACTCACACGCAAATATTTATTTAGTGGGGCTGAAATGACTTGGTAAAACCTTAAAAAGTGAAACGTTTCGGCCTCCCAATGTGGGACGTTTCGGTCTTTTATGGGGCCGAAACGTCTCAAGGCCGAAACGTCTCAGGGCCGAAACGTCACGAACCCGTGCACATCAGCGAATTCGTTGTTTTTCTTGCACAAACTGGCGCGTCGTTCAGTGTCGATGGTGAAATGATCTATTTTGTCTTGAAAATAGTCTACAATAAAACAAACAATACTTAATCTTCCTTCTATATATTTATTATTGTGTAAGCTTCCTTAAATAATCACTTTCCACACATTCGGAGGTACATTTTGTACTTTAAAACGTAGTTTTTATACACTTACTGTCCTTTTTACCGGATACCGTCCTTTTTACCGGCACACTTACCCAATAATATTTTTCCAAATAAATGTAGCTAATATTTACCTCAGCTGCCTTCTCAGAATCCCAAAGTCAATCATAGTGAAACGATATTTATACATGGAGACTCCGAATTGTCCATACATCTGGTCCGAATCGTCCACATATCTGGTCTGAATCGTACCCACATTTGTTCCGAATCGTCAAAAAAAAAATCGGGTCCGAATCGTACATGGTCCGAATCGTCCAGGATCCAACTAAATACCCTTCAACATGTGTGATTTGAAGGAATACGAAAGTAACATCCCAGAAAACCCCAATTTACTCAGTTTGCAGCAGAAACTAATCGAAAATTTACATATAGGCATTTCAGACGAACAGTTTGAAGAATGGGAACAAATGCGAAAACAGGTCATTTTCTACATATTTAACATGTAATCCATTTCATTCCTATTCTCTCCCAATTTCGCGGTACAAAAAATAGTGAACTAAACACCGAAATCCTTCCCAACCCTCCAAGAAAAGATGATCCTACAGCAATGTAGAATCTCGGAACCCCGTTTTTTTTTAATTATTTATATTTATTAGAGTTTTATTCAGAAAATCTACATCCTAAATAGATCCATTGGGTATCCAGTCCACTTTGTCTATTAGGAGGCATTACATTTTCTGCCCAAAACCTACTCTGCCAAAGTAGAATCCCCCAACTCCACTTAGTCCAAGGGGAGAGGCTACTTGGCCCTGTGGGGTCATATCCACATAGCCTGAAGGGAGAGTCTACTCGACTCAGATAAAAGTCCCTATTGTGACACCATAAAAAACAGTATTGTTTCAAATTCAACGTTGGTTGGAGCACAGGAGTCTGGAACTTGACATACAGGCATACACTATGATATATACATGTACATATACAACCGAGTGAAGCGAGGAAGGAGTGCAATGCACCATTGACTGGTCATATCATATTCAGCCTCACATTACGATTCAAATCAACTTACCACTTATTTTTCTCTTCGCACTTACTCACAAATGATTTATCTGGTTTGGTTGATTAACGATAACTGACAGTGTGTGACAACTTTGCAGCATTGACCTGTTTTCCCATTGACAGTAAACTTTAAACACTTGACAGTAGAAACAAAACACAGTTTTGTTTCTGTTATCATCTACAGTTAAAACTAGAAGTCCTGTCACGAACTGCGTGCTTATCTAGGCATAATTGCGCGTAGGAAGTGCGCGCAATTGCCATATCGAATGGCATCCCTAGCTCGGCAGGTTCTCATTAGTTACTCATAGCAAACAGGGGCAATGTTTCTGGCAATGGACCTCAGGGTTAAAAATAATAATAAACAGTTTCACTTTAGAAGCGCATTGAAAGAGAAATGAATTAATTCTCTCTCGCCATCTCTGGGCTTTATATACTCTACCAGTCGAATCGATTCGCAGTGCATGGGCATGACTGGGTCAAACCATTATTTCCGTGATTAAGGAGGTTCGCGCTTCAATACTCATTACACAGGAACAATGAGAATAAGATCCTGCAAAATAATTAAATATAAATAGCACATTCCCAGATAATATTGTGGAAGCGATTTCTGAAGAGCGAAACAGAAACGATGCGTTGCCAATGCAGCTGCAGGTGATTGGGGCTAATGCGCCGATCATCCTGCAGATGCTTTGCAATTAAAATACGAAGTAATTAAATAAACAAATATTTCTTACCAACTCAGAATGACTTGGATCCTTCCAAAATATTAAAAAATGCTTCCACAATATATTTAAATCACAGCGAAATAATGTCTGACCATCAAGAGCAAGAATTGAACAAACCAGATTTCAACACAATAGAGTTTCGCATCAACCAGAACCTGAGGCAGCACAAGCAACAACTGATCTGAATCTTTAACAGACTTAACCCCATCCAAGTAAAGATGCAAACAAAGGCGGATTAACTGTATAATTAATTTAGCAGCTGAAACTGTGAAATAAATAAGCTAAAACTAATGAATAAATTAGTTGCTGAAATAAATAATAAATTAATATGTTTTATCAAAAATGACCTATAATAAAGAAGGAAGAACAAATAAGTAAACAGCACAATTTGTACACTATCACATTCACGCCTCATATAACAATTTAAATCAACTTGTCACTGATTTTTCTCTTCGCACTTACAAATGATTTATCTATCTAACGGCTGAATGGATGGATTCACAATTCTCGATTACATACTTTATTACACAATTTTCCTCCCAAAAATGACAGAATTTAAATCTGCCGCGACACCATGTCACCCTTCGCGGAAGCTGAAGTAAACAGTCGACAGTTTTACTTTACAAGGTCAACAAATTGGGTTTACCTTATGATGAAATTCCCGTGAAATTTGAATCACTTTAACGTGTCTGATGTGAGTGCAATTTTCAAATTATTATCGAATGCCCCCTATCAGCTATATTTGAGAGCGATAGCCGTTAAATTGTTCATATGAATCGCAGAGAACTGCAGCAGGTCAAGTTTGCGAGACGTAAACGTTCTGCTGACGGAATGGAAAGCAATAATAGAATATTGTTAATATCATTGATACTTTTCGGAAAGCAATTAAAAATCTGTTTACCTTTCACGTTTTACAAGGAATATTCGCATTTATCAACAGATACATCCTCCATAGTTTGAGTTGAGTCCTAACACAGGAATCTGGAGCTTGTCATGTGGGCCATATATAAGACCCTCTAGAGGATATTACAGTACGTGGAGGGTGTATTATCACTAAATCACCCGCAGAGTGGAGATTCCACCCAAGCAATAATTGCAAATTGGTTGCAAAGCATAATAAGCACAAGCAAAGTTCCAGTCAGTGGACCTCCGGGTTAAACCCGGAGGTCCATTGGCTGAAACATTGCTTGTTTTTTGTCCATATGAAAAGAATTTGAAAATGATACTTTGGGTGATAACCCCACTCAGCAGGTGATTTAGTTACAATCCACTCTCCACGTACTGTATATGGCTTGTAGGACAAGTTCCCGACTCCTCTGGTCCTAATGGGAAAAAACAGTGACGCATAGGAAAGGTGCGCGATTGCTCTCGCGCACCATTGCTCACACAAAAAATGTTCAAGGTGCGCGAATAATCGCTCGGTTCTGTTCTTGGGTGTTTTTTATCCATTTGAGTTGCATTAACAGAAACATTCAATTCATTTTTGATGTTGGGAAATTTTTAATCATTCACAATTTGATGCATTGAAAGTACAATTCCAAACAATTTCCTTTTCGGCGTTACGAACATGACACACGGTAGTTCTCTTATACATCCACACACAACACGCTAACAGTAAGAGGGTTGTACATTGACAACTCGCCCAGACCTTACTCCTGCCAGAAAACGAACACGCATGTTCAGATATAAATAAAAACGGTTGTCATTCCGAGATCTGAGAAACGTTTTAATACCGGTATTTCTATATTTTTTTTTTTATCGAAGACATGCCGAATGTTGCCCCGTTCCTTATTTTCATTTACACACGTGACACCTGTCGCTCCAATTCAGCAGTGACACAGATTAATGTGCCTGATTTGGAATTTACACATCCATTTTCCACAATTTTAATAATCTGCCATTTAAAATCCAGAACTAATTTTAGTGGGTTTCATATATTTTCACCGTCAAAATTTCCATCTGTGTTTAGTTGTATTCATACATTCGTTTTGAAGGACGCTTGTCAATGGAAATTCTGGTAATACATTTAATAAACAAACACTAGATTTGAAGCTTGCAATTTTATTCTGAACCACAGGCAAACAATAACATTAACTTAATTTAGAAAAAAATACAGTTTGAATGTACAATTCAACAGTATTAAAAAAATGAAGATGAACATTGAATCAAAATCACTCTCCTCACATTTTTCACTCTCGCAAACTTTGAGGTGAGCGATTTTCCACTTGCCTCCATTTTGCACCCATTCGTCACTGAAAAACATCGACCACATTTTTAGTCCCCTACCGGCATCGCCGGAGGGGACTATAGGTTTGCACTCTGTCCATCCATCAGTCTGTATGTCTGTCAGTCTGTCAGTCTGTCAATCACACTTCAGTTTTGCGGAGTTTTTTTGGAAACGCTTCAACAGAATGATTTCATTTTTGGTAAAATACTATAGAACAATGACTTACAGATCAAGTTGGAGTTTCATGCTGACTGCATTATTCTTGTGTGAGTTACGGCCCTTGGAAATATGGGAAAAAGCCCCAAAATATCAGTGTTGCAGAGTTTTTTTGAAAACGCTTCAACGGAATGATTTCATTTTTGGTAAACTACTATAGAACGACGACTTACAGATCAAGTATAAGTTTCATGCTGATTGCATTATTCTTGTGTGAGTTTTGGCCCTTGGAAATATGGAAAAGCGCCAAAATATCAGTTTTTCATTCTTGTTCTGGAAACGCTTAAACGGAATGATTTCATTTTGGTAACCTACTATAGAACGATGACTTACAGATCAAGTTTAATTTACACTCTGTCCATCCATCCATCAGTCTGTCAGTCAGTCTGTCGGTCATACTTTAGTTTTCCAGACTTTTTTTGGAAATGCTTCAACCGAATGATTTCATTCTTGGTAACCTACTACAGTTAACACTAAAAGTCCTGTCCCGAAGTGCACACAAATAGCACGTCGATATGCGCGTTAATCTACGCGATATGACCATAGTAAGGCTATCAAATTCTGTAATTATGGCCTGTGCACAAGCAATGTTTCAGCTAATGGACCTCCGGGTAACCCGGAGGTCCATTGGCAGAAACATTGCGCGTGTTTGCTATGAGTAACCAGGAGAACCTGCCTTGCTTTGGATGCCATTCGATATGGCAATTGCGCACAATTCATACGCGCAATTAAGCCTAGATAAGTGCACAGTTCGTGACAGGACTTCTAGTTTTAACTTTATAGAATGATGACTTACAGATCAAGTTTGAGTTTCGTGCTGATTGCATTATTCTTGTGTGAGTTATGGCCCTTGGAAATATGGAAATATCAGTTTTCTGGACTTTTTTTTTGAAATGCTTCAACGGAATTCATGCTGATCACATCTAGGTTATAACATTTGTATAATTATTAATGCTTATTAGTCTGGTAGGGGACATTGTATTGCTTCATCGATACGTGCGCTGTTGTTTCCATCGTGTCTCAGAAGCTATATTTTGGCGTGTTGATATTTTTGTAATTTGGCCCTAAACCATAGCTCATGCCACGATATGACAACAGGTGTGTCAAACCTTTTGTTATAAAGACACATAGGCTATAGATATTTTGGGGCCAAATTACTGAAAATGTTCAAATCCTGTAGCATTGGGTCTTCTGTTATTCCATAACCATTTTTCGGGTCACCATGTGCACATCAGCTGTGGCATAACCTTTTTCGAGTTATGCCCCCACCCCTCCCTTCCAAAAAAACCCTCACGAAAACAAGACCATGTGATTTTATTGCAATTTATTTTAAGAAAATAACTTAAATAAGTGCATACAACTGTAATACAACACAACACACCAGGGGGGTATCCGGGATTCTATAATTGGGGGACTAGCTACATGTAGTTTGGTGGGTGGGGGGGGGGGGGGGCATACCATGCATGCTATTTGTAAAGTTATTGTGGGGTTTCGGGGGTCCTTGCCTAGTCATAGCTAGGACCCTCCCACCATTACCTCCTCCTCCCACTTCGACATGTGGAAGTGGGAGGGGGAGGTAATGATCAAAGGGTCCTAATTAGGACAAGGAAGTAGGAGGAGGGGTTAATGACTAGTTTGGACAAGGCCTCTCCCAAGAAATTTTTGCCAAAATTTATTGCTCCAAAGATCGAAATTTATTGCTCCAAGTTCGAATCCGAGGCAATTGTAGCATGTGTAGCCCTACATTGGAGAGCATTTTCGGGCTCTTAACATGTTTATGCAAAACTTTTTATGCCACTGCAACACACCAGTACATTCTATTTATTGATGTTCAATGTCATTGTCAACATCTGCACTATATCATGACACAACATACATGTAAGTGTAAACGCAAGTTTTGCCAATCGTTTGTGCTTTTGTTGCATCTCAGTCCCCAATGTGATTCCATAAGTTATGTTCAAGGTGTGTAATGCCGAGGAGGGAATAGGTATGGGAGAATCCCCCCCCCCCCCCCCCCTGCAGTGGTGGCTCAGTAGGTAGAGGTGCAGGCTGTAAGCCGAGAGGTCCTCGGTTCGAATCCCACCTGCGACAACCGCGTTGTGTCTTTGGGCAAGACACTTCATCTCCATTGCCCGCGTGGGGGCACGGTGGCATTGTGTACTAAGGCGTACTCCCCGTGGGAACCCCGGGAAGTAAGCAGCACTTGTTTACTGTGGTAAACCAGTTCCGCTTTACTAGTAAAATAGGACCCAGTCACCAGTGCTTGGGGTGAAAGTCCTCTAAAATGGGCAACATGTAGATCAACGATTGACTAAACTTGACTTCATCTCCATGTTATGTCACGATTAGCCATAGTGCATAAATATGTGACGTTAACCACCAACAAACAAACTAAGGCGTACTGCACCCCCCTTCCCCCAGCGGTGGCTCAGTAGGTAGAGGTGCAGGCTGTAAGCCGAGAGGTCCTCGGTTCGAATCCCACCTGCGACAACTGCGTTGTGTCCTTGGGCAAGACACTTCATCAACATAGCCCGCTTGGGGGCACGGTGGCATTGTGTACTAAGGCGTACTGCACGTCGATGGTGCACTTGTCTTCAACCATATGCTAACCCTGCTTGTGTGGAGTTTGTATGTTGGGGAGCTGACAGTTGCTTGCCATTGCTCGGTCGTTCTCACCGGGTACTCCAGCTTCCTCCACCCTTAAAACTGTCACAGTCATGATTAGCCATTGTGCATAAATATGTGACCTTAAACACCAATACATAAATAAATAAATATACCCCCCCCCCCCCCCCCCCTACTGAGAAATTTTGAAAAATCCGATGGCCTAAGACAGATTCTAGAGCCCCACCTGCATAGGGGTGCCACAAAAGGGGAGGGGCAACTGGTACTAAACCCCCCTCCACTTTTGGTGAGGCCCCCCATCCCATCGCGGACATTTGGTAAGTTATGAGGACTTCTCTCTGCAAGCTTGGTTACTGTTTTCACCAGGGTAGCAATGAACTCTTCTTGCTTCAAGTGACTACATATTGGAAAATTGGTGGACAGAAAATTGGGTGAAGGGAAATAAAGCTTTTCAAAGTCTAATTTTTAGCTCAACGAAGGGAGCTAAACTTATCACTTGCCATTCGTCTGTTGTCCGTCCGTGTCGTGAACATTTTTCAAATGACTTCTCCTCTGAAACCACTAGGTTGATTTGCTAGAAACTTAGTATGGATGTTCACTACCATACATGTATGTCAATTCAAGTTTGTTCAAATGAAATGGACATGCCCACTTGGGGCTCCATTGGGGGCATAAATCCAACCCTATGTATATTAGAGAAATTACTAAAAAATCTTCTTCGCCAGCACAAGTGAGCAGAATCATTTGATATTTGGTATACAGCATTATGGGGTGGATCTGATTCAAGTTTGTTCATATCAGACCCCTTGATTCATATTTGCCCAAATTCGAACTTAGTGCATTTCAGGCAAATTTCTTAAAAAATCTTCTTCTCCAGATCCAGCAGGCAGAATCTTTTGATATTTGGTATGCAACATTGTGGGGTGGCTCTGATTCAAGTTTGTTCAAATCGGCCCCCTGGGTTCATATTTGGGCTCAGTATAGGAGCCCAAATTTGAACTTGGTGCATTTCAGGCAAATTTCTTTGAAAATCTTCTTCTCAAGATCCAACAGGCAGAATCTTTTGATATTGGGAATGCAGCATGCTTAGGGGGTGAGATTTCAGTTTGTTCAAGCCAAGCCCCTGGGTTCATATTTGGGCTCACTGTGGTAGCCCGAATTATAACTTAGTTCAAAATGAGGAATTTTCTTTAAAAATCTTCTTCTTCAGATCCAACAGTCGGAATGTTTTGATATTTGGTATGCAGCATCCTTAGGGGGGAGATTCAAGTTTGTTCAAGCCATGTCCCTAGGTCCATATTGGGGCTCACTGTGGGAGCCCAAATGATAACTTAGTTCAAAATGAGGAATTTTCTTTAAAAATCTGCTTTTTCAGATCCAGCAGTCAGAATGTTTTGATATTTGGTATGCAGCATCCTTAGGGGGGTGAGATTTAAGTTTGTTCAAGCCATGTCCCTAGGTCCATATTTGGGCTCACTGTGGGAACTTGAATTGTAACTTAGTTCAAAATGAGGAATTTTCTTTAAAAATCTTCTTCAGATCCAGCAGTTGGAATGTTTTGATATGTGGTGTGTAGCATTCTTAGGGGGTGAGATTCAAGTTTGTTAAAGCCAAGTCCCACGGTCCATATTTGGGCTCCCTGTGGGAGCCTGAATTATAACTTGGTCAATATGAGAAATTTTTCTTTAAAAATCTTCTTCAGATTCACTGATTCAGCAGTCGGAATCTTTTGATATTTGGTATGCAACATTGTGGTTGTGGATCTGATTCAAATTTGTTCAAATCGGCCCCCTGGATTCATATTTGGGCTCACTATAGAAGCCCAAATTCGAACTTAGTGCATTTCAGTCAAATTTCTTAAGAAATCTTCTCCAGATCCAGCAAGCAGAATATTTTGATATTTGGTATGCAACATTGTGGGGTGGATCTGATTCAAGTTTGTTCAAATCGGCCTCCTGGATTCACATTTGGGCTCAGTATAGAAGCCTGAATTCAAACTTAGTGCATTTCAGGCAAATTTCTTAAAAAAATTTCTTCTCCAGATCCAGCAGGCAGAATCTTTTAATATTTGGTATGCAACATTGTGGGGTGGATCTGATTCAAGTTTGTTCAAATCGGCTCCCTGGATTCATATTTGGGCTCACTGTAGAAGCTCGAATTCGAACTTAGTGCATTTCAGGCAAATTTAAAAAAAAATCTTCTTCTCCAGATCCAGCTGGCAGAATCTTTTGATATTTGGTATGCAACATTGTGGGGTGGATCTGATTCAAGTTTGTTCAAATCGGCTCCCTGGGTTCATATTTGGGCTCAGTATAGGAGCCCAAATTTGAACTTTGTGCATTTCAGGCAAATTTCTTTGAAAATCTTCTTCTCAGTATCCAACAGGCAGAATCTTTTGATATTGGGTATGCAGCTTGCTTAGGGGGTGAGATTTGAGGTTGTTCAAGCCAAGCCCCTGGGTTCATATTTGGGTTCACTGTGGTAGCCCGAATTATAACTTAGTTCAAAATGAGGAATTTTCTTTAAAAATCTTCTTCTTCAGATCCAACAGTCGGAATGTTTTGATATTTGGTATGCAGCATCCTTAGGGGGGAGATTCAAGTTTGTTCAAGCCATGTCCCAAGGTCCATATTTGGGCTCACTGTGGGAGCCCAAATGATAACTTAGTTCAAAATGAGGAATTTTCTTTAAAAATCTTCTTTTTCAGATCCAGCAGTCGGAATGTTTTGATATTTGGTATGCAGCATCCTTAGGGGGGTGAGATTCAAGTTTGTTCAAGCTATGTCCCTAGGTCCATATTTGGGCTCACTGTGGGAACTTGAATTGTAACTTAGTTCAAAATGAGGAATTTTCTTTAAAAATCTTCTTCAGATCCAGCAGTTGGAATGTTTTGATATGTGGTGTGTAGTATTCTTAGGGGGGTGAGATTTAAGTTTGTTTAAGCCAAGTCCCTGGGTCCATATTTGGGCTCCCTGTGGGAGCCTAAATTATAACTTTGTCAATATGAGGAATTTTTCTTCAAAAATCTTCTTCAGATTCAGCAGTCAGAATCTTTTGATATTTGGTATGCAACATTGTGGTTGTGGAGCTGATTCAAATTTGTTCAAATCGGCCCCCTGGATTCATATTTGGGCTCACTATAGAAGCCCAAATTCGAACTTAGTGCATTTGAGGCAAATTTCTTAAAAAATCTTCTTCTCCAGATCCAGCAAGCAGAATCTTTTGATATGTGGTATGCAACATTGTGGGGTGGATCTGATTCAAGTTTGTTCAAATCGGCCCCCTGGATTCACATTTGGGCTCAGTATAGAAGCCTGAATTCAAACTTAGTGCATTTCAGGCAAATTTCTTAAAAAATCTTCTCCAGATTCAGCAGGCAGAATCTTTTGATATTTGGTATGCAACATTGTGGGGTGGATCTGATTCAAGTTTGTTCAAATCGAAAAAAGTCGATTTGCACCATCGAAAAAGTCGATATGCACCACAAAATAAGTCGATTTGTACCACCTATAAGTCGATATGCACCATTAAAAAATGGATAATATATGTCATTTAATAAATGTGACTCCACTCACTGATTAATTAGATCGGGACTGTTTTTTTCAGCAATCAGTTATCAGTCTAAGGACTTGATTCTTTCACCAACTCCATTCAGTATAGTTTTACACTGTCAAAACAACACGGTACTTCAAAAACCTACAAAAAGTCCGCCTAAGCCAGCAGATTTCTATAAAATGTTTGACTTTTTCTGCAACTTCATCAGTTGAAGATGGACAAGCTCACTGAGAACCCATGCTCAAGTTGTAATGAAGAGGTACGGCGGCGACAAGATGCCCTAGAGTGTGACTCTTGCAATAAATGGGGACACAGGATTTGTGGCACTGGTATGTCCAGAGATGAATATAGAAGGATGATGAAACAGCAGCGCGATGGTACCATAATAACATGGGTCTGCCCAGAATG
Organism: Pictodentalium vernedei; assembly: GCA_031216915.1. Classification (NCBI taxonomy): domain Eukaryota; kingdom Metazoa; phylum Mollusca; class Scaphopoda; order Dentaliida; family Dentaliidae; genus Pictodentalium; species Pictodentalium vernedei. Next base: position 550,158,134 of record CM062293.1, on the reverse strand, counting down.
TCTAAAGTCAAGTCAAGTATCAGATGAATCAGAAATGGAAGTAGATTCAACATCGCAAGAGAGGTCATTCGATGTGATTCATCCCGTGGATGATCCCCTACCTGCGATAGAAAAGTCACTTGAGGAAGAACCCATTCCAGACTAGTGTTGTGCGGTTTTATTTTTTCTTGTTTCGGTTCGGTTTCGGTTCGGTTTTTAAAAAAAAACTCGTTTTATAGGTCGGTTTTCGGTTTTTTATAGTAAGACATCTGCAGTTTCCAACAGAAACTATGTTGTGTCAATATAATGCCCATACTGTCATATTTTCGATGATTTGTGCTAAGTGTATAAATGGCAGGCATTATCAAAACAAAAAAAAATATAAAAGAAAATAAAATGTAAGAGTGTTCGCAGAATATCACTACTCACCAATTCTAGGCACATGCCCCCCCCCCCCCCCCCCCCCCCCCCCACCTCTGGTCTTTAAGTTCAGGCATAAGAGAGTCTATGATTAATTGATATTAACACATGGGTGCGAAAAGAGCTAATTCACAATTTCCCAGGGCTCTGTTCAGTGCTCACTCCTGGGTGGGGCCCTGGTCAGCCTAGCAAAGTGACCCTACCAGGCATTGCAAATAATAACAAGCGTTGCCAGGTGGGTCACCTAGACACCCATCCCAACATATTTGACTATGAACTGATGTATGGAATGGACTCTTTTCAGTACAGTTTCAAGCAAAACCAAAACCGACTTATAAAACCGGTAAACCGTACAACACTATTCCAGACACTATACTTAATGACCAGTTAACTACATCCCAAATCGTCAAGGGATGGTCAAAGAGGGGTGCTGACATTTTAGTAGATTCACAAGGGTACATGTACACGTTTAAACGAAAGACTAATGTAACAACCACATGGATTTGTAGCAGCAGGGCAAAAAAATGTTATGCTACCGTCACACAGCCCAGTTCTAATGTTTTCAACCGTGGTCCGACACGTCATACGCATCCTGGTGACCCTGGTGCAACTATCACATGCTCAGCGAGAGCCATGGTCAAAAAGGCAGCAAGAGACGATATATTTATTTCTTGGGGGGGTTCTTGCGAGGCATGCACTAGACACTGTGGCAAACAATGATGTGCCGTTGCCAAAATTCTATCAGCTTGCACGTTCTGCAAATAGAGCCAGGGAAAAACTTCGGCCAAAACATCTAAAGGACCTTGACTTCATACTGGAAGAGTCCTTTATACCTGGCGTTTTTCTTAAACAAGACATTCAAGTGGACGATCAGCGGCACATAATTCTAGCCACTGACCCACAACTAAAACAAATGGAAAACTCAAAAATCTGGTTTATGGACGGAACTTTTAAGGTAGCAAGGGAGCCCTTCATACAGCTATTTAGTATACACAGCTTCATTAAGAGTGGAGACTCTATGAAACAAGTACCTTTGTGTTATGGATACATGACACGCCGTAAGACAAAAGACTACGTAGCAGTACTACGTGAAATTTTAAACTTTGTACCTGAACCTGCAGTACAGGAATATGTTTTAGATTTTGAGAGGGCAATATGGTCTGCCATACATGAGGTATTACCCGAAGTTGCCATTCAGGAAAGTGAAGAAATTTGGACTTCAGTCAGCATATGTGCACCAACTACCAGTGAGAGATTATTTTCGCCAGTTGATGGCGCTTCCACATTTGCCACACAATCACATATTAGATGCCTTCACATTCTTGAAGGCCCGGTGCCCAACATCGCAATCTTCCAAAAACCTTCATAAGTTAGTTGCATATATTGAAAAGAATTCGCCACTACAGTTAAAACTAGAAGTCCTGTCACGAATTGTGCGCTTATCTAGGCTTAATTGCGTGTAGGAATTGCACGCAATTGCCATATCGAATGACATCCAAAGCACGGCAGGTTCTCCTGATTACTCATAGCAAACACAGGCAATGTTTCTGCCAATGGGCCTCTGGGTTACCCGGAAGTCCATTGTCTGAAACATTGCTTGTGCACAGGCCATATGTACATAATTTGATAGCCTTACTATGGTTATAACACGTAGATTAACGCGCAAGTCGCCGTATTTCTCAGAAATTCACCCGACATGAGCTTCTTAGAAATTGCGGCAAGTGCTTGCATTATTAATTGAGGGGAAATGGAACAAAAATGTCTTGACTAGGTTGATTGAGAAACCTCCACGTAACTGTGTGCTAATGAGGTAAATTGTGAAAAAAATATCTTGTTTTAGGCAGCTAAAAAAATATGTTTTCGGTAGTTTTAGTATTTTTCTTTTGTTCCACTTTCGCTCAATTACAGTTAAAACTAGAAGTCCTGTCATGAAATGCGCACAAATAGCACATTGATATGCACGTTAATGTGCGCGTTATGACCCCAGTAAAGCTATCAAATTCTGCACATATGGCCTGTGCACAAGCAATGTTTCCGCCAATGGACCTCCGGGTAACCCGGAGGTCCATTGGCAGAAACATTGCCTGTGTTTGCTGTGAGTAACCAGGAGAACCTGCCATGCTTTGGATGCCATTCGATATGGCAATTGCGCGCAATTCCAACGCGCAATTAAGCCTAGATAAGCGCACTATTCGTGACAGGACTTCTAGTTTTAACTGTAATAATGCCAACAAAAAGTCTTGACTAGGTTAATTGAGAAACCTCTGTAACTGCGCACTAAAATCTAAGCATTTTTTTGGTTCCACTTTCGCTCAATTAGGCGATTTTGACTTGTGATGTGACTCATTGTGTCTTTTTAAAAAATCTTTTTGCTGGTTAGTTTGTAACGTTTGTTGAAGTTTTTATTCTGTTCATTTTCTACTTTTGTAACTGAAACTGTGCTACAAAGACCTTTAATAAAATATAAGAGTTGAAAGAAAAAGAATGGTGTTTCTTATCTTTATTCTCCCCACCCCCCCGCCGCACACCCCTTAGTCTTATCTTCAATAAGGAATTTTGCCCAAGTAGTCCAAACTTGGACCCAAAGTCTGTAATATAATTTTTTGGTGTGGTACATCCCATAGGACGTACCGCACCAAAAGTTATTTTACAGACTTTGAGTTTGGGTCCAAGTTTGGACTACCGTCTCAGCAGATTGATAATGTGTCTAATGGCTAGGGACACCCAGGCATAACAGTTTATTACAGCTGATTCCTGAAAAATTAAATTTGGTAATGATTTCTGTAGATAATAATAATAACACTTCGGCCGGCTGCTGATTTGTCGCGGTTCTCATATGAGAGGGCCTTGGTTACCCATGTTCTACCAACTGCCTCCCTATTCCCGCGCTTCTTCTCTCCTCCCAACACTCGGAGACGAACTGCTCGATGACATCCCTTGCCCTATTCTTCACAATCTCTCCGATTAGTATATTAACCCTCTCCTTTGAGTCGCCCCCTAACCATATGTCCTTCATTCTCCCATCCCACTTCTCCATTATACTCCCCGTGAATCTTGTTCTTTTAAACTGGTATTTTGGGCATTCTATAAGAAAGTGTTCCAGGGTCTCCACCACGCCCACGTTACACATCTGGCACTCCTTTTCACTGTTTTTCCCAATTTTTCCCCTCAGCTCCAGGGACCGCGACCTCAGCTTGAACAACAGTGACCCCCCAAAGGTGCCATCAAGGTACTCTTCAAAACCAGGCTTCTCTTTATCACGCAGGCCACCCAAAGATCTCTTTGATTTGACCCCCTCTCGCCAATTACAGTTACGATCCTCCATGACCCTTTCTCTGATGATCTTTTTGCCCTGTTTTGCCCCAACGTCAAGGTCCGAGATCTCCAATGAGTAGTTTTCTACTAGCTCCCTCACTTCGATCATCCACCCTGTCTTGATATTTGAGTTGAAAGTTCTCAGGAACATTACTTTAATGTACGTGTTATGTCCCCAGTAAAGCTATCGCATTCTGTACATACATGTATGTGCCTGTGCACAAGCAATGTTTCAGCCATGGACCTCCGGGTAACTCGGAGGTTCATTGGCAGAAACATTGCATGTGTTTGCTGTGAGTAACCAGGAGAACCTGTCGTGCTTTGGATGCCATTCGATATGGCAATTGCGCGCAATTCCAACGTGCAATTAAGCATAGATAAGCGCACTATTCGTGACAGGACTTCTAGTTTTAACTGTAGATATAGAATATTATTTATTTATTTATTTATTGGTGTTTAAGGTCACATACTTATGCACAATGGCTAATTGTGACCGTGACAGTTTTACGAGTGGAGGAAGCCGGAGTACCCGGAGAGAACCACCGAGCAACGACGAGCAGCTGTCAGCTCTCCAACATCGTAACTCTGAACTCTGCACCGCAGCACAGGCAGGGTTAGATTGGTTGAAGACATGCGCACCATAGACGTGCAGTACGCCTCAGTACACAGCGTCATCGTGCCCCCATGTAGGCAATCGGGGTGAAGTGTCTTGCCCAAGGACACAACGCGGTTGCCGCAGGTGGGATTCGAACCGAGGACCTCTCGGCTTGCAGCCTACACCTCTACCAACTGAGCCACCGCACCCCCAGATATAAAATACAAATATCGTTATCAAATGTCAATTTTCATGCCGTGATGCAGCTAGGATATTTTTAGCAGGGGTGCAGAGCTTATATTTTTCCGAAGAAGTACTTCATGATCACTGATAAGGCCTACAGATTTAACCAATTACCCAACGAATCGCCCGCATCTGCCCACGTAATATGCAAATTCAGCAGTTGACAAAATAATATTTTTCAAAAAATTTCAACAAAACCATATATCGATGAGCTCGTTCCAACGAGGGGTCACTTGATATGGTTTTGTTGAAATTTTTTGAAAAATTAAAAAAATTAAATTTAAAATAATAAATTTTGATATCGTCTGCGTTGGGTAAAGGGTTAATGCATAATGAATGTACTGATACCGTACGGTTACACGGTATACCGCCAGGCTATAATTTCTAGCACTTTTTTGAGTTAAACAATTTTCAAAAACAATACAACCATCACTGAAGTAATGACATTGGACTGTTTAATTTTTCACAGAACATGTCCTCAAAGTGTATTTTACTGCCCATGTTAGTTTGTTTTACACAAGTATAACAGTAGCATTATCCATCAAGAGTAAGTAACTGTTCATAATGCAGTCTAAGAATTGTAACCATACATCTTTTCCAAATATAAGTTTACTTCGGGAAACACTTAATGACTGATCAGCTGGCTGCTGATGATTTCTGCGTAAAATTTAAGAATGTATTTGACATTTAGCGATAATCTGATAATTTCCAAATTCTCGCATTATGTAATACATTTTTATGTGAAATTTGTTTCCCCCAAAGGTTGCTAGAGATTACTACAGTTACAACTAAAAGTCCTGTCCTGAAATGCACACATATAGCACGTTGATATGCGCGTTAATATACGCGTTATGACCATAGTAAGGCTATCAAATTGTGTGCATACGGCCTGTGCACAAGCAATGTTTCAGCCAATGGACCTCCGGGTAACCCGGAGGTCCATTGGCAGAAACATTGTCTGTGTTTGCTATGAGGAACCAGGAGAACCTGCCATGCTTTGGATGTCATTCGATATGGCAATTGCGCGCAATTCCTACACGCAATTAAGCCTAGATAAGCACACATTTCGTGACAGGATTTCTAGTTTTAACTGTAATCCGATATTCGGTGTACCAACAGCTATAGCACTGATTTAGGTTGGGGAACGAAAATTGGGTCGCTAAAAAATTTAATTTGTGTAACAATAGCAGAACTAAACGATCTATCTGTAATTTGAAAAAAGCAGGAACTAGGTGAGCATATACAGTTGGAGAAGCTGTTAATTCTGACATTTTTATGAACTCCTACTGCGACCGTTTACATTAAATCTTGACGGTGGGTTCCAATCAGGCGGGCTTTTCTTATCTTGAAAACACTTGATAGACGCTGAAGACTTTCAGTGATCTTGGTGATGATATGGTATGCGTAGTAACCATGATTTGAAGCGAAGACTTTGCTGCATGTCCTGGAATTTAAGTTATTACTGGACATCATTGTTAGGCCTTGAATGTTGAATTGAGGATCAGCCATTTTTAGCTCAACTTCGACGTAAGTCAAATTTGAGGTTATGCCATGGCCGGTCGTTTGTCCGTTTGGCTGTCTGTTCGCCTACAATTCAATACGGCTCGAGCTGGAGGCCATATTTATGAACCGATCTTTACGAAACTTCGTAAGTACCTTTGTTACCACCGTGAGACGAGAACGAGGGTTTTTGGGTGTGGTCCAAAATTTAAGGTGGCCACCAACAGCCATTTTGTACCAAAATTAGTGCAATCAGTTTTTTGTACAGAACTTCTGTACGAAAGTTCTGATTTGAATAAATTTTTGTATGAATGTTTAGTAACAGGGAATACATCACATATAATACAGGTTTTTTTCTCGTGCATAAATTATGCAAATTAGATGAACTTTGATTTTTTCAGTGCTACTTATACACTGTAAGTGCAAATGTCAATACGGCTAGGGCTGGAGGTTGTATTTATGAACCAATCTTAACGAATCTTCTTGGGTACCTTTGTTAACACTTTGGGACGAGAACGAGTGTTTTTGGGTGTGGTCTGAAATTCAAGATGGCTTCCAGCAGCCATTTTGTACCAAAATTAGGTACGATCAGTTTTGGGTACAAAACTTCTATGAATTTGAATGAATCTTTAGTAACATGGAATACATCACATATAATATAGGTTTTTTTCTCGTGCAAAAATTATGCAGATTAGATGAACATTGATTTATTCAGTACTACTTATACACAGTAAGTACACATGTCAATATGGCTCGGGCTAGAGGCTGTATTTATGAACCGATCTTCATTAAACTTCTTGGGTACCTTTGTTATCACCTTGGGACGAGAACAAGTGTTTCTGTGTGCGATCCAAAATTTAAGATGGCTGCCAGTGGCCATTTTGTACTGAAATTAGGTCCAATCAGTTTTTTGTACGTGCAAGTGCAGGAACTGAAAATAGAAGGAAAATCCTGTGTATTGTGTGGGCACAAAAGCTTCGTCTAGTTGGTATATGCTTTTCTTAGGAGGGGCATATGCAGCTTATTCAAGTCAGGTCCCTGGTTTGATATTTAGACTACCATGTCGGGTGAGCGCCTTAAGGCCCCCTAGGCCCTCTTGTTGTTTTTAGTTTAACTTGACAAAGTCAAGGTAAGCTATTGCCATCATGTGTGCGGAAGTCTGTGAGTTTGTGAGTCTGTTCTGATTTTCTTTAGCCTGGGCTACACCCAGTAGTTCTTGTCCGGTCATCATGAAATTTCCTATGCAGGTTTGAGGTCATGTCTAGATGAGAACGTCGCCTTTGGTCGTGATCAGTCAACCGTGATGGCTGTGCGGGCCCAGAACCCAAACACCTTTAGCAGTCTATAGGTCATATTTATGAAGGGATTTCACTGTAACTTGGAAGGATGACTCCGTATAATGTAGGCCTGGCATTCTAGAAAGTCAAGGAGTGCAAAACAATTGCCCTCCTCAGATTGCTTGGGGTGCCATTGCACCTCAAATGTTTAATGTGAAAACTTGTATGCTATTTTGGTTATATTCACTTCAAGGTATTACTATTGTGACTGAAATATTGTACTACATTCAGCTAGAAAAAATTAGCACACACATCTTCTCATTAAAAATGTTGCATTCAATTTTTATGCAACTGTCTTCTGCACTCAAAATGTATCGGAATGCAAAACAGAATTGGTTATGTGAATCAATGCAACTTTGACAAATGATAATAGATTTTAAACAGGGCTGGCATTCCAGAAAATCAAGGGGTGCAAAGAATTGCCCTCTTCAATTTTTTTCTAGGCTTGCAGCACTTCTGCACTCCTAAAGAATGCCAGGCCTGATAATGTCTAGATGAGAACATCCCCTTTTGTCCGCCATCGCTCAACCGTGTCGGCTGCGTGGACCCGAAACCCTAAAACCTTTAGCACAGTCTACAGGTACATGTAGTATTTAATATGTAGAGATTTCATTATAACTTGGTAGGATGAATTTGTATAATGTCTAGATGTCAATTTGCTGAATAGACACTGTTTTCAATACATGTATATCTAGAAAATTTAGTATTTAGAAAACAGACATATGAATTGTTTGAACCTTGTCACCAGGAAGAAGAATTTGAAAGGTCTTACATGTAAGAGTGTAGCCTAAATATTGAATCCTCTGAGATGGGACTAGATTGGACTTTTCCCAATTGATAGTGAAACCCACGTGATGTGTGATGATAGTGAAACCCACGTGATGTGTGATGATAGTGAAACCCACGGACTGATGTGTGATGATAGTGAAACCCATGGACTGATGTGTGATGATAGTGAAACCCATGGACTGATGTGTGATGATAGTGAAACCCACAGACTGATGTGTGATGATAGTGAAACCCATGGACTGATATGTGATGATAGTGAAACCCATGGACTGAGAAGTGATGATAGTGAAACCCACAGACTGATGTGTGATGAGGTGAAACCCATGGACTGATGTGTGATGATAGTGAAACCCACAGACTGATGTGGGATGATAATGAAACCCATGGACTGATGTGTGATGATAGTGAAACCCATGGACTGAGAAGTGATTATAGTGAAACACATGGTCTGATGTGTGATGATAGTGAAACCCATGGACTGAGAAGTGGTGATAGTGAAACCCATGGACTGAGAAGTGATCATAGTGAAACTCATAGTCTGATGTGTGATGATAGTGAAAGCCATGGACTGAGAAGTGGTGATAGTGAAACCCACAGACTGATGTGTGATGATAGTGAAACCCTTGAGCTGATGTGTGATGATAGTGAAACCCATGGACTGAGAAGTGATCATAGTGAAATTCACGGACTGATGTGTGATGATAGTGAAACCCATGGACTGATGTGTGATGATAGTGAAATCCCTGGACTGATGTGTAATGATAGTGAAATCCATGGACTGATGTGTGGTGATAGTGAAATCCATGGACTGATGTGTGATGATAGTGAAACCCATAGACTGATGTGTGATGATAGTGAGACCCTTGGACTGATGTGTGATGATAGTGAAACCCACAGACTGATGTGTGATGATAGTGAAACTCATGGACTGATGTGTGATGATAGTGAAACCCATGGACTGATGTGGGATGATAATGAAACCCATGGACTGATGTGTGATGATAGTGAAACCCATGGACTGAGAAGTGATCATAGTGAAACTCATGGTCTGATGTGTGATGATAGTGAAACCCATGGACTGAGAAGTGGTGATAGTGAAACCCATGGACTGAGAAGTGATCATAGTGAAACTCATAGTCTGATGTGTGATGATAGTGAAAGCCATGGACTGAGAAGTGGTGATAGTGAAACCCACAGACTGATGTGTGATGATAGTGAAACCCATGAGCTGATGTGTGATGATAGTGAAACCCATGGACTGAGAAGTGATCATAGTGAAATTCACGGACTGATGTGTGATGATAGTGAAACCCATGGACTGATGTGTGATGATAGTGAAATCCCTGGACTGATGTGTGATGATTGTGAAACTGAAACTCATGGACTGATGTGTGATGATAGTGAAACCCACAGACTGATGTGTGATGATAGTGAAACCCACGGACTGATTGTGATGATATGGAAACCCACAGATTGATGTTTAATGATAGTGAAATCCATGGACTGATGTGTGGTGATAGTGAAATCCATAGACTGATGTGTGATGATAGTGAAACCCAAAGACTGATGTGTGATGATAGTGAGACCCTTGGACTGATGTGTGATGATAGTGAAACCCACAGACTGATGTGTGATGATAGTGAAACTCATGGACTGATGTGTGATGATAGTGAAACCCATGGACTGATGTGGGATGATAATGAAACCCATGGACTGATGTGTGATGATAGTGAAACCCATGGACTGAGAAGTGATCATAGTGAAACTCATGGTCTGATGTGTGATGATAGTGAAACCCATGGACTGAGAAGTGGTGATAGTGAAACCCATGGACTGAGAAGTGATCATAGTGAAACTCATAGTCTGATGTGTGATGATAGTGAAAGCCATGGACTGAGAAGTGGTGATAGTGAAACCCACAGACTGATGTGTGATGATAGTGAAACCCATGAGCTGATGTGTGATGATAGTGAAACCCATGGACTGAGAAGTGATCATAGTGAAATTCACGGACTGATGTGTGATGATAGTGAAACCCATGGACTGATGTGTGATGATAGTGAAATCCCTGGACTGATGTGTGATGATTGTGAAACTGAAACTCATGGACTGATGTGTGATGATAGTGAAACCCACAGACTGATGTGTGATGATAGTGAAACCCACGGACTGATTGTGATGATATGAAAACCCACAGATTGATGTGTAATGATAGTGAAATCCATGGACTGATGTGTGGTGATAGTGAAATCCATGGACTGATGTGTGATGATAGTGAAACCCATAGACTGATGTGTGATGATAGTGAGACCCATGGACTGATGTGTGATGATAGTGAAACCCACAGATTGATGTGTGATGATTGTGAAACTTATGGACCGATGTGTGATGATAGTGAAACCCACGGACTGATGTGTGATGATAGTGAAACCCACAGATTGATAGGTGATGAGGTGAAACCCATGGACTGATGTGTGATGATAGTGAAACCCATGGACTGATGTGGGATGATAATGAAACCCATGGACTGATGTGTGATGATAGTGAAACCCATGGACTGAGAAGTGATCATAGTGAAACTCATGGTCTGATGTGTGATGATAGTGAAACCCATGGACTGAGAAGTGGTGATAGTGAAACCCATGGACTGAGAAGTGATCATAGTGAAACTCATAGTCTGATGTGTGATGATAGTGAAAGCCATGGACTGAGAAGTGGTGATAGTGAAACCCACAGACTGATGTGTGATGATAGTGAAACCCATGAGCTGATGTGTGATGATAGTGAAACCCATGGACTGAGAAGTGATCATAGTGAAATTCACGGACTGATGTGTGATGATAGTGAAACCCATGGACTGATGTGTGATGATAGTGAAATCCCTGGACTGATGTGTGATGATTGTGAAACTGAAACTCATGGACTGATGTGTGCTGATAGTGAAACCCACAGACTGATGTGTGATGATAGTGAAACCCACGGACTGATTGTGATGATATGGAAACCCACAGATTGATGTGTAATGATAGTGAAATCCATGGACTGATGTGTGGTGATAGTGAAATCCATGGACTGATGTGTGATGATAGTGAAACCCATAGACTGATGTGTGATGATAGTGAGACCCATGGACTGATGCGTGATGATAGTGAAACCCACAGATTGATGTGTGATGATTGTGAAACTTATGGACCGATGTGTGATGATAGTAAAACCCACAGATTGATGTGTGATGATAGTGAAACTCATGGACTGATGTGTGATGATAGTGAAACCCATAGACTGATGTGTGATGATAGTGAGACCCATGGACTGATGTGTGATGATAGTGAAACCCACAGACTGATGTGTGATGATAGTGAAATCCATGGACTGATGTGTGATGATAGTGAAACCCACAGGTTGATGTGTGATGATAGTGAAACTCATGGACTGATGTGTGATGATAGTGAAACCTACAGATTGATGTGTGATGATAGTGAAACTCATGGACTGATATGTGATGATAGTGAAACCCACAGATTGATGTGTGATGATTGTGAAACTTATGGACTGATGTGTGATAATAGTGAAACCCACAGATTGATGTGTGATGATAGTGAAACTCATGGACTGATGTGTGATGATAGTGAAACCCACAGATTGATGTGTGATGATTGTGAAACTTATGGACTGATGTGTGATAATAGTGAAACCCACAGTTTGATGTGTGATGATAGTGAAACTTATGGACTGATGTGTGATGATAGTGAAACCCACAGATTGACGGTGATGATTGTGAAACTTATGGACCGATGTGTGATGATAGTGAAACCCACAGATTGATGTGTGATGATTGTGAAACTTATGGACCGATGTGTGATGATCAGACCCTCATCAAATGAAGATGACTGTAAAAGGGAAAATGAACAAATTTCTGTGTGAAAATAACACCTTAATTAGTTTTGTAAAAAATCGAGGAGCCGAAAAGATTCCAAAAGGGGGTCTGATCAATTAAAATGAATTGATAAGGTGGATGTGTTGTGATTAGTATGAATTGATAAGGTCGGCATGTTGTGATTAATATGAATTGATAAAATGGGTGTGTTGTGATTAGTATGAATTGATAAGGTCGGCGTGTTGTGATTAGTATGAATTGATAAAGTGGGTGTGTTGTGATTAGTATGAATTGATAAGGTGGGTGTGGTGTGATTATTATAAATTGATAAGGTGGGTGTGTTGTGATTAGTATGAATTAATAAGGTGGGTGTGTTGTGATTATTATAAATTGATAAGGTGGGTGTGTTGTGATTATTATGAATTGATAAGGTGGGTGTGTTGTGATTATTATGAATTGATAAGGTGGATGTGTTGTGATTAGTATGAATTGATAAGGTGGGCATGTGATTATTATGAATTGATAAGGTGGGCATGTTGTGATTATTATGAATTGATATGGTGGGCGTGTTGTGATTAATATGAATTGATAATGTGGGCATGTTGTGATTAGTATGAATTGATAAGGTGGATGTGTTGTAATTAGTATGAATTGATAAGGTGGGTGTGTTGTGATTAGTATGAATTGATAAGGTGGGTGTGTTGTGATTATTATAAATTGATAAGGTGGGTGTGTTGTGATTATTATGAATTGATAAGGTGGATGTGTTGTGATTAGTATGAATTGATAAGGTCGGCATGTTGTGATTAGTATGAATTGATAAAGTGGGTGTGTTGTGATTAGTATGAATTGATAAGGTCGGCATGTTGTGATTATTATAAACTGATAATGTGGGTGTGTTGTGATTAGTATGAATTGATAAGGTGGGTGTGTTGTGATTAGTATGAATTGATAAGGTGGGTGTGTTGTGATTATTATAAATTGATAAGGTGGGTGTGTTGTGATTATTATGAATTGATAAGGTGGGTGTGTTGTGATTATTATGAATTGATAAGGTGGATGTGTTCTGATTATTATGAATTGATAGGTCGGCGTGTTGTGATTATTATGAATTGATAAGGTGGATGTGTTGTGATTATTATGAGATGATAATGTGGGCATGTGATTAGTATGAATTGATAATGTGGGTGTGTTGTGATTATTATGAATTGATAAGGTGGATGTGTTGTGATTATTATGAATTGATAAGGTGGGTGTGTTGTGATTATTATGAATTGATAATGTGGGCGTGTTGTGATTATTATGAATTGATAATGTGGGTGTGTTGTGATTATTATGAATTGATAAGGTGGATGTGTTGTGATTATTATGAATTGATAAGGTGGGCATGTTGTGATTATTATAAATTGATAATGTGGGTGTGTTGTGATTATTATGAATTGATAAGGTGGATGTGTTGTGAGTATTATGAATTGATAAGGTGGGTGTGTTGTGATTATTATGAATTGATAAGGTGGATGTATTGTAATTATTATGAATTGATAAGGTGGGCATGTTGTGATTATTATAAATTGATAATGGGGGTGTGTTGTGATTATTATGAATTGATAATGTGGGCATGTTGTGATTAGTATGAATTGATAAGGTGGGCATGTTGTGATTATTATGAATTGATAAGGTGGATGTGTTGTGATTATTATGAATTGATAAGGTGGATGTGTTGTGATTATTATGAATTGATAAGGTGGGTGTGTTGTGATTATTATGAATTGATAAGGTGGGTGTGTTGTGATTATTATGAATTGATAATGTGGGCGTGTTGTGATTAGTATGAATTGATAAGGTGGATGTGTTGTAATTATTATGAATTGATAATGTGGGCATGTTGTGACTATTATGAATTGATAATGTGGGCATGTTGTGATTAGTATGAATTGATAATGTGGGTGTGTTGTGATTATTATGAATTGATAAGGTGGATGTGTTGTGATTATTATGAATTGATAAGGTGGGCATGTTGTGATTATTATGAATTGATATGGTGGGCGTGTTGTGATTATTATGAATTGATAAGGTGGGTGTGTTGTGATTATTATGAATTGATAATGCGGGTGCGTTGTGATTAGTATGAATTGATAAGGTGGATGTGTTGTAATTATTGTGAATTGATAAGGTGGATGTGTTGTGATTATTATGAATTGATAATGTGGGCATGTTGTGGCTATTATGAATTGATAATGTGGGCATGTTGTGATTAGTATGAATTGATAATGTGCGTGTGTTGTGATTATTATGAATTGATAAGATGGATGTGTTGTGATTAGTATGAATTGATAATGTGGGTGTGTTGTGATTATTATGAATTGATAAGGTCGGCATGTTGTGATTATTATGAATTGATAAGGTGGGCATGTTGTGATTATTATGAATTGATAAGGTCGGCGTGTTAAGGTGGGTGTGTTGTGATTATTATGAATTGATAATTTGGGCGTGTTGTGATTATTATGAATTGATAAAGTGGGCATGTTGTGATTATTATGAATTGATAAGGTGGATGTGTTGTGATTATTATGAATTGATAAGGTGGATGTGTTGTGATTATTATGAATTGATAAGGCGGATGTGTTGTGGTTATTATGAATTGATAAGGTGGATGTGTTGTGATTATTATGAATTGATAAGGTGGGCATGTTGTGATTATTATGAATTGATAAGGTGGATGTGTTGTGATTATTATGAATTGATAAGGTGGATGTGTTGTAATTATTATGAATTGATAAGGTGGATGTGTTGTGATTATTATGAATTGATAAAGTGGGCATGTTGTGATTATTATGAATTGATAAGGTGGGCGTGTTGTGATTATTATGAATTGATAAGGTGGGCATGTTGTGATTATTATGAATTGATAAGGTGGATGTGTTGTGATTATTATGAATTGATAAGGTGGGTGTGTTGTGATTATTATGAATTGATAAGGTGGGTGTGTTGTGATTATTATGAATTGATAATGTGGGCGTGTTGTGATTAGTATGAATTGATAAGGTGGGCATGTTGTGATTATTATGAATTGATAAGGTGGGCATGTTGTGATTATTATGAATTGATAAGGTGGGCATGTTGTGATTATTATGAATTGATAAGGTGGATGTGTTGTGATTATTAAATTGATAATGTGGGTGTTTTGTGATTATTATGAATTGATAAGGTGGATGTGTTGTGATTATTATGAATTGATAAGGTGGATGTGTTGTGATTATTATGAATTGATAAGGTGGATGTGTTGTGGTTATTATGAATTGATAAGGTGGATGTGTTGTGATTATTATGAATTGATAAGGTGGATGTGTTGTGATTATTATGAATTGATAAGGTGGATGTGTTGTGATTATTATGAATTGATAAGGTGGGCATGTTGTGATTATTATGAATTGATAAGGTGGGCATGTTGTGATTATTAAATTGATAATGTGGGTGTTTTGTGATTATTATGAATTGATAAGGTGGATGTGTTGTGATTATTATGAATTGATAAGGTGGATGTGTTGTGATTATTATGAATTGATAAGGTGGATGTGTTGTGGTTATTATGAATTGATAAGGTGGATGTGTTGTGATTATTATGAATTGATAAGGTGGATGTGTTGTGATTATTATGAATTGATAAGGTGGATGTGTTGTGATTATTATGAATTGATAAGGTGGGCATGTTGTGATTATTATGAATTGATAAGGTGGGCGTGTTGTGATTATTATGAATTGATAAGGTGGGCATGTTGTGATTATTAAATTGATAATGTGGGTGTTTTGTGATTATTATGAATTGATAAGGTGGATGTGTTGTGATTATTATGAATTGATAAGGTGGATGTGTTGTGATTATTATGAATTGATAAGGTGGATGTGTTGTGGTTATTATGAATTGATAAGGTGGATGTGTTGTGATTATTATGAATTGATAAGGTGGATGTGTTGTGATTATTATGAATTGATAAGGTGGATGTGTTGTGATTAGTATGAATTGATAATGTGGGTGTGTTGTGATTATTATGAATTGATAAGGTCGGCATGTTGTGATTATTATGAATTGATAAGGTGGGCATGTTGTGATTATTATGAATTGATAAGGTCGGCGTGTTAAGGTGGGTGTGTTGTGATTATTATGAATTGATAATTTGGGCGTGTTGTGATTATTATGAATTGATAAAGTGGGCATGTTGTGATTATTATGAATTGATAAGGTGGATGTGTTGTGATTATTATGAATTGATAAGGTGGATGTGTTGTGATTATTATGAATTGATAAGGCGGATGTGTTGTGGTTATTATGAATTGATAAGGTGGATGTGTTGTGATTATTATGAATTGATAAGGTGGGCATGTTGTGATTATTATGAATTGATAAGGTGGATGTGTTGTGATTATTATGAATTGATAAGGTGGATGTGTTGTAATTATTATGAATTGATAAGGTGGATGTGTTGTGATTATTATGAATTGATAAAGTGGGCATGTTGTGATTATTATGAATTGATAAGGTGGGCGTGTTGTGATTATTATGAATTGATAAGGTGGGCATGTTGTGATTATTATGAATTGATAAGGTGGATGTGTTGTGATTATTATGAATTGATAAGGTGGGTGTGTTGTGATTATTATGAATTGATAAGGTGGGTGTGTTGTGATTATTATGAATTGATAATGTGGGCGTGTTGTGATTAGTATGAATTGATAAGGTGGGCATGTTGTGATTATTATGAATTGATAAGGTGGGCATGTTGTGATTATTATGAATTGATAAGGTGGGCATGTTGTGATTATTATGAATTGATAAGGTGGATGTGTTGTGATTATTAAATTGATAATGTGGGTGTTTTGTGATTATTATGAATTGATAAGGTGGATGTGTTGTGATTATTATGAATTGATAAGGTGGATGTGTTGTGATTATTATGAATTGATAAGGTGGATGTGTTGTGGTTATTATGAATTGATAAGGTGGATGTGTTGTGATTATTATGAATTGATAAGGTGGATGTGTTGTGATTATTATGAATTGATAAGGTGGATGTGTTGTGATTATTATGAATTGATAAGGTGGGCATGTTGTGATTATTATGAATTGATAAGGTGGGCATGTTGTGATTATTAAATTGATAATGTGGGTGTTTTGTGATTATTATGAATTGATAAGGTGGATGTGTTGTGATTATTATGAATTGATAAGGTGGATGTGTTGTGATTATTATGAATTGATAAGGTGGATGTGTTGTGGTTATTATGAATTGATAAGGTGGATGTGTTGTGATTATTATGAATTGATAAGGTGGATGTGTTGTGATTATTATGAATTGATAAGGTGGATGTGTTGTGATTATTATGAATTGATAAGGTGGGCATGTTGTGATTATTATGAATTGATAAGGTGGGCGTGTTGTGATTATTATGAATTGATAAGGTGGGCATGTTGTGATTATTAAATTGATAATGTGGGTGTTTTGTGATTATTATGAATTGATAAGGTGGATGTGTTGTGATTATTATGAATTGATAAGGTGGATGTGTTGTGATTATTATGAATTGATAAGGTGGATGTGTTGTGGTTATTATGAATTGATAAGGTGGATGTGTTGTGATTATTATGAATTGATAAGGTGGATGTGTTGTGATTATTATGAATTGATAAGGTGGATGTGTTGTGATTATTATGAATTGATAAGGTGGGCATGTTGTGATTATTATGAATTGATAAGGTGGGCGTGTTGTGATTATTATGAATTGATAAGGTGGGCATGTTGTGATTATTAAATTGATAATGTGGGTGTTTTGTGATTATTATGAATTGATAAGGTGGATGTGTTGTGATTATTATGAATTGATAAGGTGGATGTGTTGTGATTATTATGAATTGATAAGGTGGATGTGTTGTGGTTATTATGAATTGATAAGGTGGATGTGTTGTGATTATTATGAATTGATAAGGTGGATGTGTTGTGATTATTATGAATTGATAAGGTGGATGTGTTGTGATTATTATGAATTGATAAGGTGGGCATGTTGTGATTATTATGAATTGATAAGGTGGGCGTGTTGTGATTATTATGAATTGATAAGGTGGGCATGTTGTGATTATTAAATTGATAATGTGGGTGTTTTGTGATTATTATGAATTGATAAGGTGGATGTGTTGTGATTATTATGAATTGATAAGGTGGATGTGTTGTGATTATTATGAATTGATAAGGTGGGTGTGTTGTGATTATTATGAATTGATAAGGTGGGCATGTTGTGATTATTATGAATTGATAAGGTGGGCATGTTGTGATTATTATGAATTGATAAGGTGGATGTGTTGTGATTATTATGAATTGATAAGGTGGGTGTGTTGTGATTATTATGAATTGATAAGGTGGGTGTGTTGTGATTATTATGAATTGATAATGTGGGCGTGTTGTGATTAGTATGAATTGATAAGGTGGATGTGTTGTAATTATTATGAATTGATAATGTGGGCATGTTGTGACTATTATGAATTGATAATGTGGGCATGTTGTGATTAGTATGAATTGATAATGTGGGTGTGTTGTGATTATTATGAATTGATAAGGTGGATGTGTTGTGATTATTATGAATTGATAAGGTGGGCATGTTGTGATTATTATGAATTGATAAGGTGGATGTGTTGTGATTATTATGAATTGATAAGGTGGGCATGTTGTGATTATTATGAATTGATAAGGTGGGCATGTTGTGATTATTATGAATTGATAAGGTCGGCGTGTTAAGGTGGGTGTGTTGTGATTATTATGAATTGATAATTTGGGCGTGTTGTGATTATTATGAATTGATAATGTGGGCGTGTTGTGATTATTATGAATTGATAAGGTGGATGTGTTGTAATTATTATGAATTGATAAGGTGGGCATGTTGTGATTATTATGAATTGATAAGGTGGGCGTGTTGTGATTATTATGAATTGATAAGGTGGGCATGTTGTGATTATTATGAATTGATAAGGTGGGCATGTTGTGATTATTATGAATTGATAAGGTGGGCATGTTGTGATTATTATGAATTGATAAGGTGGATGTGTTGTGATTATTATGAATTGATAATTTGGGCGTGTTGTGATTATTATGAATTGATAATGTGGGCGTGTTGTGATTATTATGAATTGATAAGGTGGATGTGTTGTAATTATTATGAATTGATAAGGTGGATGTGTTGTGATTATTATGAATTGATAATGTGGGCGTGTTGTGATTATTATGAATTGATAAGGTGGGCGTGTTCTGCTTATTATGAATTGATAAGGTGGGCATGTTGTGATTATTATGAATTGATAAGGTCGGCGTGTTAAGGTGGGTGTGTTGTGATTATTATGAATTGATAATTTGGGCGTGTTGTGATTATTATGAATTGATAAAGTGGGCATGTTGTGATTATTATGAATTGATAAGGTGGATGTGTTGTAATTATTATGAATTGATAAGGTGGATGTGTTGTGATTATTATGAATTGATAAAGTGGGCATGTTGTGATTAGTATGAATTGATAAGGTCGGCGTGTTAAGGTGGATGTGTTGTGATTATTATGAATTGATAAGGTGGATGTGTTGTAATTATTATGAATTGATAAGGTGGATGTGTTGTGATTAGTATGAATTGATAATGTGGGTGTGTTGTGATTATTATGAATTGATAAGGTGGGCATGTTGTGATTATTATGAATTGATAAGGTGGGCATGTTGTGATTATTATGAATTGATAAGGTCGGCGTGTTAAGGTGGGTGTGTTGTGATTATTATGAATTGATAATTTGGGCGTGTTGTGATTATTATGAATTGATAAAGTGGGCATGTTGTGATTATTATGAATTGATGAGGTGGATGTGTTGTAATTATTATGAATTGATAAGGTGGATGTGTTGTGATTATTATGAATTGATAAAGTGGGCATGTTGTGATTAGTATGAATTGATAATGTGGGTGTGTTGTGATTAGTATGAATTGATAATGTGGGTGTGTTGTGATTATTATGAATTGATAAGGTGGGCATGTTGTGATTATTATGAATTGATAAGGTGGGCATGTTGTGATTATTATGAATTGATAAGGTCGGCGTGTTAAGGTGGGTGTGTTGTGATTATTATGAATTGATAATTTGGGCGTGTTGTGATTATTATGAATTGATAAAGTGGGCATGTTGTGATTATTATGAATTGATAAGGTGGATGTGTTGTAATTATTATGAATTGATAAGGTGGATGTGTTGTGATTATTATGAATTGATAAAGTGGGCATGTTGTGATTAGTATGAATTGATAATGTGGGTGTGTTGTGATTATTATGAATTGATAAAGTGGGTGTGTTGTGATTATTATGAATTGATAAAGTGGGTGTGTTGTGATTATTATGAATTGATAAAGTGGGTGTGTTGTGATTATTATGAATTGATAAGGTGGATGTGTTGTGATTATTATGAATTGATAAAGTGGGTGTGTTGTGATTATTATGAATTGATAAGGTGGATGTGTTGTGATTATTATGAATTGAAAAGGTGGGTGTGTTGTGATTATTATGAATTGATAATGTGGGCATGTTGTGATTATTATGAATTGATAAGGTGGGCATGTTGTGATTATTATGAATTGATAAGGTGGGCATGTTGTGATTATTAAATTGATAATGTGGGTGTTTTGTGATTATTATGAATTGATAAGGTGGATGTGTTGTGATTATTATGAATTGATAAGGTGGGTGTGTTGTGATTATTATGAATTGATAAAGTGGGTGTGTTGTGATTATTATGAATTGATAAGGTGGATGTGTTGTGATTATTATGAATTGATAAAGTGGGTGTGTTGTGATTATTATGAATTGATAAAGTGGGTGTGTTGTGATTATTATGAATTGATAAAGTGGGTGTGTTGTGATTATTATGAATTGATAAGGTGGATGTGTTGTGATTATTATGAATTGATAAGGTGGGCATGTTGTGATTATTATGAATTGATAAGGTGGGCATGTTGTGATTATTATGAATTGATAAGGTCGGCGTGTTAAGGTGGGTGTGTTGTGATTATTATGAATTGATAATGCGGGTGTGTTGTGATTAGTATGAATTGATAAGGTGGATGTGTTGTAATTATTGTGAATTGATAAGGTGGATGTGTTCTGCTTATTATGAATTGATAAGGTCGGCATGTTGTGATTATTATGAATTGATAAGGTGGGCATGTTGTGATTATTATGAATTGATAAGGTGGGCATGTTGTGATTATTATGAATTGATAAGGTGGGCATGTTGTGATTATTATGAATTGATAAGGTGGGCATGTTGTGATTATTATGAATTGATAAGGTCGGCGTGTTAAGGTGGGTGTGTTGTGATTATTATGAATTGATAATGCGGGTGCGTTGTGATTAGTATGAATTGATAAGGTGGATGTGTTGTAATTATTGTGAATTGATAAGGTGGATGTGTTGTGATTATTATGAATTGATAATGTGGGCATGTTGTGATTAGTATGAATTGATAATGTGGGTGTGTTGTGATTATTATGAATTGATAAGATGGATGTGTTGTGATTAGTATGAATTGATAATGTGGGTGTGTTGTGATTATTATGAATTGATAAGGTCGGCATGTTGTGATTATTATGAATTGATAAGGTGGGCATGTTGTGATTATTATGAATTGATAAGGTCGGCGTGTTAAGGTGGGTGTGTTGTGATTATTATGAATTGATAATTTGGGCGTGTTGTGATTATTATGAATTGATAAAGTGGGCATGTTGTGATTATTATGAATTGATAAGGTGGATGTGTTGTAATTATTATGAATTGATAAGGTGGATGTGTTGTGATTATTATGAATTGATAAAGTGGGCATGTTGTGATTAGTATGAATTGATAATGTGGGTGTGTTGTGATTATTATGAATTGATAATGTGGGTGTGTTGTGATTATTATGAATTGATAAGGTGGATGTGTTGTGATTATTATGAATTGATAAAGTGGGTGTGTTGTGATTATTATGAATTGATAAAGTGGGTGTGTTGTGATTATTATGAATTGATAAAGTGGGTGTGTTGTGATTATTATGAATTGATAAAGTGGGTGTGTTGTGATTATTATGAATTGATAAAGTGGGTGTGTTGTGATTATTATGAATTGATAAGGTGGATGTGTTGTGATTATTATGAATTGATAAGGTGGGCATGTTGTGATTATTATGAATTGATAATGCGGGTGCGTTGTGATTAGTATGAATTGATAAGGTGGATGTGTTGTAATTATTGTGAATTGATAAGGTGGATGTGTTGTGATTATTATGAATTGATAATGTGGGCATGTTGTGACTATTATGAATTGATAATGTGGGCATGTTGTGATTAGTATGAATTGATAATGTGGGTGTGTTGTGATTATTATGAATTGATAAGATGGATGTGTTGTGATTAGTATGAATTGATAATGTGGGTGTGTTGTGATTATTATGAATTGATAAGGTCGGCATGTTGTGATTATTATGAATTGATAAGGTGGGCATGTTGTGATTATTATGAATTGATAAGGTCGGCATGTTAAGGTGGGTGTGTTGTGATTATTATGAATTGATAATTTGGGCGTGTTGTGATTATTATGAATTGATAAAGTGGGCATGTTGTGATTATTATGAATTGATAAGGTGGATGTGTTGTGATTATTATGAATTGATAAGGTGGATGTGTTGTGATTATTATGAATTGATAAGGCGGATGTGTTGTGGTTATTATGAATTGATAAGGTGGATGTGTTGTGATTATTATGAATTGATAAGGTGGATATTGTTGTGATTATTATGAGTTGATAAGGTGGATGTGTTGTGATTATTATGAATTGATAAGGTGGGCATGTTGTGATTATTATGTATTGATAAGGTGGGCTTGTTGTGATTATTATGAATTGATAAGGTGGGCATGTTGTGATTATTATGAATTGATAATGTGGGTGTGTTGTGATTATTATGAATTGATAAGGTGGATGTGTTGTGATTATTATGAATTGATAAGGTGGATGTATTGTGATTATTATGAATTAATAATGTGGGCATGTTGTGATTATTATGAATTGATAATGTGGGCATGTTGTGATTATTATGAATTGATAAGGTGGGTGTGTTGTGATTATTATGAATTGATAAGGTGGATGTGTTGTGATTATTATGAATTGATAAGGTGGGTGTGTTGTGATTATTATGAATTGATAAGGTGGGTGTGTTGTGAATATTATGAATTGGTAAGGTGGGCATGTTGTGATTATTATAAATTGATAAGGTGGATGTGTTGTGATTATTATGAATTGATAAGGTGGGTGTGTTGTGATTATTATGAATTGATAAGGTGGGTGTGTTGTGATTATTATGAATTGATAAGGTGGGCATGTTGTGATTATTATGAATTGATAAGGTGGATGTGTTGTGATTATTATGAATTGATAAGGTGGATGTGTTGTGATTATTATGAATTGATGAGGTGGGTGTGTTGTGATTATTATGAATTGAAAATGTAGGCGTGTTGTGATTAGTATGAATTGATAAGGTGGGCATGTTGTGATTATTATGAATTGATAAGGTGGATGTGTTGTGATTATTTTAAATTGATAAGGTGGATGTGTTGTGATTATTATGAATTGATAAGGTGGGTGTGTTGTGATTAGTATGAATTGATAATGTGGGCATGTTGTGATTATTATGAATTGATAAGGTGGGCATGTTGTGATTATTATGAATTGATAAGGTGGGCATGTTGTGATTATTATGAATTGATAAGGTGGATGTGTTGTGATTATTATGAATTGATAAGGTGGATGTGTTGTGATTATTATGATTTGATGAGGTCGGCGTGTTGTGATTATTATGAATTGATAAGGTCGGTGTGTTGTGATTATTATGAATTGATAAGGTGGGCATGTTGTGATGATTATGAATTGATAAGGTG
Organism: Pictodentalium vernedei; assembly: GCA_031216915.1. Classification (NCBI taxonomy): domain Eukaryota; kingdom Metazoa; phylum Mollusca; class Scaphopoda; order Dentaliida; family Dentaliidae; genus Pictodentalium; species Pictodentalium vernedei. The sequence goes on along the minus strand of CM062293.1, from coordinate 550,134,097 downwards.
GATGTGTTGTAATTATTATGAATTGATAAGGTGGGTGTTTTGTGATTATTATGATTTGATAAGGTGGGTGTGTTGTGATTATTATAAATTGATAATGTGGGCGTGTAGTGATTATTATGAATTGATAAGGTGGGCATGTTGTGATTATTATGAATTGATAAGGTGGGCATGTTGTGATTATTATAAATTGATAAGGTGGATGTGTTGTGATTATTATGAATTGATAAGGTGGGTGTGTTGTGATTATTATGAATTGATAAAGTGGGTGTGTTGTGATTATTATCAATTGATAAGGTGGGTGTGTTGTGATTATTATGAACTGATAAGGTGGGCATGTTGTGATTATTATGAATTGATAAGGTGGATGTGTTGTGATTATTATGAATTGATAAGGTGGATGTGTTGTGATTATTATGAATTGATAAGGTGGATGTGTTGTGGTTATTATGAATTGATAAGGTGGATGTGTTGTGATTATTATGAATTGATAAGGTGGATGTGTTGTGATTATTATGAATTGATAAGGTGGATGTGTTGTGATTATTATGAATTGATAAGGTGGGCATGTTGTGATTATTATGAATTGATAAGGTGGGCGTGTTGTGATTATTATGAATTGATAAGGTGGGCATGTTGTGATTATTAAATTGATAATGTGGGTGTTTTGTGATTATTATGAATTGATAAGGTGGATGTGTTGTGATTATTATGAATTGATAAGGTGGATGTGTTGTGATTATTATGAATTGATAAGGTGGATGTGTTGTGGTTATTATGAATTGATAAGGTGGATGTGTTGTGATTATTATGAATTGATAAGGTGGATGTGTTGTGATTATTATGAATTGATAAGGTGGATGTGTTGTGATTATTATGAATTGATAAGGTGGGCATGTTGTGATTATTATGAATTGATAAGGTGGGCGTGTTGTGATTATTATGAATTGATAAGGTGGGCATGTTGTGATTATTAAATTGATAATGTGGGTGTTTTGTGATTATTATGAATTGATAAGGTGGATGTGTTGTGATTATTATGAATTGATAAGGTGGATGTGTTGTGATTATTATGAATTGATAAGGTGGATGTGTTGTGGTTATTATGAATTGATAAGGTGGATGTGTTGTGATTATTATGAATTGATAAGGTGGATGTGTTGTGATTATTATGAATTGATAAGGTGGATGTGTTGTGATTATTATGAATTGATAAGGTGGGCATGTTGTGATTATTATGAATTGATAAGGTGGGCGTGTTGTGATTATTATGAATTGATAAGGTGGGCATGTTGTGATTATTAAATTGATAATGTGGGTGTTTTGTGATTATTATGAATTGATAAGGTGGATGTGTTGTGATTATTATGAATTGATAAGGTGGATGTGTTGTGATTATTATGAATTGATAAGGTGGATGTGTTGTGTTTATTATGAATTGATAAGGTGGATGTGTTGTGATTATTATGAATTGATAAGGTGGATGTGTTGTGATTATTATGAATTGATAAGGTGGATGTGTTGTGATTATTATGAATTGATAAGGTGGGCATGTTGTGATTATTATGAATTGATAAGGTGGGCGTGTTGTGATTATTATGAATTGATAAGGTGGGCATGTTGTGATTATTAAATTGATAATGTGGGTGTTTTGTGATTATTATGAATTGATAAGGTGGATGTGTTGTGATTATTATGAATTGATAAGGTGGATGTGTTGTGATTATTATGAATTGATAAGGTGGATGTTTTGTGATTATTATGAATTGATAATGTGGGCATGTTGTGATTATTATGAATTGATAAGGTGGGTGTGTTGTGATTATTATGAATTGATAAGGTGGGTGTGTTGTGAATATTATGAATTGATAAGGTGGGTGTGTTGTGATTATTTTGAATTGATAAGGTGGGTGTGTTGTGAATATTATGAATTGATAAGGTGGGCATGTTGTGATTATTATAAATTGATAAGGTGGATGTGTTGTGATTATTATGAATTGATAAGGTGGGTGTGTTTTGATTATTATGAATTGATAAGGTGGATGTGTTGTGATTATTATGAATTGATAATGTGGGCATGTTGTGATTATTATGAATTGATAAGGTGGATGTGTTGTGATTATTATGAATTGATAAGGTGGATGTGTTGTGATTATTATGAATTGATAAGGTGGATGTGTTGTGATTATTATGAATTGATAAGGTGGATGTGTTGTGATTATTATGAATTGATAAGGTGGGTGTGTTGTGATTATTATGAATTGATAAGGTGGATGTGTTGTGATTATTATGAATTGATAATGTGGGCATGTTGTGATTATTATAAATTGATAAGGTGGATGTGTTGTGATTATTATGAATTGATAAGGTGGATGTGTTGTGATTATTATGAATTGATAAGGTGGATGTGTTGTGATTATTATGAATTGATAAGGTGGATGTGTTGTGATTATTATGAATTGATAATGTGGGCATGTTGTGATTATTATGAATTGATAATGTGGGCATGTTGTGATTATTATGAATTGATAAGGTGGGCTTGTTGTGATTATTATGAATTGATAAGGTGGGCATGTTGTGATTATTATGAATTGATAAGGTGGGCATGTTGTGATTATTATGAATTGATAAGGTGGATGTGTTGTGATTATTATGAATTGATAGTGTGGGCGTGTTGTGATTAGTATGAATTGATAATGTGGGTGTTTTGTAATTATTATGAATTGATAAGGTGGGCATGTTGTGATTATCTTGAATTGATAAGGTGTGCATGTTGTGATTGTTATGAATTGATGAGGTGGGTGTGTTTTTAATATTATGAATTGATAAGGTGGGCGTGTTGTTATTATGTCACGGACTTGGAAAGTCGAAGACATATCTGGTACCATGGAGACCCCTGTCCATTCATACCAACATTTTCCCTTGTATTTCAACCACTGCTACTCCAATTTGAATGATATTTGGTGTTGTGATCAAGCATCATGGGGAAACGATGCCTGTGTAGCCACTGTAGCGTGCATTTCTTCCATACATTTTTTCCAGAGTTATGGGCCTTTTTCACTTTTTTGAGTTAGAGAATTTTGTTTATAGCTAGTTGATTTGTTACAATTTGTTGGAAAGTGCCTGCTGGTACCCTCCATTTAATTGCAACAAAATAATTTTAGTGAATATTTTGTTCCGACAGAACTGCATTTGGAAAAAAGAAAACACTGTCTGAATTTTCTATTGAAGATGGATTCCATGTTCAACGGACATGCACAAATCACTCAATACCACAAATTTCCATAACAAAACAAAATCGTATTTCAAAGAAATTTCATAAGGTGTCATGATGATACCTTGCATATAATATTGCAACTGTGCAGTCTCAGTATTAAGGCAATCTCTCTCTTTACTGTACACCCTACAATAAAGTGGAAAACTGGTCGCACTAATAATGCGCTGTTTGTGCGATATTTGCATCACATTCGTATCTGAATATTGCAATATTTTTATAGGAATAATGCGTCAGCTGGTTGTTATTTGGACGGTTGAACATGCTGAGATGACAAAGCCTCAAAGAAAAAATTACAAACAGTACTATGAGACATATCTAAAAACAAAAGATGATTAATTATTAAGAGTAATCATTTCAGTTAAAGAAAAGACAAAGAATTAGTGTAGTCATATCAGTGCTAAACAGTAAACAAACATAAACACCCAAAGCACAAAGAATTAGTGAAGTCATATATCAGTGCTAATCAGTAAACAAACATAAACACTCAAAGCACAAAGAATTAGTGACGTCATATCAGTGCTAAACAGTAAACAAACATAAACACTCAAAGTACAAAGAATTAGTGAAGTCATATCAGTGCTAAACAGTAAACAAACATAAACACTCAAAGCACAAAGAATGAGTGACGTCATATCAGTGCTAATCAGTAAACAAACATAAACACTCAAAGCACAAAGAATTATTGAAGTCATATCAGTGCTAAACAGTAAACAAACATAAACACTCAAAGTACAAAGAATTAGTGAAGTCATATCAGTGCTAAACCGTAAACAAACATAAACACTCAAAGCACAAACAATTAGTGAAGTCATATCAGTGCTAAACAGTAAACCAACATAAACACTCAAAGTACAAAGAATTAGTGTAGTCATATCAGTGCTAAACAGTAAACAAACATAAACACTCAAAGCACAAAGAATTAGTGTAGTCATATCAGTGCTAAACAGTAAACAAACATAAACACTCAAAGTACAAAGAATTAGTGAAGTCATATCAGTGCTAAACAGTAAACAAACATAAACACTCAAAGCACAAAGAATTAGTGTAGTCATATCAGTGCTAAACAGTAAACAAACATAAACACTCAAAGCACAGAGAATTAGTGTAGTCATATCAGTGCTAAACAGTAAACAAACAAAGAAAGCACAAAGAATTAGTGAAGTCATATCAGTGCTAAACAGTAAACAAACATAAACACTCAAAGCACAAAGAATTAGTGTAGTCATATCAGTGCTAAACAGTAAACAAACATAAACACTCAAAGCACAAAGAATTAGTGAAGTCATATCAGTGCTAAACAGTAAACAAACATAAACACTCAAAGCACAAAGAATTAGTGTAGTCATATCAGTGCTAAACAGTAAACAAACATAAACACTCAAAGCACAAAGAATTAGTGAAGTCATATCACTGCTAAACAGTAAACAAACATAAACACTCAAAGCACAAAGAATTAGTGAAGTCATATCAGTGCTAAACAGTAAACAAACATAAAAAAAGCACAAAGAATTAGTGTAGTCATATCAGTGCTAAACAGTAAACAAACATAAACACTCAAAGTACAAAGAATTAGTGAAGTCATATCAGTGCCAAACAGTAAACAAACATAAAGAAAGCACAAAGAATGAGTGACGTCCTATCAGTGCTAAACAGTAAACAAACATAAACACTCAAAGCACAAAGAATTAGTGAAGTCATATCAGTGCTAAACAGTAAACAAACATAAACACTCAAAGCACAAAGAATTAGTGTAGTCATATCAGTGCTAAACAGTAAACAAACATAAACACTCAAAGCACAAAGAATTAGTGTAGTCATATCATTGCTAAACAGTAAACAAACATAAACACTCAAAGCACAAAGAATGAGTGACGTCATATCAGTGCTAAACAGTAAACAAACATAAACACTCAAAGCACAAAGAATTAGTGAAGTCATATCAGTGCTAAACAGTAAACAAACATAAACACTCAAAGCACAAAGAATTAGTGTAGTCATATCAGTGCTAAACAGTAAACAAACATAAACACTCAAAGCACAGAGAATTAGTGTAGTCATATCAGTGCTAAACAGTAAACAAACAAAGAAAGCACAAAGAATTAGTGAAGTCATATCAGTGCTAAACAGTAAACAAACATAAACACTCAAAGCACAAAGAATTAGTGTAGTCATATCAGTGCTAAACAGTAAACAAACATAAACACTCAAAGCACAAAGAATTAGTGAAGTCATATCAGTGCTAAACAGTAAACAAACATAAACACTCAAAGCACAAAGAATTAGTGTAGTCATATCAGTGCTAAACAGTAAACAAACATAAACACTCAAAGCACAAAGAATTAGTGAAGTCATATCAGTGCTAAACAGTAAACCAACATAAACACTCAAAGTACAAAGAATTAGTGTAGTCATATCAGTGCTAAACAGTAAACAAACATAAACACTCAAAGCACAAAGAATTAGTGTAGTCATATCATTGCTAAACAGTAAACAAACATAAACACTCAAAGCACAAAGAATGAGTGACGTCATATCAGTGCTAAACAGTAAACAAACATAAACACTCAAAGCACAAAGAATTAGTGAAGTCATATCAGTGCTAAACAGTAAACAAACATAAACACTCAAAGCACAAAGAATTAGTGTAGTCATATCAGTGCTAAATAGTAAACAAACATAAACACTCATAGCACAAAGAATTAGTGTAGTCATATCATTGCTACACAGTAAACAAACATAAACACTCAAAGTACAAAGAATTAGTGTAGTCATATCAGTGCTAAACAGTAAACAAACATAAACACTCAAAGCACAAAGAATTAGTGAAGTCATATCAGTGCTAAACAGTAAACAAACATAAACACTCAAAGCACAAAGAATTAGTGAAGTCATATCAGCCCTAAACAGTAAACAAACACAAACACTCAAAGCACAAAGAATTAGTGTAGTAATATCAGTGCTAAACAGTAAACAGACATAAAGAAAACACAAAGAATTATGAAGTCATATCAGTGCTAAACAGTAAACAAACATAAACACTCAAAGCACAAAGAATTAGTGAAGTCATATCAGTGCTAAACAGTAAACAAACATAAACACTCAAAGCACAAAGAATTAGTGAAGTCATATCAGTGCTAAACAGTAAACAAACATAAACACTCAAAGCACAAAGAATTAGTGAAGTCATATCAGCCCTAAACAGTAAACAAACACAAACACTCAAAGCACAAAGAATTAGTGTAGTAATATCAGTGCTAAACAGTAAACAGACATAAAGAAAACACAAAGAATTATGAAGTCATATCAGTGCTAAACAGTAAACAAACATAAACACTCAAAGCACAAAGAATTAGTGAAGTCATATCAGTGCTAAACAGTAAACAAACATAAACACTCAAAGCACAAAGAATTAGTGTAGTCATATCATTGCTACACTGTAAACAAACATAAACACTCAAAGCACAAAGAATTAGTGTAGTCATATCATTGCTACACAGTAAACAAACATAAACACTCAAAGCACAAAGAATTAGTGAAGTCATATCAGTGCTAAACAGTAAACAAACATAAACACTCAAAGCACAAAGAATTAGTGAAGTCATATCAGTGCTAAACAGTAAACAAACATAAACACTCAAAGCACACAGAACTAGTGAAGTGATATCAGTGCTACACAGTAAACAAACATAAACACTCAAAGCACAAAGAATTAGTGTAGTCATATCAGTGCTAAAAAGTAAACAAACATAAACACTCAAAGCACAAAGAATTAGTGAAGTCATATCAGTGCTAAACAGTAAACAAACATAAACACTCAAAGCACAAAGAATTAGTGTAGTCATATCAGTGCTAAACAGTAAACAAACATAAACACTCAAAGCACAAAGAATTAGTGTAGTCATAATAGTGCTAAACAGTAAACAAACAAACACTCAAAGCACAAAGAATTATTGAAGTCATATCAGTGCTAAACAGTAAACAGACATAAACACTCAATGCACAAAGAATTAGTGAAGTCATATCAGTGCTAAACAGTAAACAAACATAAACACTCAAAGCACAAAGAATTAGTGTAGTCATATCAGTGCTACACAGTAAACAAACATAAACACTCAAAGCACAAAGAATTAGTGAAGTCATATCAGTGCTAAACAGTAAACAAACATAAACACTCAAAGCACAAAGAATTAGTGTAGTCATATCAGTGCTAAACAGTAAACAAACATAAACACTCAAAGCACAAAGAATTAGTGAAGTCATATCAGTTCTAAACGGTAAAAAACATAAACACTCAAAGCACAAAGAATTAGTGAAGTCATATCAGTGCTAAACAGTAAACAAACATAAACACTCAAAGCACGAAGAATTAGTGTAGTCATATCAGTGCTAAATAGTAAACAAACATAAACACTCATAGCACAAAGAATTAGTGTAGTCATATCATTGCTACACACTAAACAAACATAAACACTCAAAGCACAAAGAATTAGTGAAGTCATATCAGTGCTAAACAGTAAACAAACATAAAGAAAGCACAAAGAATTAGTGAAGTGATATCAGTGCTAAACAGTAAACAAACATAAACACTCAAAGCACAAAGAATTAGTGTAGTCATATCAGTGCTAAACAGATATGAATTAGTGACGTCATATCAGTGCTAAACAGTAAACAAACATAAACACTCAAAGTACAAAGAATTAGTGAAGTCATATCAGTGCTAAACAGTAAACAAACATAAACACTCAAAGCACAAAGAATGAGTGACGTCATATCAGTGCTAATCAGTAAACAAACATAAACACTCAAAGCACAAAGAATTATTGAAGTCATATCAGTGCTAAACAGTAAACAAACATAAACACTCAAAGTACAAAGAATTAGTGAAGTCATATCAGTGCTAAACAGTAAACAAACATAAACACTCAAAGCACAAACAATTAGTGAAGTCATATCAGTGCTAAACAGTAAACCAACATAAACACTCAAAGTACAAAGAATTAGTGTAGTCATATCAGTGCTAAACAGTAAACAAACATAAACACTCAAAGCACAAAGAATTAGTGTAGTCATATCAGTGCTAAACAGTAAACAAACATAAACACTCAAAGTACAAAGAATTAGTGAAGTCATATCAGTGCTAAACAGTAAACAAACATAAACACTCAAAGCACAAAGAATTAGTGTAGTCATATCAGTGCTAAACAGTAAACAAACATAAACACTCAAAGCACAGAGAATTAGTGTAGTCATATCAGTGCTAAACAGTAAACAAACAAAGAAAGCACAAAGAATTAGTGAAGTCATATCAGTGCTAAACAGTAAACAAACATAAACACTCAAAGCACAAAGAATTAGTGTAGTAATATCAGTGCTAAACAGTAAACAAACATAAAGAAAGCACAAAGAATTAGTGAAGTGATATCAGTGCTAAACAGTAAACAAACATAAAGAAAGCACAAAGAATTAGTGAAATCATATCAGTGCTAAACAGTAAACAAACATAAACACTCAAAGCACAAAGAATTAGTGAAGTCATATCAGTGCTAAACAGTAAACAAACATAAACACTCAAAGCACAAAGAATTAGCATTAGAACTAATGCTAAACAGTAAACAAACATAAACACTCAAAGCACAAAGAATTAGTGAAATCATATCAGTGCTAAACAGTAAACAAACACAAACACAAAGAATTAGTGTAGTCATATCAGTGCTAAACAGATATGAATTAGTGACGTCATATCAGTGCTAAACAGTAAACAAACATAAACACTCAAAGTACAAAGAATTAGTGAAGTCATATCAGTGCTAAACAGTAAACAAACATAAACACTCAAAGCACAAAGAATGAGTGACGTCATATCAGTGCTAATCAGTAAACAAACATAAACACTCAAAGCACAAAGAATTATTGAAGTCATATCAGTGCTAAACAGTAAACAAACATAAACACTCAAAGTACAAAGAATTAGTGAAGTCATATCAGTGCTAAACAGTAAACAAACATAAACACTCAAAGCACAAACAATTAGTGAAGTCATATCAGTGCTAAACAGTAAACCAACATAAACACTCAAAGTAGAAAGAATTAGTGTAGTCATATCAGTGCTAAACAGTAAACAAACATAAACACTCAAAGCACAAAGAATTAGTGTAGTCATATCAGTGCTAAACAGTAAACAAACATAAACACTCAAAGTACAAAGAATTAGTGAAGTCATATCAGTGCTAAACAGTAAACAAACATAAACACTCAAAGCACAAAGAATTAGTGTAGTCATATCAGTGCTAAACAGTAAACAAACATAAACACTCAAAGCACAGAGAATTAGTGTAGTCATATCAGTGCTAAACAGTAAACAAACAAAGAAAGCACAAAGAATTAGTGAAGTCATATCAGTGCTAAACAGTAAACAAACATAAACACTCAAAGCACAAAGAATTAGTGTAGTAATATCGGTGCTAAACAGTAAACAAACATAAAGAAAGCACAAAGAATTAGTGAAGTGATATCAGTGCTAAACAGTAAACAAACATAAAGAAAGCACAAAGAATTAGTGAAATCATATCAGTGCTAAACAGTAAACAAACATAAACACTCAAAGCACAAAGAATTAGTGAAATCATATCAGTGCTAAACAGTAAACAAACATAAACACTCAAAGCACAAAGAATTAGCATTAGAACTAATGCTAAACAGTAAACAAACATAAACACTCAAAGCACAAAGAATTAGTGAAATCATATCAGTGCTAAACAGTAAACAAACACAAACACTCAAAGCACAAAGAATTAGTGTAGTCATATCAGTGCTAAACAGTAAACAAACACAAACACTCAAAGTACAAAGAATTAGTGTAATCATATCAGTGCTAAACAGTAAACAAACATAAACACTCAAAGCACAAAGAATTAGTGAAGTCATATCAGTGCTAAATAGTAAACAAACATAAACACTCAAAGCACAAAGAATTAGTGTAGTCATATCAGTGCTAAACAGTAAACAAACATAAACACTCAAAGCACAAAGAATTAGTGTAGTCATATCAGTGCTAAACAGTAAACAGACATAAAGAAAGCACAAAGAATTATTGAAGTCATATCAGTGCTCAACAGTAAACAAACATAAACACTCAAAGCACAAAGAATTAGTGTAGTCATATCAGTGCTACACAGTAAACAAACATAAACACTCAAAGCACAAAGAATTAGTGTAGTAATATCAGTCCTAAACAGTAAACAGACATAAAGAAAGCACAAAGAATTATTGAAGTCATATCAGTGCTAAACAGTAAACAAACATAAACACTCAAAGCACAAAGAATTAGTGTAGTCATATTAGTGCTAAACAGTAAACAAACATAAACACTCAAAGCACAAAGAATTAGTGTAGTAATATCAGTGCTAAACAGTAAACAAACATAAAGAAAGCACAAAGAATTAGTGACGTCATATCAGTGCTAAACAGTAAACAAACATAAACACTCAAAGCACAAAGAATTAGTGTAGTAATATCAGTGCTAAACAGTAAACAAACAAAGAAAGCACAAAGAATTAGTGACGTCATATCAGTGCTAAACAGTAAAGAAACATAAACACTCAAAGCACAAAGAATTAGTGTAGTAATATCAGTGCTAAACAGTAAACAAACATAAAGAAAGCACAAACAATGAGTGTCGTCATATCAGTGCTAAACAGTAAACAAACATAAACACTCAAAGCACAAAGAATTAGTGTAGTAATATCAGTGCTAAACAGTAAACAAACATAAAGAAAGCACAAAGAATTAGTGACGTCATATCAGTGCTAAACAGTAAACAAACATAAACACTCAAAGCACAAAGAATTAGTGTATTAATATCAGTGCTAAACAGTAAACAAACATAAACACTCAAAGCACAAAGAATGAGTGACGTCATATCAGTGCTAAACAGTAAACAAACATAAACACTCAAAGCACAAAGAATTAGTGAAGTCATATCAGTGCCAAACAGTAAACAAACATAAAGAAAGCACAAAAAATGAGTGACGTCATATCAGTGCTAAACAGTAAACAAACATAAACACTCAAAGCACAAAGAATTAGTGAAGTCATATCAGTGCTAAACAGTAAACAAACATAAACACTCAAAGTACAAAGAATTAGTGTAGTCATATCAGTGCCAAACAGTAAACAAACATAAAGAAAGCACAAAGAATGAGTGACGTCATATCAGTGCTAAACAGTAAACAAACATAAACACTCAAAGCACAAAGAATTAGTGAAGTCATATCAGTGCTAAACAGTAAACGAACATAAACAGTCAAAGCACAAAGAATTAGTGTAGTCATATCATTGCTACACAGTAAACAAACATAAACACTCAAAGCACAAAGAATTAGTGAAGTCATATCAGTGCTAAACAGTAAACAAACATAAACACTCAAAGCACACAGAACTAGTGAAGTGATATCAGTGCTAAATAGTAAACAAACATAAACACTCATAGCACAAAGAATTAGTGTAGTCATATCAGTGCTACACAGTAAACAAACATAAACACTCAAAGCACAAAGAATTAGTGTAGTAATATCAGTGCTAAGCAGTTAACAAACAAAAACACTCAAAGCACAAAGAATTGGTGTAGTCATATCGGTGCTAAACAGTAAATAAACATAAACACTCAAAGCACAAAGAATTAGTGAAGTCATATCAGTGCTAAACAGTAAACAAACATAAAGAAAGCACAAAGAATTAGTGTAGTCATATCAGTGCTAAACAGTAAACAAACATAAACACTCAAAGCACAAAGAATTAGTGAAATCATATCAGTGCTAAACAGTAAACAAACATAAACACTCAAAGCACAAAGAATTAGTGTAGTCATATTAGTGCTAAACAGTAAACAAACATAAAGAAAGCACAAAGAATGAGTGTCGTCATATCAGTGCTAAACAGTAAACAAACATAAACACTCAAAGCACAAAGAATTAGTGTAGTCATATTAGTGCTAAACAGTAAACAAACATAAAGAAAGCACAAAGAATGAGTGACGTCATATCAGTGCTAAACAGTAAACAAACATAAACACTCAAAGCACAAAGAATTAGTGAAGTCATATCAGTGCTAAACAGTAAACAAACATAAAGAAAGCACAAAGAATTAGTGAAGTCATATCAGTGCTAAACAGTAAACAAAGATAAACACTCAAAGCACAAAGAATTAGTGTAGTAATATCAGTGCTAAACAGTAAACAAACATAAAGAAAGCACAAAGAATTAGTGACGTCATATCAGTGCTAAACAGTAAACAAACATAAACACTCAAAGCACAAAGAATTAGTGTATTAATATCAGTGCTAAACAGTAACCAAACAGAAACACTCAAAGCACAAAGAATGAGTGACGTCATATCAGTGCTAAACAGTAAACAAACATAAACACTCAAAGCACAAAGAATTAGTGAAGTCATATCAGTGCCAAACAGTAAACAAACATAAAGAAAGAACAAAGAATGAGTGACGTCATATCAGTGCTAAACAGTAAACAAACATAAACACTCAAAGCACAAAGAATTAGTGAAGTCATATCAGTGCTAAACAGTAAACAAACATAAACACTCAAAGTACAAAGAATTAGTGTAGTCATATCAGTGGTAAACAGTAAACAAACATAAACACTCAAAGCACAAAGAATTAGTGTAGTCATATCAGTGGTAAACAGTAAACAAACATAAAGAAAGCACAAAGAATTATTGTAGTCATATCAGTGCTAAACAGTAAACAAACATAAAGAAAGCACAAAGAATTAGTGAGGTCATATCAGTGGTAAACAGTAAACAAACATAAACACTCAAAGCACAAAGAATTAGTGTAGTAATATCAGTGCTAAACAGTAAACAAACAAAGAAAGCACAAAGAATTATTGAAGTCATATCAGTGGTAAACAGTAAACAAACATAAACACTCAAACCACAAAGAATTAGTGAAGTCATATCAGTGCTAAACAGTATAAAGAAAGCACAAAGAATTAGTGTAGTCATATCAGTGCTAAACTGTAAACAAACATAAAGAAAGCACAAAGAATTAGTGTCGTCATATCATTGCTACACAGTAAACAAACATAAACACTCAAAGCACAAATAATTAGTGAAGTCATATCAGTGCTAAATAGTAAACAAAGAAATCACAAAGCACAAAGAATTAGTGTAGTAATATCAGTGCTAAACAGTAAACAAACATAAAGAAAGCACAAAGAATTAGTGACGTCATATCAGTGCTAAACAGTAAACAAACATAAACACTCAAAGCACAAAGAATTAGTGTATTAATATCAGTGCTAAACAGTAAACAAACATAAACACTCAAAGCACAAAGAATTAGTGAAGTCATATCAGTGCTAAACAGTAAACAAACATAAACACTCAAAGTACAAAGAATTAGTGTAGTCATATCAGTGCCAAACAGTAAACAAACATAAAGAAAGCACAAAGAATGAGTGACGTCATATCAGTGCTAAACAGTAAACAAACATAAACACTGAAAGCACAAAGAATTAGTGAAGTCATATCAGTGCTAAACAGTAAACGAACATAAACAGTCAAAGCACAAAGAATTAGTGTAGTCATATCATTGCTACACAGTAAACAAACATAAACACTCAAAGCACAAAGAATTAGTGAAGTCATATCAGTGCTAAACAGTAAACAAACATAAACACTCAAAGCACACAGAACTAGTGAAGTGATATCAGTGCTAAATAGTAAACAAACATAAACACTCATAGCACAAAGAATTAGTGTAGTCATATCATTGCTACACAGTAAACAAACATAAACACTCAAAGCACAAAGAATTAGTGTAGTAATATCAGTGCTAAGCAGTTAACAAACAAAAACACTCAAAGCACAAAGAATTGGTGTAGTCATATCGGTGCTAAACAGTAAACAAACATAAACACTCAAAGCACAAAGAATTAGTGAAGTCATATCAGTGCTAAACAGTAAACAAACATAAAGAAAGCACAAAGAATTAGTGTAGTCATATCAGTGCTAAACAGTAAACAAACATAAACACTCAAAGCACAAAGAATTAGTGAAGTCATACGAGTGCTAAACAGTAAACAAACATACACACTCAAAGCACAAAGAATTAGTGTAGTCATATCAGTGCTAAACAGTAAACAAACATAAACACTCAAAGCACAAAGAATTAGTGAAATCTTCACTAATTCTTTGTGCTTTGAGTGTTTATGTTTGTTTACTGTTTAGCACTGATATGACTACACTAATTCTTTGTGCTTTGAGTGTGTATGTTTGTTTACTGTTTAGCACTCGTATGACTTCACTAATTCCTTGTGCTTTCTTTATGTTTGTTTACTGTTTAGCACTGATATGACTACACTAATTCTTTGTGCTTTCTTTATGTTTGTTTACTGTATAGCACTGATATGACTTCACTAATTCTTTGTGCTTTCTTTATGTTTGTTTACTGTTTAGCACTGATATTACTACACTAATTCTTTGTGCTTTGAGTGTTTATGTTTGTTTACTGTTTAGCACTGATATGACTACACTAATTCTTTGTGCTTTCTTTGTTTGTTTACTGTTTAGCACTGATATTACTACACTAATTCTTTGTGCTTTGAGTGTTTATGTTTGTTTACTGTTTAGCACTGATATCACTTCACTAATTCTTTGTGCTTTCTTTATGTTTCTTTACTGTTTAGCACTGATATCACTTCACTAACTCTTTGTGCTTTCTTTATGTTTGTTTACTGTTTAGCACTCATATGCCTTCACTAATTCTTTGTGCTTTGAGTGTTTACGTTTGTTTACTGTTTAGTGAAGTCATATCAGTGCTAAACAGTAAACAAACATAAACACTCAAAGCACAAAGAATTAGTGTAGTCATATCAGTGCTAAACAGTAAACAAACATAAACACTCAAAGCACAAAGAATTAGTGAAGTCATATCAGTGCTAAACAGTAAACAAACATAAAGAAAGCACAAAGAATTAGTGTAGTCATATCATTGCTACACAGTAAACAAACATAAACACTCAAAGCACAAAGAATTAGTGAAGTCATATCAGTGCTAAACAGTAAACAAACATAAACACTCAAAGCACAAAGAATTAGTGTAGTCATATCAGTGCTAAACAGTAAACAAACATAAACACTCAAAGCACAAAGAATTAGTGAAGTCATATCAGTGCTAAACAGTAAACAAACAAAGAAAGCACAAAGAATTAGTGTAGTCATATCATTGCTACACTGTAAACAAACATAAACACTCAAAGCACAAAGAATTAGTGAAGTCATATCAGTGCTAAACAGTAAACAAACATAAACAATCAAAGCACAAAGAATTAGTGTAGTCATATCAGTGCTACACAGTAAACAAACATAAACACTCAAAGCACAAAGAATCAGTGAAGTCATATCAGTGGTAAACAGTAAACAAACAAACACTCAAAGCACAAAGAATTAGTGAAGTCATATCAGTGCTAAACAGTAAACAAACATAAAGAAAGCACAAAGAATTAGTGTAGTCATATCAGTGCTAAATAGTAAACAAACATAAACACTCAAAGCACAAAGAATTAGTGAAGTCATATCAGTGCTAAACAGTAAACAAACGTAAACACTCAAAGCACAAAGAATTAGTGAAGGCATATGAGTGCTAAACGGTAAACAAACATAAAGAAAGCACAAAGAGTTAGTGAAGTGATATCAGTGCTAAACAGTAAAGAAACATAAAGAAAGCACAAAGAATTAGTGAAGTGATATCAGTGCTAAACAGTAAACAAACATAAACACTCAAAGCACAAAGAATTAGTGTAGTAATATCAGTGCTAAACAGTAAACAAACAAAGAAAGCACAACGAATTAGTGTAGTCATATCAGTGCTAAACAGTAAACAAACATAAACACTCAAAGCACAAAGAATTAGTGTAGTAATATCAGTGCTAAACAGTAAACACACATAAAGAAAGCACAAAGAATTAGTGAAGTCATATCAGTGCTAAACAGTAAACAAACATAAAGAAAGCACAAAGAATTAGTGTAGTCATATCAGTGCTAAACAGTAAACAAACATAAACACTCAAAGCACAAAGAATTAGTGTAGTCATATCAGTGCTAAACAGTAAACAAACATAAACACTCAAAGCACAAAGAATTAGTGTAGTCATATCAGTGCTAAACAGTAAACAAGCAAACACTCAAAGCACAAAGAATTATTGAAGTCATATCAGTGCTAAACAGTAAACAAACATAAACACTCAAAGCACAAAGAATTAGTGAAGTCATATCAGTGCTAAACAGTAAACAAACATAAACACTCAAAGCACAAAGAATTAGTGTAGTCATATCAGTGCTACACAGTAAACAAACATAAACACTCAAAGCACAAAGAATTAGTGAAGTCATATCAGTGCTAAACGGTAAAAAACATAAACACTCAAAGCACAAAGAATTAGTGTAGTCATATCAGTGCTAAACAGTAAACAAACATAAACACTCAAAGTACAAAGAATTAGTGAAGTTATATCAGTGCTAAACGGTAAAAAACATAAACACTCAAAGCACAAAGAATTAGTGAAGTCATATCAGTGCTAAACAGTAAACAAACATAAACACTCAAAGCACAAAGAATTAGTGTAGTCATATCAGTGCTACACAGTAAACAAACATAAACACTCAAAGCACAAAGAATTAGTGAAGTCATATCAGTGCTAAACAGTAAACAAACATAAAGAAAGCACAAAGAATTAGTGTAGTCATATCAGTGCTAAACAGTAATCAAACAAAGAAAGCACAAAGAATTAGTGTCGTCATATCAGTGCTAAATAGTAAACAAAGAAACACTCAAAGCACAAAGAATTAGTGTAGTCATATCAGTGCTAAATAGTAAACAAAGAAACACTCAAAGCACAAAGAATTAGTGTTGTGATATCAGTGCTAAACAGTAAACAAACATAAACACTCAAAGCACAAAGAATTAGTGAAGTGATATCAGTGCTAAACAGTAAACAGACATAAAGAAAGCACAAAGAATTAGTGAAGTCATATCAGTGCTAAACAGTAAACAAACATAAAGAAAGCACAACGAATTAGTGTAGTCATATCAGTGCTAAACAGTAAACAAACATAAACACTCAAAGCACAAAGAATTTGTGAAGTCATATCAGTGCTAAACAGTAAACAAACATAAACACTCAAAGCACAAAGAATTAGTGAAATCATATCAGTGCTGAACAGTAAACAAACATAAAGAAAGCACAAAGAATGAGTGACGTCATAACAGTGCTAAACAGTAAACAAACATAAACACTCAAAGCACAAAGAATTAGTGAAGTCATATCAGTGCTAAACAGTAATCAAACAAAGAAAGCACAAAGAATTAGTGTCGTCATATCAGTGCTAAATAGTAAACAAAGAAACACTCAAAGCACAAAGAATTAGTGTAGTCATATCAGTGCTAAATAGTAAACAAAGAAACACTCAAAGCACAAAGAATTAGTGTTGTGATATCAGTGCTAAACAGTAAACAAACATAAACACTCAAAGCACAAAGAATTAGTGAAGTGATATCAGTGCTAAACAGTAAACAGACATAAAGAAAGCACAAAGAATTAGTGAAGTCATATCAGTGCTAAACAGTAAACAAACATAAAGAAAGCACAACGAATTAGTGTAGTCATATCAGTGCTAAACAGTAAACAAACATAAACACTCAAAGCACAAAGAATTTGTGAAGTCATATCAGTGCTAAACAGTAAACAAACATAAACACTCAAAGCACAAAGAATTAGTGAAATCATATCAGTGCTGAACAGTAAACAAACATAAAGAAAGCACAAAGAATGAGTGACGTCATAACAGTGCTAAACAGTAAACAAACATAAACACTCAAAGCACAAAGAATTAGTGTAGTCATATCAGTGCTAAACAGTAAACAAACATAAACACTCAAAGCACAAAGAATTAGTGTAGTCATATCAGTGCTAAATAGTAAACAAACATAAACACTCATAGCACAAAGAATTAGTGTAGTCATATCATTGCTACACAGTAAACAAACATAAACACTCAAAGTACAAAGAATTGGTGTAGTCATATCAGTGCTAAACAGTAAACAAACATAAACACTCAAAGTACAAAGAATTAGTGAAGTCATATCAGTGCTAAACAGTAAACACACATAAAGAAAGCACAAAGAATTAGTGAAGTCATATCAGTGCTAAACAGTAAACAAACATAAAGAAAGCACAAAGAATTAGTGTAGTCATATCAGTGCTAAACAGTAAACAAACATAAAGAAAGCACAAAGAATTATTGAAGTCATATCAGTGCTAAACAGTAAACAAACATAAAGAAAGCACAAAGAATTAGTGAGGTCATATCAGTGGTAAACAGTAAACAAACATAAACACTCAAAGCACAAAGAATTAGTGTAGTCATATCAGTGGTAAACAGTAAACAAACATAAAGAAAGCACAAAGAATTATTGTAGTCATATCAGTGCTAAACAGTAAACAAACATAAAGAAAGCACAAAGAATTAGTGAGGTCATATCAGTGGTAAACAGTAAACAAACATAAACACTCAAAGCACAAAGAATTAGTGTAGTAATATCAGTGCTAAACATTAAACAAACAAAGAAAGCACAAAGAATTATTGAAGTCATATCAGTGGTAAACAGTAAACAAACATAAACACTCAAACCACAAAGAATTAGTGAAGTCATATCAGTGCTAAACAGTATAAAGAAAGCACAAAGAATTAGTGTAGTCATATCAGTGCTAAACTGTAAACAAACATAAAGAAAGCACAAAGAATTAGTGTCGTCATATCATTGCTACACAGTAAACAAACATAAACACTCAAAGCACAAATAATTAGTGAAGTCATATCAGTGCTAAATAGTAAACAAAGAAATCACAAAGCACAAAGAATTAGTGTAGTAATATCAGTGCTAAACAGTAAACAAACATAAAGAAAGCACAAAGAATTAGTGACGTCATATCAGTGCTAAACAGTAAACAAACATAAACACTCAAAGCACAAAGAATTAGTGTATTAATATCAGTGCTAAACAGTAAACAAACATAAACACTCAAAGCACAAAGAATTAGTGAAGTCATATCAGTGCTAAACAGTAAACAAACATAAACACTCAAAGTACAAAGAATTAGTGTAGTCATATCAGTGCCAAACAGTAAACAAACATAAAGAAAGCACAAAGAATGAGTGACGTCATATCAGTGCTAAACAGTAAACAAACATAAACACTCAAAGCACAAAGAATTAGTGAAGTCATATCAGTGCTAAACAGTAAACGAACATAAACAGTCAAAGCACAAAGAATTAGTGTAGTCATATCATTGCTACACAGTAAACAAACATAAACACTCAAAGCACAAAGAATTAGTGAAGTCATATCAGTGCTAAACAGTAAACAAACATAAACACTCAAAGCACACTGAACTAGTGAAGTGATATCAGTGCTAAATAGTAAACAAACATAAACACTCATAGCACAAAGAATTAGTGTACTCATATCATTGCTACACAGTAAACAAACATAAACACTCAAAGCACAAAGAATTAGTGTAGTAATATCAGTGCTAAGCAGTTAACAAACAAAAACACTCAAAGCACAAAGAATTGGTGTAGTCATATCGGTGCTAAACAGTTAACAAACATAAACACTCAAAGCACAAAGAATTAGTGAAGTCATATCAGTGCTAAACAGTAAACAAACATAAAGAAAGCACAAAGAATTAGTGTAGTCATATCAGTGCTAAACAGTAAACAAACATAAACACTCAAAGCACAAAGAATTAGTGAAATCTTCACTAATTCTTTGTGCTTTGAGTGTTTATGTTTGTTTACTGTTTAGCACTGATATGACTACACTAATTCTTTGTGCTTTGAGTGTGTATGTTTGTTTACTGTTTAGCACTCGTATGACTTCACTAATTCCTTGTGCTTTCTTTATGTTTGTTTACTGTTTAGCACTGATATGACTACACTAATTCTTTGTGCTTTCTTTATGTTTGTTTACTGTATAGCACTGATATGACTTCACTAATTCTTTGTGCTTTCTTTATGTTTGTTTACTGTTTAGCACTGATATTACTACACTAATTCTTTGTGCTTTGAGTGTTTATGTTTGTTTACTGTTTAGCACTGATATGACTACACTAATTCTTTGTGCTTTCTTTGTTTGTTTACTGTTTAGCACTGATATTACTACACTAATTCTTTGTGCTTTGAGTGTTTATGTTTGTTTACTGTTTAGCACTGATATCACTTCACTAATTCTTTGTGCTTTCTTTATGTTTCTTTACTGTTTAGCACTGATATCACTTCACTAACTCTTTGTGCTTTCTTTATGTTTGTTTACTGTTTAGCACTCATATGCCTTCACTAATTCTTTGTGCTTTGAGTGTTTACGTTTGTTTACTGTTTAGTGAAGTCATATCAGTGCTAAACAGTAAACAAACATAAACACTCAAAGCACAAAGAATTAGTGTAGTCATATCAGTGCTAAACAGTAAACAAACATAAACACTCAAAGCACAAAGAATTAGTGAAGTCATATCAGTGCTAAACAGTAAACAAACATAAACACTCAAAGCACAAAGAATTAGTGAAGTCATATCAGTGCTAAACAGTAAACAAAGAAAGCACAAAGAATTAGTGTAGTCATATCATTGCTACACTGTAAACAAACATAAACACTCAAAGCACAAAGAATTAGTGAAGTCATATCAGTGCTAAACAGTAAACAAACATAAACACTCAAAGCACAAAGAATTAGTGTAGTCATATCAGTGCTATACAGTAAACAAACATAAACACTCAAAGGACAAAGAATCAGTGAAGTCATATCAGTGGTAAACAGTAAACAAACAAACACTCAAAGCACAAAGAATTAGTGAAGTCATATCAGTGCTAAACAGTAAACAAACATAAAGAAAGCACAAAGAATTAGTGTAGTCATATCAGTGCTAAATAGTAAACAAACATAAACACTCAAAGCACAAAGAATTAGTGAAGTCATATCAGTGCTAAACAGTAAACAAACGTAAACACTCAAAGCACAAAGAATTAGTGAAGGCATATGAGTGCTAAACGGTAAACAAACATAAAGAAAGCACAAAGAGTTAGTGAAGTGATATCAGTGCTAAACAGTAAAGAAACATAAAGAAAGCACAAAGAATTAGTGAAGTGATATCAGTGCTAAACAGTAAACAAACATAAACACTCAAAGCACAAAGAATTAGTGTAGTAATATCAGTGCTAAACAGTAAACAAACAAAGAAAGCACAAAGAATTAGTGTAGTCATATCAGTGCTAAACAGTAAACAAACATAAACACTCAAAGCACAAAGAATTAGTGTAGTAATATCAGTGCTAAACAGTAAACACACATAAAGAAAGCACAAAGAATTAGTGAAGTCATATCAGTGCTAAACAGTAAACAAACATAAAGAAAGCACAAAGAATTAGTGTAGTCATATCAGTGCTAAACAGTAAACAAACATAAACACTCAAAGCACAAAGAATTAGTGTAGTCATATTAGTGCTAAACAGTAAACAAACATAAAGAAAGCACAAAGAATTAGTGTAGTAATATCAGTGCTAAACAGTAAACACACATAAAGAAAGCACAAAGAATTAGTGAAGTCATATCAGTGCTAAACAGTAAACAAACATAAAGAAAGCACAAAGAATTAGTGTAGTCATATCAGTGCTAAACAGTAAACAAACATAAACACTCAAAGCACAAAGAATTAGTGTAGTCATATCAGTGCTAAACAGTAAACAAGCAAACACTCAAAGCACAAAGAATTATTGAAGTCATATCAGTGCTAAACAGTAAACAAACATAAACACTCAAAGCACAAAGAATTAGTGAAGTCATATCAGTGCTAAACAGTAAACAAACATAAACACTCAAAGCACAAAGAATTAGTGTAGTCATATCAGTGCTACACAGTAAACAAACATAAACACTCAAAGCACAAAGAATTAGTGAAGTCATATCAGTGCTAAACGGTAAAAAACATAAACACTCAAAGCACAAAGAATTAGTGTAGTCATATCAGTGCTAAACAGTAAACAAACATAAACACTCAAAGCACAGAGAATTAGTGTAGTCATATCAGTGCTAAACAGTAAACAAACATAAACACTCAAAGCACAAAGAATTAGTGAAGTCATATCAGTGCTAAATAGTAAACAAACATAAACACTCAAAGCACAAAGAATTAGTGTAGTCATATCAGTGCTACACAGTAAACAAACATAAACACTCAAAGCACAAAGAATTAGTGAAGTCATATCAGTGCTAAACAGTAAACAAACATAAAGAAAGCACAAAGAATTAGTGTAGTCATATCAGTGCTAAACAGTAAACAAACATAAACACTCAAAGCACAAAGAATTAGTGAAGTCATATCAGTGCTAAACAGTAAACAAACAAAGAAAGCACAAAGAATTAGTGTCGTCATATCAGTGCTAAATAGTAAACAAAGAAACACTCAAAGCACAAAGAATTAGTGTAGTCATATCAGTGCTAAATAGTAAACAAAGAAACACTCAAAGCACAAAGAATTAGTGTTGTGATATCAGTGCTAAACAGTAAACAAACATAAAGACTCAAAGCACAAAGAATTAGTGAAGTGATATCAGTGCTAAACAGTAAACAGACATAAAGAAAGCACAAAGAATTAGTGAAGTCATATCAGTGCTAAACAGTAAACAAACATAAAGAAAGCACAACGAATTAGTGTAGTCATATCAGTGCTAAACAGTAAACAAACATAAACACTCAAAGCACAAAGAATTTGTGAAGTCATGTCAGTGCTAAACAGTAAACAAACATAAAGAAAGCACAAAGAATTAGTGTAGTCATATCATTGCTACACAGTAAACAAACATAAACACTCAAAGCACAAAGAATTAGTGAAGTCATATCAGTGCTAAACAGTAAACAAACATAAAGAAAGCACAAAGAATTAGTGTAGTCATATCAGTGCTAAACAGTATACAAACATAAACACTCAAAGCACAAAGAATTACTGAAGTCATATCAGTGCTAAACAGTAAACAAACATAAACACTCAAAGCACAAAGAATTAGTGTAGTCATATCAGTGCTAAACAGTAAACAAACATAAAGAAAGCACAAAGAATTAGTGTAGTCATATCAGTGCTAAACAGTATACAAACATAAACACTCAAAGCACAAAGAATTAGTGAAGTCATATCAGTGCTAAACAGTAAACAAACAAAGAAAGCACAAAGAATTAGTGAAGTCATATCAGTGCTAAACAGTAAACAAACATAAACACTCAAAGCACAAAGAATTGGTGTAGTCATATCAGTGCTAAACAGTAAACAAACATAAACACTCAAAGCACAAAAAATTAGTGAAGTCATATCAGTGCTACACAGTAAACAAACATAAACACTCAAAGCACAAAGGATTAGTGTAGTCATATCAGTGCTAAACAGTAAACAAACATAAAGAAAGCACAAAGAATTAGTGTAGTCATATCAGTGCTAAACAGTGAACAAACATAAACACTCAAAGCACAAAGAATTAGTGTCGTCATATCAGTGCTAAATAGTAAACAAAGAAACACTCAAAGCACAAAGAATTAGTGTAGTCATATCAGTGCTAAATAGTAAACAAACATAAACACTCATAGCACAAAGAATTAGTGTAGTCATATCAGTGCTAAATAGTAAACAAACATAAACACTCAAAGCACAAAGAATTAGTGAAGTCATATCAGTGCTAAACAGTAAACAAACATAAACACTCAAAGCACAAAGAATTGGTGTAGTCATATCAGTGCTAAACAGTAAACAAACATAAACACTCAAATCACAAAGAATTAGTGAAGTCATATCAGTGCTAAACAGTAAACAAACATAAAGAAAGCACAAAGAATTAGTGTAGTCATATCAGTGCTAAACAGTAAACAAACATAAACACTCAAAGCACAAAGAATTAGTGAAGTCATGTCAGTGCTAAACAGTAAACAAACATAAAGAAAGCACAAAGAATTAGTGAAGTCATATCAGTGCTACACAGTAAACAAACATAAACACTCAAAGCACAAAGGATTAGTGTAGTCATATCAGTGCTAAACAGTAAACAAACATAAAGAAAGCACAAAGAATTAGTGTAGTCATATCAGTGCTAAACAGTAAACAAACATAAACACTCAAAGCACAAAGAATTAGTGTCGTCATATCAGTGCTAAATAGTAAACAAAGAAACACTCAAAGCACAAAGAATTAGTGTAGTCATATCAGTGCTAAATAGTAAACAAAGAAATCACAAAGCACAAAGAATTAGTGTAGTCATATCAGTGCTAAATAGTAAACAAAGAAACACTCAAAACACAAAGAATTAGTGTTGTGATATCAGTGCTAAACCGTAAACAAACATAAACACTCAAAACACAAAGAATTAGTGAAGTGATATCAGTGCTAAACAGTAAACAGACATAAAGAAAGCACAAAGAATTAGTGAAGTCATATCAGTGCTAAACAGTAAACAAACATAAAGAAAGCACAAAGAATGAGTGACGTCATATCAGTGCTAAACAGTAAACAACCATAAACACTCAAAGCACAAAGAATCAGTGAAGTCATATCAGTGGTAAACAGTAAACAAACATAAACACTCAAAGCACAAAGAATTAGTGTAGTCATATCAGTGCTAAACATTAAACAAACATAAACACTCAAAGCACAAAGAATTAGTGAGGTCATATCAGTGCTAAACAGTAAACAAACATAAACACTCAAAGCACAAAGAATTAGTGAAGTCATATCAGTGCTAAATAGTAAACAAACATAAAGAAAGCACAAAGAATTAGTGTAGTCATATCAGTGCTAAACAGTAAACAAACATAAACCCTCAAAGCACAAAGAATTAGTGTAGTCATATCAGTGCTACACAGTAAACAAACATAAACACTCAAAGCACAAAGAATTAGTGTAGTCATATCAGTGCTAAACAGTAAACAAACATAAAGAAAGCACAAAGAATTAGTGAAGTCATATCAGTGCTAAACAGTAAACAAACATAAAGAAAGCACAAAGAATTAGTGTAGTCATATCAGTGCTAAACAGTAAACAAACATAAACACTCAAAGCACAAAGAATTAGTGTAGTCATATCAGTGCTACACAGTAAAGAAACATAAACACTCAAAGCACAAAGAATTAGTGTAGTCATATCAGTGCTAAACAGTAAACAAACATAAAGAAAGCACAAAGAATTAGTGTAGTCATATCAGTGCTAAACAGTAAACAAACATAAACACTCAAAGCACAAAGAATTAGTGTAGTCATATCAGTGCTAAACA
Organism: Pictodentalium vernedei; assembly: GCA_031216915.1. Classification (NCBI taxonomy): domain Eukaryota; kingdom Metazoa; phylum Mollusca; class Scaphopoda; order Dentaliida; family Dentaliidae; genus Pictodentalium; species Pictodentalium vernedei. The sequence goes on along the minus strand of CM062293.1, from coordinate 550,108,443 downwards.
GTAAACAAACATAAACACTCAAAGCACAAAGAATTAGTGAAGTCATATCAGTGCTAAACAGTAAACAAACATAAAGAAAGCACAAAGAATTAGTGTAGTCATATCAGTGCTACACAGTAAACAAACATAAACACTCAAAGCACAAAGAATTAGTGAAGTCATATCAGTGCTAAACAGTAAACAAACATAAAGAAAGCACAAAGAATTAGTGTAGTCATATCAGTGCTAAACAGTAAACAAACATAAACACTCAAAGCACAACGAATTAGTGTAGTCATATCAGTGCTAAACAGTAAACAAACATAAACACTCAAAGCACAAAGAATTAGTGAAGTCATATCAGTGCTAAACAGTAAACAAACGTAAAGAAAGCACAAAGAATTAGTGTAGTCATATCAGTGCTACACAGTAAACAAACATAAACACTCAAAGCACAAAGAATTAGTGAAGTCATATCAGTGCTAAACAGTAAACAAACATAAAGAAAGCACAAAGAATTAGTGTAGTCATATCAGTGCTAAACAGTAAACAAACATAAACACTCAAAGCACAAAGAATTAGTGTAGTCATATCAGTGCTAAACAGTAAACAAACATAAACACTCAAAGGACAAAGAATTAGTGTAGTAATATCAGTGCTAAACAGTAAACAAACATAAAGAAAGCACAGAGAATTGGTGAAGTCATATCAGTGCTAAACAGTAAACAAACATAAACACTCAAAGCACATAGAATTAGTGTAGTAATATCAGTGCTAAACAGTAAACAGACATAAACACTCAAAGGACAAAGAATTAGTGTAGTAATAGCAGTGCTAAACAGTAAACAAACATAAAGAAAGCACAAAGAATTAGTGAAGTCATATCAGTGCTAAACAGTAAACAAACATAAACACTCAAAGCACAAAGAATTAGTGAAGTCATATCAGTGGTAAACAGTAAACAAACATAAACACTCAAAGCACAAAGAATTAGTGAAGTGATATCAGTGCTAAACAGTAAACAAGCAAACACTCAAAGCACAAAGAATTATTGAAGTCATATCAGTGGTAAACAGTAAACAAACATAAACACTCAAAGCACAAAGAATTAGTGAAGTGATATCAGTGCTAAACAGTAAACAAACATAAACACTCAAAGCACAAAGAATTAGTGTAGTCATATCAGTGCTACACAGTAAACAAACATAAACACTCAAAGCACAAAGAATCAGTGAAGTCATATCAGTGCTAAACAGTAAACAAACATAAACACTCAAAGCACAAAGAATTAGTGTAGTCATATCAGTGCTACACAGTAAACAAACATAAACACTCAAAGCACAAAGAATCAGTGAAGTCATATCAGTGCTAAACAGTAAACAAACATAAACACTCAAAGCACAAAGAATTAGTGAAGTGATATCAGTGCTAAATAGTAAACAAACAAACACTCAAAGCACAAAGAATTAGTGTAGTAATATCAGTGCTAAACAGTAAACAAACATAAAGAAAGCACAAAGAATTAGTGTAGTAATATCAGTGCTAAACAGTAAACAAACATAAAGAAAGCACAAAGAATTAGTGAAGTCATATCAGTGCTAAACAGTAAACAAACATAAAGAAAGCACAAAGAATTAGTGTAGTAATATCAGTGCTAAACAGTATACAAACATAAAGAAAGCACAAAGAATTAGTGTAGTAATATCAGTGCTAAACAGTAAACAAACATAAAGAAAGCACAAAGAATTAGTGAAGTCATATCAGTGCTAAACAGTAAACAAACATAAAGAAAGCACAAAGAATTAGTGTAGTAATATCAGTGCTAAACAGTAAACAAACATAAAGAAAGCACAAAGAATTAGTGTAGTAATATCAGTGCTAAACAGTAAACAAACATAAAGAAAGCACAAAGAATTAGTGAAGTAATATCAGTGCTAAACAGTAAACAAACATAAAGAAAGCACAAAGAATTAGTGTAGTGATATCAGTGCTAAACAGTAAACAAACATAAACACTCAAAGCACAAAGAATTAGTGTAGTAATATCAGTGCTAAACAGTAAACAAACATAAAGAAAGCACAAAGAATTAGTGTAATCATATCAGTGCTAAACAGTAAACAAACATAAACACTCAAAGCACAAAGAATTAGTGTAGTAATATCAGTGCTAAACAGTAAACAGACATAAAGAAAGCACAAAGAATTAGTGAAGTCATATCAGTGCTAAACAGTAAACAAACATAAAGAAAGCACAAAGAATTAGTGAAGTCATATCAGTGCTAAACAGTAAACAAACATAAACACTCAAAGCACAAAGAATTAGTGAAATCATATCAGTGCTAAACAGTAAACAAACATAAACACTCAAAGCACAAAGAATTAGTGAAGTGATATCAGTGCTAAACAGTAAACAAACATAAAGAAAGCACAAAGAATTAGTGAAGTCATATCAGTGCTAAACAGTAAACAAACATAAACACTCAAAGCACAAAGAATTAGTGAAATCATATCAGTGCTAAACAGTAAACAAACATAAACACTCAAAGCACAAAGAATTAGTGAAGTGATATCAGTGCTAAACAGTAAACAAACATAAAGAAAGCACAAAGAATTAGTGAAGTCATATCAGTGCTAAACAGTAAACAAACATAAACACTCAAAGCACAAAGAATTAGTGAAATCATATCAGTGCTAAACAGTAAACAAACATAAACACTCAAAGCACAAAGAATTAGTGAAGTCATATCAGTGCTAAACAGTAAACAAACTTAAAGAAAGCACAAAGAATTAGCGAAGTCATATCAGTGCTAAACAGTAAACAAACATAAACACTCAAAGCACAAAGAATTAGTGTAGTAATATCAGTGCTAAACAGTAAACAGACATAAAGAAAGCACAAAGAATTAGTGAAGTGATATCAGTGCTAAACAGTAAACAAACTTAAAGAAAGCACAAAGAATTAGCGAAGTCATATCATTGCTACACAGTAAACAAACATAAACACTCAAAGCACAAAGAATTAGTGAAGTCATATCAGTGCTAAACAGTAAACAAACATAAACACTCAAAGCACAAAGAATTAGTGTAGTCATATTAGTGCTAAACAGTAAACAAACATAAAGAAAGCACAAAGAACGAGTGACGTCATATCAGTGCTAAACAGTGAAAAAACATAAAGAAAGCACAAAGAATTAGTGAAGTGATATCAGTGCTAAACCGTTAAAGAAAGCACAAAGAATTAGTGAAGTCATATCAATGCTCAACAGTAAACAAACATAAACAAACATAAACACTCAAAGCTCAAAGAATTAGTGTAGTAATATCAGTGCTACACAGTAAACAAACATAAAGAAAGCACAAAGAATTAGTGAAGTGATATCAGTGCTAAACAGTAAACAAACATAAAGAAAGCACAAAGAATTAGTGAAGTGATATCAGTGCTAAACCGTTAAAGAAAGCACAAAGAATTAGTGAAGTCATATCAATGCTCAACAGTAAACAAACATAAACACTCAAATAATTGTTAACAATGCTCATTTCAATGCAATTACAAAACAAACAAGTGCACAAAGACATGTTATAATAAGCACAAAGCTAAAAAGAATCCTGAAATTGAACACAGTATTTTACAGTCAGTTCATCAGTTCGTACTGCTGGGTGGACGTATTCTTGCTTATGTGTACATGTGTATAACTCTGGATAATTTTCGAATATTAGGAAGGATTGTGAAAGATATTTTTCAAATGTTGAATTTAATTCAAACAAACGTATAAGTACTTCATATTTTGTTAAAATAGATATTTCAAAATGTGTCCAATATATATGACACACATATTATTAATAATTAACTAAACTAATTGTGCTTTCATGGATACTTCTATTTCGTCTTACATCACCCCAATTTGTGCTGGATATTGTCTATGTATGTTCATTTAACAAGAAAAATACTCATTATAAAACAAACACTCATTATAAAACAAATACTCATAAAACAAATTCTCATAAAACAAACTCATTATAAAACAAATACCCATAAAACAAACACTCATTATAAAACAAATACCCATAAAACAAATACTCATCATTAAACAAACACTCATTATAAAACAAATACCCATAAAACAAATACTCATTATAAAACAAATACTCATAAAACAAACACTCATTATAAAACAAATACCCATAAAACAAATGTACATTATAAAACAAATACCCATAAAACAAACACTCATTATAAAACAAATACCCATAAAACAAATACTCATTATAAAACAAATACTCATAAAACAAACACTCATTATAAAACAAATACCCATAAAACAAATGTACATTATAAAACAAATACCCATAAAACAAACGCTCATTATAAAACAAATACCCATAAAACAAATACTCATTATAAAACAAATACTCATAAAACAAATACTCATTATAAAACAAATCCTCATTATAAAACAAATACTCATTATAAAACAAATCCTCATTATAAAACAAACACTCATTATAAAACAAATACTCATTATAAAACAAATACTCATTATAAAACAAATATTCATTATAAAACAAACACTCATTATAAAACTAATACTCATAAAGCAAACACTCATTATAAAACAAATCCTCATTATAAAACAAATACTCATTATAAAACAAATACTCATTATAAAACAAACACTCATTATAAAACAAATACTCATTATAAAACAAATACTCATTATAAAACAAACACTCATTATAAAACAGACACTCATTATAAAACAAATACTCATTATAAAACAGACACTCATTATAAAACAAATACTCATTGTAAAACAGACACTCATTATAAAACAAATACTCATCATTAAACAAACACTCATTATAAAACAAACACTCATTATAAATCAAACACTCATTATAAAACAAATACTCATTATAAAACAAACACTCATTATAAGACAAACACTCATTATAAAACAGACACTCATAAAACAAATACTCATTATAAAACAAACACTCATTATATAACAAATACTCATTATAAAACAAATACTCATAAAACAAACACTCATTATAAAACAAATACTCATTATAAAACAAATACTCATTATAAAAACAAATACTCATTATAACAAACACTCATTATAAAACAAATCCTCATTATAAAACAAATACTCATTATAAAGCAAATACTCATTATAAAACAAATACTCGTTATAAAACAAACACTCATTATAAAACAAATACTCATAAAACAAACACTCATTATAAAACAGGCACTCATTATAAAACAAATACTCATTATAAAACAGACACTCATTATAAAACAAATACTCATTGTAAAACAGACTCCCATTATAAAACAAATACTTATTATTAAACAAACACTCAATATAAAACAAACACTCATTATAAAACAAACACTCATTATAAAACAAATACTCATTATAAAACAGACACTCATAAAACAAATACTCATTATAAAACAAACTCTCATTATATAACAAATACTTATTATAAAACGAATACTCATAAAACAAACACTCACTATAAAACAAATACTCATTATAAAACAAATACTCATTATAAAAACAAATACTCATTATAACAAATTCTCATTATAAAACAAACACTCATAAAATAAATACTCATTATAACAAGTACTCATACAACAAATACTCGTTATAAAACAAATTCTCATAAAGCAAATACTCATAAAACAAATACTCATTATGAAAAAAATATTCATTATAAAACAAATACTCTTTATAAAACAAACACTCATTATAAAATAAACACTCATAAAACAAATACTCATTATAAAACAAATACTCTTTATAAAACAAACACTCATTATAAAACAAATACTCATTATAAAACTAACACTCATTATAAAACAAACACTCATTATGAAACAAATACTCATTATAAAACAAATACTCATTATAACAAATACTCATTATAAAACAAATAGTCATAAAACAAATACTCATAAAATAAGTACTCATTACAAAACAAATACTCATTATGAAACAAATACTCATTATAAAACAAATACTCATAACAAATTCTCATTATAAAAGAAATACTCGTAAATTAAATACTCATTATAACAAGTACTCATAAAACAAATACTCGTTATAAAACAAATTCTCATAAAGCAAATACTCATAAAACAAATACTCATTATAAAACAAATACTCATTATAAAACAAATACTCATTATAAAACAAATACTCATAAAACTAATACTCATAAAACAAATTCTCATAAAGCAAATACTCATAAAACAAATACTCATTATAAAACAAATACTCATTATAAAACAAATACTCATTATAAAACAAATACTCATAAATCTAATTCTCATAAAACAAATACTCATTATAAAACAAATACTCATAAAACAAATTCTCATAAAACAAATACTCATAAAACAAATACTCATTATGAAAAAATATTCATTATAAAACAAATACTCTTTATAAAACAAACACTCATTATAAAATAAACACTCATAAAACAAATACTCATTATAAAACAAATACACATTATAAAACAAACACTCATTATAAAACAAATACTCATTATAAAACTAACACTCATTATAAAACAAACACTCATTATAAAACAAACACTCATTATAAAACACACTCATAAAACAAATACTCATTATAAAACAAACACTCATTATATAACAAATACTCATTATAAAACAAATACTCATAAAACAAACACTCATTATAAAACAAACACTCATTATAAAACAAACACTCATTATAAAACAAACACTCATTATAAAACAAATACTCATTATAAAACAAACACTCATTATAAAACAGACACTCATTATAAAACAAATACTCATTATAAAACAGACACTCATTATAAAACAAATACTCATTATAAAACAAATACTCATAACAAATTCTCATTATAAAACAATCATAAATTAAATACTCATTATAACAAGTACTCATAAAACAAATACTCATTATAAAACAAATTCTCATAAAACAAATACTCATTATAAAACGAATACTCATAAAAGAAATACTCATAAAACAAATACTCATTATAAAACAAATTCTCATAAAACAAATACTCATTATAAAACAAATACTCATAAAACAAATACTCATTATAAAACAAATTCTCATAAAACAAATACTCATTATAAAACAACTTCTCATAAAACAAATACTCATAAAAGAAATACTCATTATAAAACAAATACTCATTATAAAACAAATTCTCATAAAACAAATACTCATTATAAAACAAATACTCATTATAAAACAAATACTCATAAAACAAATACTCATTATAAAACAAATTCTCCTAAAACAAATACTCATTATAAAACAAATACTCATTATAAAACAAATTTTCATAAAACGAATACTCATAAAACAAATAGTTATAAAACAAATACTCATAAAACAAATAGTTATAAAACAAATACTTATAAAACAAATAGTTATAAAACAAATACTCATAAAACAAATACTCATTATAAAACAAATTCTCATAAAACAAATACTCATATAAAACAAATACTCATAAAACAAATTCTCATAAAACAAACACTCATTATAAAACAAATTCTCATAAAACAAATACTCATTATAAAACAAATACTCATTATAAAACAAATTTTCATAAAACGAATACTCCTAAAACAAATAGTTATAAAACAAATACTCATAAAACAAATACTCATTATAAAACAAATTCTCATTAAACAAATACTCATAAAACAAATTCTCATAAAACAAATGCTCATTATAAAACAAATACTCATTATAAAACAAATTCTTATAAAACAAATACTCATAAAACAAATACTCATTATAAAACAAATTCTCATAAAACAAACACTCATTATAAAACAAATACTCATTATAAAACAAATTCTCATAAAACAAATACTCATTATAAAACAAATGCTCATTATAAAACAAATTCTCATAAAACAAATACTCATTATAAAACAAATTCTCATTATAAAACAAATTTTCATAAAACAAATACCCATAAAACAAATAGTTATAAAACAAATACTCATAAAACAAATAGTTATAAAACAAATACTCATAAAACAAATAGTTATAAAACAAATACTCATAAAACAAATACACATTATAAAACAAATTCTCATAAAACAAATACTCATTATAAAACAAATTCTCATAAAACAAATGCTCATTATAAAACAAATACTCATTATAAAACAAATACTCATTATAAAACAAATACTCATTAAACAAACACTCATTATAAAACAAATACTCATAAAACAAATGTACATTATAAAATAAACACTCATAAAACAAATACTCATGAAACAAACACTTATTATAAAACAAATACTCATAAAACAAACACTCATTATAAAATAAACACTCATTATAAAACAAATACTCATTATAAAACAAATTCTCATAAAACAAACACTCATTATAAAACAAATACTCATAAAACAAATACTCATTATAAAACAAATACTCATTATAAAACAAATTCTCATAAAACAAATACTCATAAAACAAATAGTTATAAAACAAATACTCATAAAACAAATACTCATTATAAAACAAATTCTCATAAAACAAACACTCATTATAAAACAAATACTCATAAAACAAATACTCATTATAAAACAAATTCTCATAAAACAAATACTCATAAAACAAATACTCATTATAAAATAAATACTCATAAAACAAATGTACATTATAAAATAAACACTCATAAAACAAATACTCATGAAACAAACGCTCATTATAAAACAAATACTCATAAAACAAACACTCATTATAAAACAAACACTCATTATAAAACAAATACTCATTATAAAAACAAATACTCATTATAAAACAAATTCTCATAAAACAAATACTCATTATAAAACAAATACTCATAAAACAAACACTCATTATAAAACAAACACTCATTATAAAACAAATACTCATTATAAAACAAATTCTCATAAAACAAATACTCATTATAAAACAAATTCTCATAAAACAAATACTCATTATAAAACAAATACTCATAAAAACAAACACTCATTATAAAACAAATACTCATAAAACAAACACTCATTATAAAACAAATACTCATTGTAAAACAGACACTCATTATAAAACAAATACTCATTAAACAAACACTCATTATAAAACAAATACTCATAAAACAAATGTACATTATTAAATAAACACTCATAAAACAAATACTCATGAAACAAACGCTCATTATAAAACAAACACTCATTATAAAACAAACACTCATTATAAAACAGATACTCATTGTAAAACAAACACTCATTATAAAACAAACACTCATTATAAAAGAAATACTCATTATAAAACAAACACTCATTATAAAACAAACACTCATAAACAAATTCTCATTACAAAACAAATACTTATTATAAAACAAACACTCATTATAAAACAAACTCACATTATGAAACAATCATTTGTTATAAAACAAACACTTGTTATAAAACAAATACTCATAAAACAAATGTACATTATAAAATAAACACTCATAAAACAAATACTCATGAAACAAATGCTCATTATAAAACAAATACTCATTATAAAACAAATACTCATTATAAAACAAATACTCATTATAAAACAGACACTCATTATAAAACAAATACTCATTGTAAAACAGACACTCATTATAAAACAAATACTCATTAAACAAACACTCATTATAAAACAAATACTCATAAAACAAATGTACATTATTAAATAAACACTCATAAAACAAATACTCATGAAACAAACGCTCATTATAAAACAAACACTCATTATAAAACAAACACTCATTATAAAACAGATACTCATTGTAAAACAAACACTCATTATAAAACAAACACTCATTATAAAAGAAATACTCATTATAAAACAAACACTCATTATAAAACAAACACTCATAAACAAATTCTCATTACAAAACAAATACTTATTATAAAACAAACACTCATTATAAAACAAACTCACATTATGAAACAATCATTTGTTATAAAACAAACACTTGTTATAAAACAAATACTCATAAAACAAATGTACATTATAAAATAAACACTCATAAAACAAATACTCATGAAACAAACACTTATTATAAAACAAATACTCATAAAACAAACACTTATTATAAAACAAATACTCATAAAACAAACACTCATTATAAAATAAACACTCATAAAACAAATACTCATAAAACAAACGCTCATTATAAAACAGATACTCATTATAAAACAAATACGCATTATAAAACAAATTCTCATAAAACAAATATTCATTATAAAACAAATACTCATTATAAAACAAACACTCATTATAAAACAAACACTCATTATAAAACAAATACTCATTATAAAACAAACACTCATTATAAAACAAACAATCATTATAAAAGAAATACTCATTATAAAACAAATAATCATAAAACAAATACTCATAAAACAAATACGCATTATAAAATAAACACTCATTATAAAACAAACACTCATTATAAAACAAATACTCATTATAAAACAAATACTCATTATAAAACAAATACACATTATAAAACAAATACACATTATAAAACAAATACTCATTATAAAAGAAATACTCATAAAACAAATACTTATAAAACAAATACTCATAAAACAAATACTCATAAAACAAATACTCATAAAACAAATACTCATTATAAAAGAAATACTCATAAAACAAATTCTCATAAAACAAACACTCATTATAAAACAAATACTCATAAAACAAATACTCATAAAACAAATACTCATTAAAGAAATACTCATAAAACAAATACTCATTATAAAAGAAATACTCATAAAACAAATTCTCATAAAACAAACACTCATTATAAAACAAATACTCATTATAAAACAAACCCTCATTATAAAACAAATACTCATTATAAAACAAATACTCATTATAAAACAAATACTCATAAAAAAATACTCATAAAACAAATACTCATAAAACAAACACTCCTTATAAAACAAATACTCATAAAACAAACACTCATTATAAAACAAATACTCATAAAAACAAACACTCATTATAAAACAAATACTCATAAAACAAACACTCATTATAAAACAAATACTCATAAAACAAATGTACATTATAAAATAAACACTCATAAAACAAATACTCATGAAACAAATGCTCATTATAAAACAAATACTCATTATAAAACAAATACTCATTATAAAACAAATACTCATTATAAAACAGACACTCATTATAAAACAAATACTCATTGTAAAACAGACACTCATTATAAAACAAATACTCATTATTAAACAAACACTCATTATAAAACAAATACTCATAAAACAAATGTACATTATTAAATAAACACTCATAAAACAAATACTCATGAAACAAACGCTCATTATAAAACAAACACTCATTATAAAACAAACACTCATAAACAAATTCTCATTACAAAAGAAATACTTATTATAAAACAAACACTCATTATAAAACAAACTCACATTATGAAACAATCATTTGTTATAAAACAAACACTTGTTATAAAACAAATACTCATAAAACAAATGTACATTATAAAATAAACACTCATAAAACAAATACTCATAAAACAAACACTCATTATAAAACAAATACTCATAAAACAAACACTTATTATAAAACAAATACTCATAAAACAAACACTCATTATAAAATAAACACTCATAAAACAAATACTCATAAAACAAAGGCTCATTATAAAACAGATACTCATTATAAAACAAATACGCATTATAAAACAAATTCTCATAAAACAAATATTCATTATAAAACAAATACTCATTATAAAACAAACACTCATTATAAAACAAACACTCATTATAAAACAAATACTCATTATAAAACAAACACTCATTATAAAACAAACAATCATTATAAAAGAAATACTCATTATAAAACAAATAATCATAAAACAAATACTCATAAAACAAATACGCATTATAAAATAAACACTCATTATAAAACAAACACTCATTATAAAACAAATACTCATTATAAAACAAATACACATTATAAAACAAATACTCATTATAAAAGAAATACTCATAAAACAAATACTCATAAAACAAATCCTCATTATAAAATAAACACTCATTATAAAACAAACACTCATTATAAAACAAATACTCATTATAAAACAAATACACATTATAAAACAAACACTCATTATAAAACAAATTCTCATAAAACAAATACTCGTTATAAAACAAATACTCATTATAAAACAAATTCTCATAAAACAAACACTCATTATAAAACAAATAGTCATAAAACAAATACTCGTTATAAAACAAATACTCATTATAAAACAAATACTCATTCTAAAACAAATTTTCATAAAACGAATACTCATAAAACAAATAGTTATAAAACAAATACTCATAAAACAAATAGTTATAAAACAAATACTCATAAAACAAATAGTTATAAAACAAATACTCATAAAACAAATACTCATTATAAAACAAATACTCATTATAAAACAAATACTCATTATAAAACAAATACTCATTATAAAACAAATACTCATTATAAAACAAATACTCATAAAACAAATACTCATTATAAAACAAATTCTCATAAAACAAATACTCATTATAAAACAAATTCTCATAAAACAAATACTCATATAAAACAAATACTCATTATAAAACAAATTCTCATAAAACAAATACTCATTATAAAACAAATACTCATTATAAAACAAATACTCATAAAACAAATACTCATTATAAAACAAATTCTCATAAAACAAATACTCATTATAAAACAAATACTCATTATAAAACAAATACTCATAAAACAAATACTCATTATAAAACAAATTCTCATAAAACAAATACTCATATAAAACAAATACTCATAAAACAAATTCTCATAAAACAAACACTCATTATAAAACAAATTCTCATAAAACAAATACTCATTATAAAACAAATACTCATTATAAAACAAATTTTCATAAAACGAATACTCATAAAACAAATAGTTATAAAACAAATACTCATAAAACAAATACTCATTATAAAACAAATTCTCATTAAACAAATACTCATAAAACAAATTCTCATAAAACAAATACTCATTATAAAACAAATACTCATTATAAAACAAATTTTCATAAAACGAATACTCATAAAACAAATAGTTATAAAACAAATACTCATAAAACAAATAGTTATAAAACAAATACTCATAAAACAAATCCTCATAAAACAAATACTCATTATAAAACAAACACTCATTATAAAACAAACACTCATTATAAAACAAACACTCATTATAAAACAAATACTCATTATGAAACAAATACTCATTATAAAACAAATACTCATAAAAGAAATACTCATAAAACAAATACTCATAAAACAAATACTCATTATAAAACAAATACTCATTATAAAACAAATACTCATAAAACAAACACTCATTATAAAACAAACACTCATTATAAAACAAACACTCATTATAAAACAAACACTCATTATAAAACAAATACTCATTATGAAACAAATACTCATTATAAAACAAATACTCATAAAAGAAATACTCATAAAACAAATACTCATAAAACAAATACTCATTATAAAAGAAATACTCATAAAACAAATTCTCATAAAACAAACACTCATTATAAAACAAATACTCATTATAAAACAAACCCTCATTATAAAACAAATACTCATTATAAAACAAATATTCATAAAAAAATACTCATAAAAAAATACTCATAAAACAAACACTCATTATAAAACAAATACTCATTATAAAACAAATACTCATAAAAAAATACTCATAAAAAAATACTCATAAAACAAACACTCATTATAAAACAAATACTCATAAAACAAACACTCATTATAAAACAAATACTCATAAAACAAACACTCATTATAAAACAAATACTCATAAAACAAATGTACATTATTAAATAAACACTCATAAAACAAATACTCATAAAGCAAACACTCATTATAAAACAAACACTCATTATAAAACAAACACTCATTATAAAGCAAATACTCATTATAAAACAAACACTCATTATAAAACAAACAATCATTATAAAACAAATACTCATTATAAAACAAATACACATTATAAAACAAACACTCATTATAAAACAAACACTCATTATAAAACAAATACTCATTATAAAACAAATACACATTATAAAACAAATACTCATTATAAAAGAAATACTCATAAAACAAATACTTATAAAACAAATACTCATAAAACAAATACTCATAAAACAAATACTCATAAAAGAAATACTCATAAAACAAATACTCATTATAAAAGAAATACTCATAAAACAAATTCTCATAAAACAAACACTCATTATAAAACAAATACTCATTATAAAACAAACCCTCATTATAAAACAAATACTCATTATAAAACAAATACTCATTATAAAACAAACCCTCATTATAAAACAAATACTCATTATAAAACAAATACTCATTATAAAAGAAATACTCATAAAACAAATTCTCATAAAACAAACACTCATTATAAAACAAATACTCATTATAAAACAAACCCTCATTATAAAACAAATACTCATTATAAAACAAACACTCATTATAAAACAAATACTCATTATAAAACAAATACTCATTATAAAACAAATACTCATAAAACAAACACTCATTATAAAACAAATAGTCATAAAACAAATGTACATTATAAAATAAACACTCATAAAACAAATACTCATAAAACAAACACTTATAAAACAAATACTCATAAAACAAATACTCATAAAAGAAATACTCATAAAACAAATTCTCATAAAACAAACACTCATTATAAAACAAATACTCATTATAAAACAAACCCTCATTATAAAACAAATACTCATTATAAAACAAATACTCATAAAACAAACACTCATTATAAAACAAATACTCATTATAAAACAAACCCTCATTATAAAACAAATACTCATTATAAAACAAATACTCATAAAACAAACACTCATTATAAAACAAATACTCATTATAAAACAAATACTCATTATAAAACAAATACTCATAAAACAAACACTCATTATAAAACAAATAGTCATAAAACAAATGTACATTATAAAATAAACACTCATAAAACAAATACTCATAAAACAAACGCTCATTATAAAACAGATACTCATTATAAAACAAATACGCATTATAAAACAAATTCTCATAAAACAAATATTCATTATAAAACAAATACTCATTATAAAACAAACACTCATTATAAAACAAACACTCATTATAAAACAAATACTCATTATAAAACAAATGCTCATTATAAAACAAACACTCATTATAAAACAAACACTCATAAAACAAACGCTCATTATAAAACAAATACTCATAAAACAAACGCTCATTATAAAACAGATACTCATTGTAAAACAAACACTCATTATAAAACAAACACTCATTATAAAACAAATACTCATTATAAAACAAATACTCATTATAAAACAAATACTCTTAAAACAAACACTCATTATAAAACAGATACTCATTGTAAAACAAACACTCATTATAAAACAAACACTCATTATAAAAGAAACACTCACTATAAAAGAAATACTCATTATAAAACAAACACTCATTATAAAACAAACACTCATAAACAAATTCTCATTACAAAACAAATACTTATTATAAAACAAACACTCATTATAAAACAAACTCACATTATGAAACAATCACTTGTTATAAAACAAACACTTGTTATAAAACAAATACTCATAATAAAACAAATACTCCTTATAAAACAAACACTCATTATAAAACAAACACTCATTATAATGGTTTTGTGAGTAGTTTTATTAATGTTGCATTAAAACATTGGAAAAATCACACAAACATGTCAAAGTATTCTTTCCCTGGATTCGCCAAATTTCTTAATTTTCAACTCCCAGCTTTATGGTATGGGAGGAAAGACTTTCAGCTAAAATGTTGGGGTACACCAGTCGCCGGCCAATAAATTAAGTTTGAGGACATTTCCCAAGGGACCTTCCACATGTGCTTCATTTTGAATTTGCATATGTGATTCCATTCGCCGACCTCAGAATCGAAGGACTGCATGTTGATAGCACATTTGCCATCTATCTAATAAACAGACAAAATATTCTTGCGTCTAGTTTCAGAACCGATCACCCACACACATGCATAAGGTTATTTCCTGATCCAAAACATCTTCACTGACAAATGATACACCTCCCATGGAACAACACAATTGATGTAGAGAATAAGCTCATTGGATGGAGGAAATGAGGGAAATCATGTCTAAATTTCCTGAGATATGGGGAAATAGGGGTGTTGGTTTGTCTTCTGCCTTACAGAAGGAGTCTATACAATATTACACCGCATCCCCTACTGCATCAAATCATTTCAGTTTCTGCAAGTTACAGTCATTGTGGATTTTTTCTCGACATTTAACTGGTAGAGTGTTGGAAGCCCATATTTGGGCTTTACTCTGAAGTGTCAGTACCATCTCTTCAAGTCTTCATATTTTGTGGATGTTGTTCATACCACCCTTGAAGTGAAATTATTTAGTTTGTTAGGATTTGCCTTGTTACAATTTATGGGAGAGTGCCTATTGGCACTCTCCCATAAATTGTAACAAGACAAACATATGTGAACAAATTTTGATGACCAAAAATAATTCAGCACTCTACCAGTTAATGTAATACATTGTCTTGTATTTCAGACAGAGCATTTAATACTAGAGAATACTCAAGAACCAGTGGATGATATATTATTGGTTGATATACCCGGAGAAGGCACAACATGTACTCAGATCGAGGCAATACCAATAGGACCTGCTTCAGATCTTTTAGCTTCCACTTCTGGTTTTACAGATACTTTGGAACCATTGAAAGGCATGCAAGAAGATTTCACACCAAGCCTATGTGGGGGGATTACTATAGAAATTGGTGGGAAGTCTCGCATTGTGTACCCTGACAAAGATCTCACTACAAAGTATATTACAGGTACGTAACAAATTTATTAAAGTCAAACATTTGTGTATCCAGATAAAGATTTTACTACAATGTAAATTACAGGTACATACAAGACAAGTATAAGTATGTTAAAGTCTCACATAGTATACCCCAACAAAGATTTCACTACAAGATGCATTACAGATACATACAGGTATGTTAAAGTCTCACATAGTGTATCCCAACAAAGATTTCATTACAATGTGCACTACAGGTACATACAGGTATGTTAAAGTCTCACATGGTGTATCCCGACAAAGTTTTTACTACAAGGTACATTACAGGTACATACAAGACAAGTACAAGTATGTTAAAGTCTCACATAGTGTATCCCAACAAAGATTTCACTACAAGGTACATTATACAGGTACATACAGATATGCTAAAGTCTCACATAGTATACCCCAACAAAGATTTCACTACAATGTGCACTACAGGTACATACAGGTATGTTAAAGTCTCACATAGTGTATCCCGACAAAGATTTCACTACAAGGTACATTACAGGTACATACAGGTACAAACAAGACAAGTACAAGTATGTTAAAGTCTCACATAGTATACCCCAACAAAGATTTCACTACAATGTACATTACAAGTACATACAAGACAGGTATGTTAAAGTCTCACATGGTGTATCCCGACAAAGTTTTTCCTACAAGGTACATTACAGGTACAAACAAGACAAGTACAAGTATGTTAAAGTCTCACTGTCTCACAAAGTGTATCCCAACAAAGATTTCACTACAGGTACATACAGATATTTTGGTCTATCCCGACAAATATTTTACTGCAAGGTACATTACAGGTACATACAAGTATGTTATAGTCTCACATAGTGTATCCCAACAAAGATTTCACTACAAGGTACATTACAGGTACATACAAGTATGTTATAGTCTCACATAGTATACCCCAACAAAGATTTCACTACAAGATACATAACAGGTACATACAAGTATGTTAAAGTCTCACATAGTGTATCCCAACAAAGATTTCACTACAAGGTACATTACAGGTACATACAAGTATGTTATAGTCTCACATAGTATACCCCAACAAAGATTTCACTACAAGATACATAACAGGTACATACAAGTATGTTAAAGTCTCACATAGTGTATCCCAACAAAGATTTCACTACAAGGTACATTACAGGTACATACAAGTATGTTATAGTCTCACATAGTATACCCCAACAAAGATTTCACTACAAGATAAATTACAGGTACATACAAGACAAGTACAAGTATGTTAAAGTCTCACATAGTATACTCCAACAAGGATTTCACTACAAGGTACATTACAGGTACATACAGGTATGTTAAAGTCTCACATAGTATACCCCAACAAGGATTTCATTCACTACAATGTGCACTACAGGTACATACAAGTATGTTAAAGTCTCACATGGTGTATCCCGACAAAGTTTTCACTATAAGGTACATTACAGGTACAAACAAGACAAGTACAAGTATGTTAAAGTCTCACATAGTATACTCCAACAATGATTTCACTACATGGTACATTACAGGTACATACAGGTATGTTAAAGTCTCACACAGTGTATCCCAACAAAGATTTCACTACAAGGTACATTACAAGTACATACAAGACAGGTATGTTAAAGTCTCACATGGTGTATCTGACAAAGATTTCACTTTAAGGTACATTACAGGTACAAACAAGACAAGTACAAGTATGTTAAAGTCTCACATAGTGTATCCCAACAAAGATTTCACTACACGGTACATTACAGGTACATATGGGTATGTTAAAGTCTCACATGGTGTATCCCAACAATGATTTCACTACAAGGTACATTACAGGTACATACAGGTATGTTAAAGTCTCACATAGTATACCCCAACAAAGATTTCATTACAAGGTACATTACAGGTACATACAAGACAGGTATGTTAAAGTCTCACACAGTGTATCCCAACAAAGATTTCACTACAAGGTACATTACAAGTACATACAAGACAGGTATGTTAAAGTCTCACATGGTGTATCCTGACAAAGATTTCACTACAAGGTACATTACAGGTACAAACAAGACAAGTACAAGTATGTTAAAGTCTCACATAGTATACTCCAACAAAGATTTCACTACAAGGTACATTATACAGGTACATACAAGTATGTTAAAGTCTCACATAGTGTATCCCAACAAAGATTTCACTACAAGGTACATTACAGGTACATACAAGTATGTTAAAGTCTCACATAGTGTATCCCAACAAAGATTTCACTACAAGATATATTACAGGTACATACAAGTATGTTAAAGTCTCACATAGTGTATCCCGACAAAGGTTTCACTACAATGTACATTACAAGTACATACAAGACCGGTATGTTAAAGTCTCACATAGCGTATCCTGACAAAGATTTTCCTACAAGGTACATTACAGGTACATACAAGACAAGTACAAGTATGTTAAAGTCTCACTGTCTCACAAAGTGTATCCCAACAAAGATTTCACTACAGGTACATTACAGGTACATACAGGTATATTTTTATACTGTACCAATGACCCAGACTTAGCTTGTGCTAACTCTTAAATTCTAGGGCCAAACACAAATTTTACCCCCCAATCCCCAAAATTTGCATCTAAAACCGAAAATTACATGTCCTATATGGTCCTTCATACCTTTCCTCCTCTGCGCATGCGCAGTGTCAAGGAGGTCTCGAAATTGGCGCCAAAAGTCATTCTTTGTTTGGCCCTTCATCAGTTCACATCTGACTGATATTTGTGCTTGTAAATCTCAGTTTAAATGATGCCAGACACATAAATATGAGAGAAATGGTGGATCTAAAGAGGAAATAGAAGGATGAGAGGAAAATTCAGTGGCAAGAAATAATCAGGGCTGTAACTTAAAATTTTTTATGAAATTATGTTATGTTCCCTAATTTCGAGGCATGAGCCTGTTGTTAGCTCATCTGACTTTCAGTCAGGAGAGCTATAGTGATCAATCACCGTCCGTCGTCCGTCGTCCGTGAACATGGTGTTTGCGTCTTCTCCTCCCAAACCGCTGAACCAATTTAATTGATATTTGAGATAATAGTTTATGACATCGCAATTTGATTTTGTTCAAATCAGGTTGCCCCGCCCGTGGGTAGGGCCACACCCAAAAAGTGAGCTGAAATCTTAAAAAATCTTCTCATGAACCAGCAGTAGCAGAGACTTGATATTTGGTGTGCAGCTTCCTTTTGAGGTGTAGACTCAGATTTGTTCAAGAGAAGTTTGTGGGGCTATACTTGGCGTCGTTATGGGAGGGGCAAAATTTTTGGCCCCACCCGAAATTTCTATTTTCCAAACCGAGAGGCTGATTTGAACCAAATTTTATGTGAGGGCTTATTGGGTCATAAGTACCTAATTTATGCTGATTTTTTTTTTCCTGTAGCCCCATGGGAACCGCAGGAGCTAAAAATAGAAAAAAATTAAAACGCCCATATCTCCAAAACTGCACGGCACCGAGAATTTTTATTTGGTGTGAAGCTTCCTTAGGACCAACAGAAAGAATTGGTAAAAAAAAATTGCCATCGGTTTTATCATAGGGTACAGTTTCGGGACTTTGAAAAAGTGCTGAGTCAGCACTTTTTAACACTGTAGGCAATGGGAAAAACATTAAAAAATCTTCTTCTCCAGATCCAGCAGACAGAATCTTTTGATATTTGGTATGCAACATTGGAGGGTGGATCTGATTCAAGTTTGTTCAAATCGGCCCCCTGGGTTCATATTTGGGCTCAGTATAGGAGCCTGATTTCGAACTTAGTGCATTTCAGGCAAATTTCTTAAAAAATCTTCTTCTCCAGATCCAGCAGGCAGAATCTTTTGATATTTGGTATGCAACATTGTGGGGTGGATCTGATTCAAGTTTGTTCAAATCGGCCCCCTGGGTTTATATTTGGGCTCAGTATAGGAGCCCAAATTTGAACTTACTGCATTTCAGGCAAATTTCTTTGAAAATCTTCTTCTCCAGATCCAGCAGGCAGAATCTTTTGATATTTGGTATGCAACATTGTGGGGTGGATCTGATTCAAGTTTGTTCAAATCGGCCCCTTGGGTTTATATTTGGGCTCAGTATAGGAGCCCAAATTTGAACTTAGTGCATTTCAGGCAAATTTCTTTGAAAATCTTCTCAAGATCCAGCAGGCAGAATCTTTTGATATTGGGTATGCAACATTGTGGGGTGGATCTGATTCAAGTTTGTTCAAATCGGCTCCCTGGGTTTATATTTGGGCTCAGTATAGGAGCCCAAATTTGAACTTAGTGCTTTTCAGGCAAATTTCTTAAAAAATCTTCTTCTCCAGATCCAGCAGGCAGAATCTTTTGATATTTGGTATGCAACATTGTGGGGTGGATCTGATTCTATTTTGTTCAAATCGGCTCCCTAGATTCATATTTGGGCTCACTATAGAAGCTCGAATTTGAACTTAGTGCATTTCAGGCAAATTTCTTCAAAAATCTTCTTCTCCAGATCCTGCAGGCAGAATCTTTTGATATTTGGTATGCAACATTGTGGGGTGGATCTGATTCCAGTTTGTTCAAATCAGCCACCTGGATTCATATTTGGGCTCACGATAGAAGCCCAAATTCGAACTTAGTGCATTTCAGGCACATTTCTTTGAAAATCTTCTTCTCAAGATCCAGCAGGCAGAATCTTGTGATATTTGGTATGCAGCATCCTTAGGGGGGTGAGATTCAAGTTTGTTCAAGCCATGTCCCTAGGTCCATATTTGGGCTCACTGTGGGAGCTTGAATTGAAACTTTGTTCGAAATGAGGAATTTTCTTAAAAAATCTTCTTGTTCAGATCCAGCAGTCCGAATGGTTTGATATGTGGTGAGTAGCATCCTTGGGGGGGGGGGGGGGGGGGGGGGTAGGGGGGGATTCAAGTGTGTTAAAGCCAAGTCCATGGGTCCATATGTGGGCTCCCTGTGGGAGCCCAAATTATAACTTAGTCAATATGAGGAATTTTTCTTTAAAAATCTTCTTCTTCAGATTCAGCAGTTGGAATGTTTTGATATTTGGCATGGAGCAACCTTGGGGGCTGAGATTCAAGTTTGTTCAAGCCAAGTCCCTTGGTTCATATTTGGGCTCACTATGGGAGCCTGAATGACAACTTAGTTCAAAATGAGGAATTTTCTTTAAAAATCTTCAGATTCAGCAGATGAATGCTTTTGATATTTTTATGCAGCATCCTTAGGGGGGTAAGATTCAAGTTTGTTCAAGCCATGTCCCTAGGTTCATATTTGGGCTGATTGTGGGAGCTCGAATTGTAACTTGGTTCAAAATGAGGAATTTTCTTTAAAAATCTTCTTCTTCAGATCCAGCAGTCGGAATGTTTTGATATTTGGTGTGCAGAATCCTTAGGGGTGTGAGATTCAGGTTTGTTAAAGCCAAGTCCCTGGGTTCATATATGGGCTCCCTGTGGGAGCCCGAATTATGACTTAGTTCAGTATGAGGAATATTCTTTAAAAATCTTTTTTTAGATCCACTGGTCAGAATATTTGGACATTTGGTTTCAGCTTTTCTTAGGAGGAGCAGATGCAACTTGTGGAAATCAATTCTCTGGGTTGATATTTAGGCTACCATGTCAGGTGAGCGCCCTCAGGCCCCCTGGGGCCGCTTGTTATCATTCTTGCTATGAAAGTTCCACTGCTTGATCAGTGTTGCCTCTCTCCCTTTCCTTTATTCCCCCCTTGCTATTCTCCCATGCTTTTGGTATATTTTCTGTAATAATTATTACTAAAATTTCTTGGGAGTTTTGGCTTCGTAACTGAATGAATTTCTGTTCTTTTCCCCATGTTGACGTCCTCACCCTTAGGTGTTTAGGCATTGTGATCTGCATCTACCATCAGATGTTCTGCAGTTTCTGCTATGGAAATCTCTGTTTTGCATCAGATAGTGTTTAAATTGGTAACTGATTTCGGGCCATGTTTATCAGTGCCTGGAGTCATGTTTCCAGTTTTTGTACAACTTCTTGTTTACATTGACAACGGTTACTGCTGATATTGATTTCTTGTCTTTACATTAGTTTAGACATAGCAAGATACATTAATATTGTATGTAAGTGTTGCATTAATTTTTTGAAATGTTTTAAAAAATTTTGTCCACACTTAGGCTTTTTTGGGATCCATTTGGGCTTCGTTTGGAAACTTGGGCTCTTCTGAAAAAGTTTTTCTTTTTTTGAAAATTATTTTCTTTCAAAGATCATAATGGATTATGCTATATTATGTATCTTTATTTCAAGGGATAGTGCGGCTAATATGACTGTGTATATTTTATTGATGAAAAAATATTTTATATTTATAATGTGAGGATATCTTCCTCTAATTCTCAGGTTCAATGTATTCACACTAATTCCTGCTCTGTGTGTGTTGATTGAAATGACAACGTTGGAGGCGTGTGTCACGATATTGTGTTTGCGAGGAGGGGTCCATACTGGTCCTCTCTCCGTAGGGTCACTCTATATTATCGTTTTATTTTTCAGAATTCAGAGTGATGTTTTCATGATGTCTTCAACAAGTGTGTCTCCGTCGTTGCAGTGTTAGGGCTAGCGGCTAAGTGCTCAGGGTAATATGACAATTGCCGAAGAGGTCCCTAGTAGGATCGAAGGCATTGATCGTCCGCTAGTCCGCCCGGTGTAGCGACCATTCATCGAATGGCTCGGCAGCCGGGTTTGTCCGTTACGGTTCTGGGAAGCAGTGTGGGTGATGCAAGCACTATAAACTTGGAATGTGCACACCCAGCAACGACGGATCCGAGGATAGTACGGAGGAAGCCTGTCAGTCTAGTAGCTAGCTCGTCCAGGTCTATCCGGACCGCGAGCGAGAGAGGCCCCCTCTCTCTTACAACTACATTTGAGCCGCAATGTTGTTGTATGTTTGTTTGTTAGTCGGAACATACGTCCAATCCTGTTCGGGACGTTCCGTCACATACACAGTCGGAACTGGCTGTGTTATGGGCTTCCTCATCCTCATGGCAACACACACCACCGCACCTTGGCTTGTGACCACAGAGTTTCAGGGGATGTTCGCTTATTATATAAATGCAGGAATGAACGTTCCTAGAGCTCCTGCTTTGCCGACCAGGGAATATTGTCGACCAGGTTACTTCATCTGTTAGCCAAGGACATGAGGTCTTTCCTGATGGGACGTTCACATATTATATAAATGCAGGAATGAACGTCCCTCGAGCTGCCAGTGGATATTATGTAAGTCACGGCTCCACAGGCCTCATTCAGGAATAAGAATGCGGTGATTTTATGTGATGGCTTCATAAAGTGTGCTTCCGTCATCACAGTCAAATGAAGAGCTAGCGGATAAGTGCTCATGATATTACGTCAATTGCCTAAGAGGTCCCAAGTAGGATCGACGGCTTTGGCGTCCGCTAGCTCGCCAGGTGTAGCGTCCATTCATCGAATGGTTCGGTAACCAGGTTCGTCCGTTGCGGTCCAGGAAGGAGATTTGGGTATGCGAGCACTATATATAAAGTATACTACGTGCACACCCAGTGACGAATACGAGGAGGGTACGGAGGAAGCCTTTAAGTCCGTTTCCTAGCTCGTCCAGGTCCACCCGGGCTGCGAGTGAGAGAGGCCCCTCTCTCGTACAACAACATCTGAGAACAGATGTTGTGGTACAGTTTCTCATTCGGAGCATACGTCCACCGCTCGGGACGCTCCGTTATATAGGCAGTCCGGAGAGACTGCTCTAATGGCTTCCTCATCCTCACGGCAGCGCACACGACCGCACCTTGACTACGTGACCACTGTTATCTAGCCAGGTCTCACTGACCAAGGATTTCACGGCGACCAGGTCACGCCATCCGGTAGTCAGGAATACGAGGCCTATAGACTCCGGACGTTCGCATAAGAAATATGCAGGAGCTAACATCCAGGGCGCTTTCAGCGGCTAAGTAATGTAAGACCGCTGCTCCACAGGTCTCTGTAACAGACGTGCTATTACGAATAGCACAAATTATCGCAGCATCCCAGCAGATGACAGAATCTCTGTCGGATCAGGATTTATCCGTCGACGCTGGGTCGGTACGCTCCGCTGAAGCATCAGGTACGGACGACCGAGAATTTCAAGTGGTCCGACAGGATGGCAAAGGGATACCGAGGAGTTGGTTTTTTCCCTTTCGGAACAACATAAAGTTGCCGTAGATATCATCCGGCATTATCTTTCAGAAGTTGTTCTTTCGGACCAAAAGGCTGCGATGCCGGATAAGAAACTGTTAGCGTCACTGGACACGGAATAATTTTATCGGTTTAGGGACATCGTCCCTGAGTTTCCGACACAGTCCAATAATGTCACAAGAACATTTGAACTATTGTAGGATGCTATATATAAGCTTGCTACCAAAATGAGCAAGTCAGGTTTCTTATCGGCGAATGCTCTTCATCTGCCTTTCATCAATTCAAGGAATAATTTCGAAACGGCAGGACAGGGCATACCGAGAGTTCCTCTGCGTCTAGACGATCAGGCCGAAGATCTAGAATGATCTATACCGTCGTCTATGTCAATTTCAACCGCGATGTTGGAAATGACAATAATGTCTAACAGAGTTATCTTAGATGCATTATCGTACGCAAATCACCTTACTAAAGCGTTTTCATTACGCCTTGAAGGGAAAGAATTCCAGGATGTACTATCTTCATTAAGAGTTCTTTCAAGGGCAATAGCTTATTCCACGTATAACTCTGCCCTTTCAGTGGCAAACCTGGAGTTGGTTAGACGTGACGCGGCCCTAGCTACATCCACCCGCGTGGATGCTAAGGTGAAAAACTCTCTCAGAGTCGCTTCGTTTTCCGGAGAGCTTCTCTTCGACGGCAGGCTTTCAGCAATCTATGATCAGATAACTAAGAAAGCTTCGGATTCTCTGCTATTCAAATCCGCTTCTAAAAAGTCGGATACAGCAGAAAAGAGTAAGACAGGCACTTCTGGGACAAGTACGCCCAAGAGAAGTTCCTATAGAGGTTCCTATGCGTCCTCTAGGTCTTATTCTAGAGACCGTCAAGGCAGCGACTCACGTGGGGGACGTTATTCTGCCCGAGATAACCGGTCAGACGTCCCTAGGTCGACGGGGCGAGGTGCGGGTCATGGAGTATGTAGTTTCTCCTTCCTTAAGCCTCGCAGGACCAGGAGGTGATGGTATGAACCTCTATCGTGTTCCGGTAGGCAGAAGATTGTCGAGTTTTATAAACAATTGGGCGTCAATTACGGACGACCCCTGGGTTCGAGGGGTAATTCGGAAGGACTAAGAATATCCTTCAAACGAAAGCCTCCATTAACTCGAAGTCCAAAATGGACTCAGCTTCCGTCAAATCCACAGAAAAGAGACGCTCTTCTATCAGAAGTACAGTCTCTTCTGGAGAAGAACGCGGTAGAGGTCGTAGAAGACCAGGAATCACCGGGTTTCTACAGCCATCTGTTTCTGGTTCCGAAACCAGACGGCTCGTTCCGTCCAGTCATAGATCTGAGCTGGATAAACAAGCTGATCATCGCTCCGAAGTTCTATATGGAGACAATTTGATCAGTCAGAGCGAGTATTCGGGTGAACGACTATGCTACAAGCATAGAGCTCAAGGATGCGTACTTTCACGTCATGGTACATCCGACATGCAGAAAGTATCTACGCTTCGCAGTCCTAGGAGTTGTATATCAGTTCCAAGCCATGTGCTTCGGTTTGAACCTAGCGCCCTGGGCTTTCACTCGAATAATGAACTCTGTAATGATACATTTCCGAGCTCATTCGTCTGCGGTAACGTCGGCCTACCGGGACAACATTCTTCAGAGGTACGGCAACGAGTTAACGCTTCAGAACGATGTGCAGAATCTGCTTCTATTACTCCGACGTCTCGGTTTTATAATAAACGACGAGAAGTCGGATCTGGTGCCGTCCAAGTCATTCACCCACTTGGGAATGAGCTTCGAGACGCACAACAATCTCGTTCGTCTGCCGTTAACCAGAGCAAAATTAAATCAGTTGTTATGCTCGCTATTGTCTTCACTCAGACAAAGTTACAGCGAGAGAATTCATCAGACTGATGGGGTTGTGTGGAGCTGCCGCGGATTTTATTCCAATGGGGCGGTTACGCACTTGTCCTCTCCAAATCTTTTTGACTCAAAAAGAACAGAGTTGGAGGGTGAAGATTCTTTCGCTCGTTATGTACATCCTCTTGTAAGTCAAGTGAAACAGATTCAGACTTGGGCAGATATTCAGTGGTTTATTCATGGAAATAACTTCCACTGCAATTGCCGGATCAGAGTTTTACAGTTTTGACGGATGCCAGTTAAATAGGTTGGGACCCAACATTGAGCCCAACTGTTTTTAAGTGCCAGGGTCCTTGGGATCCGTAGTTCCTAATCAAGCACATAAACATCAGGAATTGCTGTTATTTTGGCTTGCGTTACGTCATTGCATGAATGTTATCCAGAATGCCCACAGGCAATTCTCTCCGACAATTCGACGGTATAAGCGTATTTTCGGAACTAGGGAGGTACTCATTCCATTCTGTTATTCACTGTAACGGAATGAATCCTTCTGTTGGTACTAGAACATCAAGTTCTCCTATCGGTCCGTCGTATTCTGGGTCGTCTGAACGTATTAGCGGACTCCCTTTCACGAAAGGGCCGCTTGTTGCAGTCAAATGGACTTTTAACAACGAGTATTTAAATCAGATTTGCTACCTATGAGAGCGGCCAATGATGGACTTTTTTGCAACGCATCTCAACAATCAGTTGCAAGTGTATGTGTCAACATGTTCGGATCCTCGAGCGTTTGCAGTTGACGCTCTATCCATCACGTGAGACGGGATAATAGGATATGGGTATCCTCCAGCGCCATTGATTCAGCAGATATTGCTTAAGTTAAATAATCTCAATGCAGTTCTGTTGGTAGCACCTGTGTCTCCACAAAGACCGTTCATTAATCTATTCAGGTGTCTGTTGTGGCTTATGCTGTGGAAGCTTCCTCCACATTTCGGTCCATTCTATAGCTAGATGGATTCTATTAGCTTTCAGTACTGCTTATGATAATATCTTCAACACAGCAGTCTGCGATTAAGATTTTAGCTCTTGAAGTAAGAGGCTTATGCTAATAGCGTTGCTATTACAGTTCTAATGACGGCTGCATATTGGTTTTAGCCTTTCACTTGCACAAATTTATACCTCAGAAATATTGAGTCCATTTCTAGAGACCAGCATTGTTTAGGTTCGTTATCTGTTGCTCAGAATGTCGTCCACTAAACAGTTGCATCTATAGTTGTGTAGGCTTTTGGTTCTGGCAGTGACTCTGTGCTGCCGCCCTCTTCGCTCTGGGGTATTTGACCCAGGGCATGGGGAAGGGGGGGGGGGTTCCCTTAGGTCACCTGCTTTATAGAGAAAAGCAAGGGAATACCTCCCCTAGAGTCATTAATTCTAGTCGGTACCGGGATGATTTTTAAAGTGTAAAGATAATTTTTTTTCACTCATCCATGTAATATTTTTAAGTGTACCTCGGTGTGTAGTATTTGTATATGTCACATATCATGCAGACGTTAATATACAATTATCGGTCACTTTTAATGAATTTAAGAGTCTCATTTATCTGAACTACTTTATTTATCGGCTTTCCTTTAAAAATAATTACCATAATGGATTATACTGGTGGTTAATAGACATCAGTGATGTTATTATGCTCAAGTACAGAATGGTGTTGTGTCTTTCTCGTTTTGATGCAGAATAGAAAGATACATGTAAAGCCTATTTCTCCTTTCTCCTTGAGGGGATAATTCTGTATATATATATAGTTGAGTTATTGGATTGCTTTATGTTCTAGGCCCTCCAACCTTTTTACTATTCAACTAAGTCTGGGTCATTGGTACAGTATAAAAATGTTAAAAAATTTATAGTAATTTATATATTTTTTATACTTACCAATGACCCAGACGGGGCCCTCCCATGAGTTTGGGTACTCATACCTCCCCTGAGTACATAACGCTTTTCCAGGCACGGCTTGTAAGAATGACTTTTGGCGCCAATTTTGAGACCTCCTTGACACTGCGCATGCGCAGTGGAGGAAAGGTATGGAGGACCATATAGGACATGTAATTTTCGGTTTTAGATGCAAATTTTGGGGATTGGGGGTTAAAATTTGTGTTTGGCCCTAGAATTTAAGAGTTAGCACCAGCTAAGTCTGGGTCATTGGTAAGTATAAAAAATATATAAATTACTATAAATTTTTTAACTTTGGTCTATCCCGACAAATATTTTACTGCAAGGTGCATTACAGGTACATACAAGTATGTTAAAGTCTCGCATAGTATACCCCAACGAAGATTTCACTACAAGGTACATTACAGGTACATACAAGACAAGTACAAGTATGTTAAAGTCTCACATAGTATACCCTAACAAAGATTTCACTACAAAGTGCATTACAAGTACATACAGGTATGTTAAAGTCTTGCATAGTATACCCCAACGAAGCATTCACTACAAGGTACATTACAGGTACATACAAGTATGTTAAAGTCTCACATAGTGTATCCCAACAAAGATTTCACTACAAGGTACATTACAGGTACATACAAGTATGTTAAAAGTCTCACATAGTGTATACCAACAAAGGTTTCACTACGAGGTACATTACAGATACATACAAGTATGTTGAAGTCTCACATATTGTATCCCAACAAAGATTTCACCACAAGGTACATTACAGGTACATACAAGTATGTTGAAAGTCTCACATAGTATATCCCAACAAAGATTTCACTACAAGGTACATTACAGGTACATACAAGTATGTTAAAGTCTCACATAGTGTATCCCAACAAAGATTTCACTACAAGGTACATTACAGGTACATACAAGTATGTTAAAAGTCTCACATGGTGTATCCCAACAAAGATTTCACTACAAGGTACATTACAGGTACATACAAGTATGTTAAAAGTCTCACATAGTGCATACCAACAAAGGTTTCACTACGAGGTACATTACAGATACATACAAGTATGTAAAAAGTCTCACATAGTGTATCCTGATGAAGATTTCACTACAAGGTACATTACAGGTACATACAAGTATGTTAAAAGTCTCACATAGTGTATACCAACAAAGGTTTCACTACGAGGTACATTACAGATACATACAAGTATGTTAAAAGTCTCACATAGTGTATCCTGACGAAGATTTCACTACAAGGTACATTACAGGTACATACAAGTATGTTAAAAGTCTCACATAGTGTATCCCAACAAAGATTTCACTACAAGGTACATTACAGGAACATACAAGTATGTTAAAGTCGCACTGTGTCACATAGTGTATCCCAACAAAGGTTTGACTACAAGGTGCTTCAAGGTACGTACGAGTATGTTAAAAGTCTCACATAGTGTATCCCGATGAAGATTTCACCTGAAGTGTTTATTTGTCATGGACAATAGAGTTATATATAATTTGATAACTTCATTCCCCTGTTGTGTTAATTAGTATAGGAGCCCGATTTCGAACATAGTGCATTTCAGGCAAATTTCTTAAAAAATCTTCTCCAGATCCAGCAGGCAGAATCTTTTGATATTTGGTATGCAACATTGTGGGGTGGATCTGATTCAAGTTTGTTCAAATCGGCCCCCTGGGTTCATATTTGGGCTCATACAAGTATGTTAAAAGTCTCACATAGTGTGTACCAACAAAGGTTTCACTACGAGGTACATTACAGATACATACAAGTATGTTAAAAGTCTCACATAGTGTATCCTGACGAAGATTTCACTACAAGGTACATTACAGGTACATACAAGTATGTTAAAAGTCTCACATAGTGTATCCCAACAAAGATTTCACTACAAGGTACATTACAGGAACATACAAGTATGTTAAAGTCGCACTGTGTCACATAGTGTATCCCAACAAAGGTTTGACTACAAGGTGCTTCACAGGTATGTACGAGTATGTTAAAAGTCTCACATAGTGTATCCCGATGAAGATTTCACCTGAAGTGTTTATTTGTCATGGACAATAGAGTTATATATAATTTGATAACTTCATTCCCCTGTTGTGTTAATTAGTCACGGACAATAGAGTTATATATAATTTAATAACTTTATTCCTCTGTAGTGTTAATTAGTCATGGACAATGGAGTTATATATAATTTAATAATTTCATTCCCCTGTTGTGTTAGTTAGTCATGGAAGGAGAGTTATATATAATTTGATAACTTCATTCCCCTGTAGTGTTAATTAGTCATGGACAATAGAGTTATATATAATTTAATAACTTCATTCCCCTGTAGTGTTAATTAGTCATGGACAATGGAGTTATATATAATTTAATAACTTCATTCCCCTGTTGTGTTAGTTAGTCATGGACAATGGAGTTATATATAATTTAATAACTTCATTCCCTGTAGTGTTAATTAGTCATGGACAATAGAGTTATATATAATTTAATAACTTCATTCCCCTGTAGTGTTAATTAGTCATGGACAATGGAGTTATATATAATTTAATAACTTCATTCCCCTGTTGTGTTAGTTAGTCATGGACAATGGAGTTATATATAATTTAATAACTTCATTCCCCTGTAGTGTTAATTAGTCATGGACAATAGAGTTATATATAATTTAATAACTTCATTCCCCTGTAGTGTTAATTAGTCATGGACAATGGAGTTATATATAATTTAATAACTTCATTCCCCTGTTGTGTTAGTTAGTCATGGACAATAGGGTTATATATAATTCAATAACTCCATTCCTCTGTAGTGTTAATTTGTCATGGACAGTGGAGTTATATATAATTTAATAACTTCATTCCTCTGTAGTGTTAATTTGTCATGGACAATAGAGTTATATATAATTCAGTAACTTCATTCCTCTGTAGTGTTAATTTGTCATGGACAATGGAGTTATATATAATTTAATAATTTCATCCCCCTGTAGTGTTAATTTGTCATGGACAATAGAGTTATATATAATTTAATAACTTCATTCCCCTGTAGTGTTAATTAGTCACGGACAATAGAGTTATATATAATTTGATAACTTCATTCCCCTGTAGTGTTAATTAGTCATGGACAATAGAGTTATATATAATTTAATAACTTCATTCCCCTGTATAGTTAATTAGTCATGGACAATAGAGTTATATATAATTTAATAACTTCATTCCCCTGTAGTGTTAATTAGTCATGGACAGTGGAGTTATATATAATTTAATAATTTCATTCCCCCTGTAGTGTTAATTTGTCATGGACAATAGAGTTATATATAATTTGATAACTTCATTCCCCTGTAGTGTTAATTAGTCATGGACAATAGAGGTATATATAATTTAATAACTTCATTCCCCTGTATAGTTAATTAGTCATGGACAATAGAGTTATATATAATTTAATAACTTCATTCCCCTGTATAGTTAATTAGTCATGGACAATAGAGTTATATATAATTTAATAACTTCATTCCCCTGTATAGTTAATTAGTCATGGACAATAGAGTTATATATAATTTAATAACTTCATTCCCCTGTAGTGTTAATTAGTCACGGACAATAGAGTTATATATAATTTGATAACTTCATTCCCCTGTAGTGTTAATTTGTCATGGACAATAGAGTTATGTATAATTTAATAACTTCATTCCCCTGTAGTGTTAATTAGTCACGGACAATAGAGTTATATATAATTTGATAACTTCATTCCCCTGTAGTGTTAATTAGTCATGGACAATAGAGTTATATATAATTTAATAACTTCATTCCCCTGTAGTGTTAATTAGTCATGGACAATAAAGTTATATATAATTTAATAACTTCATTCCCCTGTAGTGTTAATTAGTCATGGACAATGGAGTTATATATAATTTAATAATTTCATTCCCCCTGTAGTGTTAATTTGTCATGGACAATAGAGTTATATATAATTTGATAACTTCATTCCCCTGTAGTGTTAATTAGTCATGGACAATAAAGTTATATATAATTTAATAACTTCATTCCCCTGTAGTGTTAATTAGTCATGGACAATGGAGTTATATATAATTTAATAATTTCATTCCCCCTGTAGTGTTAATTTGTCATGGACAATAGAGTTATATATAATTTGATAACTTTATTCCCCTGTAGTGTTAATTAGTCGTGGACAATAGAGGTATATATAATTTAATAACTTCATTCCCCTGTATAGTTAATTAGTCATGGACAATAGAGTTATATATAATTTAATAACTTCATTCCCCTGTAGTGTTAATTAGTCATGGACAATGGAGTTATATATAATTTAATAATTTCATTTCCCCGTAGTGTTAATTTGTCATGGACAATAGAGTTATATATAATTTAATAATTTCATTCCCCTTAGTGTTAATTAGTCATGGACAATGGAGTTATATATAATTTAATAACTTCATTCCCCTGTTGTGTTAGTTAGTCATGGACAATAGAGTTATATATAATTTAATAACTTCATTCCTCTGTAGTGTTAATTTGTCATGGACAATAGAGTTATATATAATTTAATAACTTCATTCCCCTATTGTGTTAGTTAGTCATGGACAATAGAGTTATATATAATTTAATAATTTCATTCCCCTGTATAGTTAATTAGTCCTGGACAATGGAGTTATATATAATTTAATAATTTCATTCCCCTTAGTGTTAATTAGTCATGGACAATGGAGTTATATATAATTTAATAACTTCATTCCCCTGTTGTGTTAGTTAGTCATGGACAATAGAGTTATATATAATTTAATAACTTCATTCCTCTGTAGTGTTAATTTGTCATGGACAATAGAGTTATATATAATTTAATAACTTCATTCCCCTATTGTGTTAGTTAGTCATGGACAATAGAGTTATATATAATTTAATAATTTCATTCCCCTGTATAGTTAATTAGTCCTGGACAATGGAGTTATATATAATTTAATAACTTCTTTCCCCTGTATAGTTAATTAGTCATGGACAATGGAGTTATATATAATTTGATAACTTCATTCCCCTGTAGTGTTAATTAGTCATGGACAATAGAGGTATATATAATTTAATAACTTCATTCCCCTGTAGAGTTAATTTGACATGGACAATGGAGTTATATATAATTTAATAACTTCTTTCCCCTGTAGTGTTAATTAGTCATGGACAGTAGAGTTATATATAATTTAATAATTTCATACCCCTGTTGTGTTAATTACTCACTGATGATGAAAGCCACCTAACCCTAACCCTTGAATCCTTCTTTAAACTTCTTTATCAGATCCCCACTGAGGTCTTTTGTTTATTATGCTGAGGCCATTAAAATTCTTACGGATGAGATAAGTTTTATGTTTTGCTGGTGAGGTAAGTTTTTAGCTCGCCTGAGCGAAGCTCAAGGGGAGCTTTACTAATCACTTTTCGTCCGTCCTCGTCCATCGTCGTCATCCGGCGTAAACTTTACAAAACCAACTTCTCCGAAGAAACCACAGGCCCAATATTTTTCAAATGTTGGGTAAATGTTTATTACCTAATGTCAATTCAGATTTGTTCAAATGAAGTTGCCCTTCCTCCTGAGTGGGGCCACGCCCCCAAGGGGCACCAAAATCTTTGAAAATCTTCTTCTCATGAACCAGCAGTAGCAGAGACTTGATATTTGGTATGCAGCTTCCTTTTGAGGTTTAGACTCAAGTTTGTTCAAGGAAATTTTGAGGAGCAGTATTTGGCGACTTTATGGGAGGGGCAAGCATTTTGGCCCCACCCCAAATTTAAGTTTTCCGAACCGAGAGGCCAATTTGAACCAAATTTTATGTGAGGGCTTATTGGGTCATAAGTACCTAATTTATGCCAAAAAATTTTTTCCTGCAGCCCCGTGGAAACCCCAGAGCTAAAAATAGAAAAAAATTAGAACGTCCATATCTCCAAAACTGCACGGCACTGAGAATTTTTATTTGGTGTTAAGCTTCCTTAGGACCAACAGAAAGGATTGGTAAAAAAAAATTGCCATCGGTTTTATCATAGGGTACAGTTTTGGGACTTTGAAAAAGTGCTGAGTCAGCACTTTTTAACACTGTAGGCGATGGGAAAAACATTAAAAAATCTTCTTCTCCAGATCCAGCAGGCAGAATCTTTTGAAATTTGGTATGCAACATTGTGGGGTGGATCTGATTCAAGTTTGTTCAAATTGGCACCCTGGGTTCATATTTGGGCTCAGTATAGGAACCCGATTTCGAACTTAGTGCATTTCAGGCAAATTTCTTAAAAAATCTTCTTCTCCAGATCCAGCAGGCAGAATCTTTTGATATTTGGTATGCAACATTGTGGGGGTAGATCTGATTCTATTTTGTTCAAATCGGCTGCCTAGATTCATATTTGGGCTCACTATAGAAGCTCGAATTCAAACTTAGTGCATTTCAGGCAAATTTCTTAGAAAATCTTCTTCTCCAGATCCAGCAGGCAAAATCTTTTGATATTTGGTATGCAACATTTTAGGGTGGATCTGATTCAAGTTTGTTCAAATCGGACCCCTGGGTCATATTTGGGCTCAGTATAGGAGCCCGATTTCGAACTCAGAGCATTTCAGGCAAATTTCTTAAAAAATCTTCTCCAGATCTAGCAGGCAGAAACTTTTGATATTTGGTATGCAACATTGTGGGGTGGATCTGATTCAAGTTCGTTCAAAGCGGCTCCCTAGATTCATATTTGGGCACACTATAGAAGCTCAAATTCGAACTTAGTGCATTTCAGGCAAATTTCTTCAAAAATCTTCTTCTCCAGATCCAGCTGGCAGAATCTTTTGATATTTGGTATGCAACATTGTGGGGTGGATCTGATTCAAGTTTGTTCAAATCGGCCCCCTGGGTTCATATTTGGGCTCAGTATAGGAGCCCGATTTTGAACATAGTGCATTTCAGGCAAATTTCTTAAAAAATCTTCTTCTCCAGATCCAGCAGGCAGAATCTTTTGATATTTGGTATGCAACATTGTGGGGTGGATCTGATTCAAGTTTGTTCAAATCGGCCCCCTGGGTTCATATTTGGGCTCAGTATAGGAGCCCGATTTCGAACTTAGTGCATTTCAGGCAAATTTCTTAAAAAATCTTCTTCTCCAGATCCAGCAGGCAGAATCTTTTGATATTTGGTATGCAACATTGTGGGGTGGATCTGATTCAAGTTTGTTCAAATCGGCCCCCTGGATTCATATTTGGGCTCACTATAGAAGCCCGAATTCAAATTTGGTGCATTTCAGGCAAATTTCTTTAAAAAAAATCTTCTTCTCCAGATCCAGCAGGCAGAAACTTTTGATATTTGGTATGCAACATTGTGGGGGTGGATCGGATTCAAGTTTGTTCAAATCGGCTCCCTGGGTTTATATTTGGACTCGGTATAGGAGCCCAAATTTGAACTTGGTGCATTTCAGGCAAATTTCTTTGAAAATTTTCTTCTCCAGATCCAGCAGGCAGAATCTTTTGATATTGGGTATGCACCATGCTTAGGTGGGGCGGGGGGGGGGGGGGGTTGAGATTCAAGTTTGTTGAAGCCAAGTCCCTGGGTTTATATTCGGGCTCACTGTGGTAGCCCGAATTATAACTTAGTTCAAAATGAGGAATTTTCTTTAAAAATCTTCTTCAGATCCAGCAGTCAGAATGTTTTGATATTTGGTACGCAGCATCCTTAGGAGGGTGAGATTCAAGTTTGTTCAAACCATGCCCCTAGGTCCATATTTGGACTCACTGTGGGAGCTCGAATTGTAACTTAGTTCAAAATGAGGAATTTTCTTTAAAAATCATCTTCTTCAGATCCAGCAGTCACAATGTTTTGATATTTGGTGTGCAGCATCCTTAGGGGGGTGATATTCAAGCTTGTTAAAGCCAAGTCCCTGGGTTCATATTTAGGCTCCCTGTGGGATTCAATATGAGGAATATTCTTTAAAAATCTTTTTTTTTTTAGATCCACAGGTCAGAATCTTTGGATATTTGGTATAAGCTTTTCTTAGGAGGAGCAGATGCAACTTGTTGAAATCAATTCTCTGGGTTGATATTTAGGCTACCATTTCAGGTGAGCGCCCTCAGGCCCCCTGGGGCCTCTTGTTTATTATTCTAGAGACATAAGCCTTTTGTTTTTGCTAGTTTGTTGCCCTTGTCAAAAACGTAATTTTATGGGGGATCTAGCAATGGGGTCTTGTCCATCTGCCCATCAATCCATCCATCCATCCATCCATCCATCCATCCATCCATCCATCCATCCATCATCCATCCATCCATCCATCCATCCATCCATCCATCCATCTGTCCATCCGAAGACCTCTGTATCTCAGTCAGGGCATGACTGATTTGAATGATGTTTGGATGCTGACTGACCATCATTGGAAAAAGGATATTTACAAGTTTTGGTCTTTGTCAGATCATTTTTCCAGAGTTATGGGTCTTTTCCGACTTTTTTTACTTAGAAAAATTGCACTTTTTATGGTTTCTGGATGATAGCTTAAGTAGTATATATATCTTTGGTATACAGATGGACCAACAACTTTGTCGCCTTTTAAGTAAATCACTTCTCAGTAGGGGATACCGGTGGTGTTGCACCTTGTTAAAATTGAACAAGAGATAGCACTGAAGACGGTTAACATTCTTACAAATACGATAAGCTTTCTATTATGCTGGTGAGGTTAGCTTTTTACCTCACCGATGGGAGCTTAACTTATCACTTGCCATCTGTTGTCCATTTTCATCGCCATCCGTTGTTGTCTGTCGTGAACTTTACCTTATCAACTTCACCTCATAAACAACTGGACCAAATTGAACCAAATCTGGTGTGCATGTTCCCGTTCATGTCAATTCAAGTTTGTTCAAATAAACTTGCCACGCCTACAGGGGACACCACACAGAGCATAACTCTGATAGCACCCATACATCTTTTCAAAAATTCAAAAAGGTCTTCTTCAGATCCCTCAGTTAGACAGAATCTTTTCATATTCATATTTGTTATACAACATCTGTAGGGGTGGGGGTGGGGGGGGGGGGGGTCACATTCAAGTTTGTTCAAATTAAGTCCCTGGTTTAAGATTTGGGCTCTCTATTAGAGACCGAATTTTAACTTGGTGCAATATGTTGTGGAATATTCTTTAAAAATCTTCTTCAGATCCACAGTTGGAATCTTTTTATAGTTGTATACAACATCACTGGGGCGGGGGGGGGCAGATTCAAGTTTGTTCAAATCGGGTCCCTGAGTTAGTATATGGGCTCTCTATTGGAGCCCAAAGTTTAACTTGGTGCCAATTTGAGGAAATTTCTTTAAAAACCTTCTTTTTCTGATCCACCAGTCTGAATCCCTTCATGTTTCGTATACAACATCTTTAAAGGTGGGGTGGGGTGGGGGGGTGGGGGGGGGGGTCAGATTCAAGTTTGTTGAAATCGAGTCGCTGGGTTAATATTTGGGCTCCTGGGTTAATATTTGGGCTCCCGAATTTTAACTTATTGCAATATGAGGAGATTTCTTTAAAAATCTTCTTCAGCTCCACCAGTCAGAATCTTTTAACATTTGGTATACATCATCTCTAGGGGAGTCAGATTCAGGTTTGTTCAACTTGGGTCCCTGGGCTGAAAATTTTTGGTCTTGCTCGGATTTAGAAATTTTGGACCCAAATTTTTATTTTTTTTTTTAATCTTTTCAAAATCGAGCTCCAAGATGAATTAGAGTGGTTTTATGCAAAAATGTCCTTTTCTCCCTTCCTTTTCGGGGTGGGGGTGGGGGGGGGGGGGGGGGGTAGTGGAAGGGCAGTTAGATGTAACAAAATGTTTGGTTACAGAATATATTTTGAAAGATTTAGAGTGATAAATCACCCAATATGAGGGCAATTTGAGGTAATTTCTTTTAAAATCTTCTTCAGATCCACCAATCAGAATCCTTTAATATTTGGTTTTCAACATCTGTAGGTGGGTCAGATTCAAGTTTGCTCAAATCAGATCCCTGGGTCAATATTTTGGCTCCCTATTTGAGCTCAAAGTTTCAACTTGGTGCAATTTGAGGAAATTTCTTAAAATTCTTCTTCTTCAGATCCACGAGTCAGAATCCTTTTCTATTTGATATACAACATCTATAGGGGGATCAGATTCAAATGTGTTGAAATCAAGCTGCTGGGTTAATACTTGGGCTCCCTATGATAGCCCAAATTTTAACTTTGTGCAATATGTGGAATATTCTTTAAAAATCTTCTTTGGATTCACCAGTCCTCTCATATTTGATATACGTCATCTGTGGGGTCAGGGGGTGGGGGGTGGGGCAGGGGGTGGGGTGGGGGCAGGGGGGGGTGGGTGGGGGCAGGGGGGGGGCAGATTCAAGTGTGTTCAAATTGAGTTCCTTGGTTAATATTTGGGCTCCCTATTTGAGCTCAAAGTTTAACTTAGTGCAATGTGAGGGCATTTCTTTAAAAACCTTCTTCAGATCCACCAGTCAGAATTCTTTTATATTTAGTATTTAACATCTCAGTGGGGATCAGGTTCAAGTTTGTTCAATTTGAGTTCCTGGCTTATTATTTAGGCTCCCTATGGGTGTGGTGTGAGTGTCGGAGAGGGGAGGGGCATGTTAGGTTCAGGTTATTTCAAATCCATTCCTTAGTTTTTTTTCATAAAATTTGCCTTTCATGACTTCATTCCTTTTTAGTGCTGATGAACCATGTCTAACTGCATTTGACCCCAAATACTTTTTTTAACCACTTTGGCAGGTGAGCGATTAAGGCTCCTTGGGGCCTCTTGTTATATTTCTGGAGAGATAAGCTTTTTGTTTATGCTAGTTTGTTAACTGGTAGAGTGCTGAATTATTTTTGAGAGTGAAAATTTGTTCACGTGTCTTTGCCTTGTTACAATTTATGGGAGAGTGCCTAGAGGCACTCTCCCATAAATTGTTACAAGGCAACTCCCCACAGACAAAATAATTTTACTTCAAAGATGAAACGAAGCACATCCACAGAATACGAAGCCTTGAAATTGAGGCACCTGCACTTCAGAATGAAGCCCAAATATGGGCTTCCAGCACTCTACCAGTTAAAATTGAACAGTCGATAGCACGGAAGGCAGCAGTTTAACATTCTTTCAGGAGAGATAAGCTTCTCAGAATTCATAGAACACATGGAGAAACCTGAGATAACAGAATTGGCAGTCGCAACAGAGATAGCATGTGAAAAGGATGTGACCACAACTGAATTAGATGAAGAAGAGGTTGAAAGTGAAGAAGAGTCTATGGATGATTCAGACTGGACTCCTTCAATGGGTTAGTAGCTTGTATTATTCATTGATATATATCAGACTAGACTCCTTCAGTGGGTTAGTAGCTTGTATTATTCATTGACATATATCAGACTGGACTCCTTCAGTGGGTTAGTAGCTTGTATTATTCATTGATATATATCAGACTGGACTCCTTCAATGGGTTAGTAGCTTGTATTATTCATTGATATATATCAGACTGGACTCCTTCAATGGGTTAGTAGCTTGTATTATTCATTGATATATATCAGACTGGACTCCTTCAATGGGTTAGTAGCTTGTATTATTCATTGATATATATCAGACTGGACTCCTTCAGTGGGTTAGTAGCTTGTATTATTCATTGACATATATCAGACTGGACTCCTTCAGTGGGTTAGTAGCTTGTATTATTCATTGACATATATCAGACTGGACTCCTTCAGTGGGTTAGTAGCTTGTATTATTCATTGATATATATCAGACTGGACTCCTTCAATGGGTTAGTAGCTTGTATTATTCATTGATATATATCAGACTGGACTCCTTCAATGGGTTAGTAGCTTGTATTATTCATTGATATACATCAGACTGGACTCCTTCAATGGGTTAGTAGCTTGTATTATTCATTGATATATATCAGACTGGACTCCAGTGGGTTAGTAGCTTGTATTATTCATTGACATATATCAGACTGGACTCCTTCAATGGGTTAGTAGCTTGTATTATTCATTGATATATATCAGACTGGACTCCAGTGGGTTAGTAGCTTGTATTATTCATTGATATATATCAGACTGGACTCCTTCAATGGGTTAGTAGCTTGTATTCTTTATTGATATATATCAGACTGGACTCCAGTGGGTTAGTAGCTTGTATTATTCATTGACATATATCAGACTGGACTCCTTCAATGGGTTAGTAGCTTGTATTATTCATTGATATATATCAGACTGGACTCCTTCAATGGGTTAGTAGCTTGTATTCTTTATTGATATATATCAGACTGGACTCCAGTGGGTTACTAGCTTGTATTATTCATTGATATATATCAGACTGGACTCCTTCAATGGGTTACTAGCTTGTATTATTCATTGATATATATCAGACTGGACTCCAGTGGGTTAGTAGCTAGTATTATTCATTGATATATATCAGACTGGACTCCAGTGGGTTAGTAGCTTGTATTATTCATTGACATATATCAGACTGGACTCCTTCAATGGGTTAGTAGCTTGTATTATTCATTGATATATATCAGACTGGACTCCTTCAGTGGGTTAGTAGCTTGTATTATTCATTGATATATATCAGACTGGACTCCATCAATGGGTTAGTAGCTTGTATTATTCATTGATATATATCAGACTGGACTCCAGTGGGTTAGTAGCTTGTATTATTCATTGACATATATCAGACTGGACTCCTTCAATGGGTTAGTAGCTTGTATTATTCATTGATATATATCAGACTGGACTCCTTCAGTGGGTTAGTAGCTTGTATTATTCATTGATATATATCAGACTGGACTCCTTCAATGGGTTAGTAGCTTGTATTATTCATTGATATATATCAGACTGGACTCCTTCAATGGGTTAGTAGCTTGTATTATTCATTGATATATATCAGACTGGACTCCAGTGGGTTAGTAGCTTGTATTATTCATTGACATATATCAGACTGGACTCCTTCAATGGGTTAGTAGCTTGTATTATTCATTGATATATATCAGACTGGACTCCAGTGGGTTAGTAGCTTGTATTATTCATTGATATATATCAGACTGGACTCCTTCAATGGGTTAGTAGCTTGTATTCTTTATTGATATATATCAGACTGGACTCCAGTGGGTTAGTAGCTTGTATTATTTATTGACATATATCAGACTGGACTCCTTCAATGGGTTAGTAGCTTGTATTATTCATTGATATATATCAGACTGGACTCCTTCAATGGGTTAGTAGCTTGTATTCTTTATTGATATATATCAGACTGGACTCCAGTGGGTTACTAGCTTGTATTATTCATTGATATATATCAGACTGGACTCCTTCAATGGGTTACTAGCTTGTATTATTCATTGATATATATCAGACTGGACTCCAGTGGGTTAGTAGCTAGTATTATTCATTGATATATATCAGACTGGACTCCAGTGGGTTAGTAGCTTGTATTATTCATTGACATATATCAGACTGGACTCCTTCAATGGGTTAGTAGCTTGTATTATTCATTGATATATATCAGACTGGACTCCTTCAGTGGGTTAGTAGCTTGTATTATTCATTGATATATATCAGACTGGACTCCATCAATGGGTTAGTAGCTTGTATTATTCATTGATATATATCAGACTGGACTCCAGTGGGTTAGTAGCTTGTATTATTCATTGACATATATCAGACTGGACTCCTTCAATGGGTTAGTAGCTTGTATTATTCATTGATATATATCAGACTGGACTCCTTCAGTGGGTTAGTAGCTTGTATTATTCATTGATATATATCAGACTGGACTCCTTCAATGGGTTAGTAGCTTGTATTATTCATTGATATATATCAGACTGGACTCCTTCAATGGGTTAGTAGCTTGTATTATTCATTGATATATATCAGACTGGACTCCAGTGGGTTAGTAGCTTGTATTATTCATTGATATATATCAGACTGGACTCCAGTGGGTTAGTAGCTTGTATTATTCATTGATATATATCAGACTGGACTCCTTCAGTGGGTTAGTAGCTTGTATTATTCATTGATATATATCAGACTGGACTCCAGTGGGTTAGTAGCTTGTATTATTCATTGATATATATCAGACTGGACTCCTTCAATGGGCTAGTAGCTTGTATTCATTGATATATATCAGACTGGACTCCTTCAATGGGTTAGTAGCTTGTATTATTCATTGATATATATCAGACTGGACTCCTTCAATGGGTTAGTAGCTTGTATTATTCATTGATATATATCAGACTGGACTCCTTCAATGGGTTAGTAGCTTGTATTATTCATTGATATATATCAGACTGGACTCCAGTGGGTTAGGAGCTTGTATTATTCATTGATATATATCAGACTGGACTCCTTCAATGGGTTAGTAGCTTGTATTATTCATTGATATATATCAGACTGGACTCCAATGGGTTAGTAGCTTGTATTATTCATTGATATATATCAGACTGGACTCCTTCAATGGGCTAGTAGCTTGTATTATTCATTGATATATATCAGACTGGACTCCTTCAATGGGTTAGTAGCTTGTATTATTCATTGACATATATCAGACTGGACTCATTCAGTGGGTTAGTAGCTTGTATTATTCATTGATATATATCAGACTGGACTCCTTCAGTGGGTTAGTAGCTTGTATTATTCATTGATATATATCAGACTGGACTCCTTCAATGGGTTAGTAGCTTGTATTATTCATTGATATATATCAGACTGGACTCCTTCAGTGGGTTAGTAGCTTGTATTCATTGATATATATCAGACCGGACTCCTTCAGTGGGTTAGTAGCTTGTATTATTCATTGATATATATCAGACTGGACTCCAGTGGGTTAGTAGCTTGTATTATTCATTGATATATATCAGACTGGACTCCTTCAATGGGTTAGTAGCTTGTATTATTCATTGATATATATCAGACTGGGCTCCAGTGGGTTAGTAGCTTGTATTATTCATTGATATATATCAGACTGGACTCCAGTGGGTTAGTAGCTTGTATTATTCATTGATATATATCAGACTGGACTCCAGTGGGTTAGTAGCTTGTATTATTCATTGACATATATCAGACTGGACTCCTTCAATGGGTTAGTAGCTTGTATTATTCATTGATATATATCAGACTGGACTCCTTCAGTGGGTTAGTAGCTTGTATTATTCATTGATATATATCAGACTGGACTCCTTCAATGGGTTAGTAGCTTGTATTATTCATTGATATATATCAGACTGGACTCCAGTGGGTTAGTAGCTTGTATTATTCATTGATATATATCAGACTGGACTCCAGTGGGTTAGTAGCTTGTATTATTCATTGATATATATCAGACTGGACTCCTTCAATGGGTTAGTAGCTTGTATTATTCATTGATATATATCAGACTGGACTCCTTCAATGGGTTAGTAGCTTGTATTATTCGTTGATATATATCAGACTGGACTCCAGTGGGTTAGTAGCTTGTATTATTCATTGATATATATCAGACTGGACTCCTTCAATGGGTTAGTAGCTTGTATTATTTGTTGATATATATCAGACTGGACTCCTTCAGTGGGTTAGTAGCTTGTATTATTCATTGATATATATCAGGCTGGACTCCTTCAATGGGTTAGTAGCTTGTATTATTCATTGATATATATCAGACTGGACTCCAGTGGGTTAGTAGCTTGTATTCTTCATTGATATATATCAGACTGGACTCCTTCAGTGGGTTAGTAGCTTGTGTTATTCATTGATATATATCAGACTGGACTCCAGTGGGTTAGTAGCTTGTATTATTCATTGATATATATCAGACTGGACTCCTTCAATGGGTTAGTAGCTTGTATTATTCATTGATATATATCAGACTGGA
Source organism: Pictodentalium vernedei (assembly GCA_031216915.1). NCBI lineage: Eukaryota > Metazoa > Mollusca > Scaphopoda > Dentaliida > Dentaliidae > Pictodentalium > Pictodentalium vernedei. The sequence goes on along the minus strand of CM062293.1, from coordinate 550,063,609 downwards.
CTCCAGTGGGTTAGTAGCTTGTATTATTCATTGATATATATCAGACTGGACTCCTTCAATGGGTTAGTAGCTTGTATTATCCATTGATATATATCAGACTGGACTCCTTCAATGGGTTAGTAGCTTATATTATCCATTGATATATATCAGACTGGACTCCTTCAATGGGTTAGTAGCTTGTATTATTCATTGATATATTTCAGACTGGACTCCAGTGGGTTAGTAGCTTGTATTATTCATTGATATATATCAGTCTGGACTCCTTCAGTGGGTTAGTAGCTTGTATTATCCATTGATATATATCAGACTGGACTCCCTCAATGGGTTAGTAGCTTGTATTATCCATTGATATATATCAGACTGGACTCCTTCAATGGGTTAGTAGCTTGTATTATTCATTGATATATATCAGACTGGACTCCTTCAATGGGTTAGTAGCTTGTATTATTCATTGATATATATCAGACTGGACTCCTTCAATGGGTTAGTAGCTTGTATTATTCATTGATATATATCAGACTGGACTCCTTCAATGGGTTAGTAGCTTGTATTATTCATTGATATATATCAGACTGGACTCCAGTGGGTTAGTAGCTTGTATTATTCATTGATATATATCAGACTGGACTCCAGTGGGTTAGTAGCTTGTATTATTCATTGATATATATCAGACTGGACTTATTCAGTGGGTTAGTAGCTTGTATTCTTCATTGATATATATCAGACTGGACTCCTTCAATGGGCTAGTAGCTTGTATTATTCATTGATATATATCAGACTGGACTCCAGTGGGTTAGTAGCTTGTATTATTCATTGATATATATCAGACTGGACTCCTTCAGTGGGTTAGTAGCTTGTATTCTTCATTGATATATATCAGACTGGACTCCTTCAGTGGGTTAGTAGCTTGTATTATTCATTGATATATATCAGACTGGACTCCTTCAGTGGGTTAGTAGCTTGTATTATTCATTGATATATATCAGACTGGACTCCAGTGGGTTAGTAGCCTGTATTATTCATTGACATATATCAGACTGGACTCCTTCAATGGGTTAGTAGCTTGTATTATTCATTTATATATATCAGACTGGACTCCTTCAGTGGGTTAGTAGCTTGTATTATTCCTTGATATATATCAGACTGGACTCCTTCAGTGGGTTAGTAGCTTGTATTATTCATTGATATATATCAGACTGGACTCCTTCAATGGGTTAGTAGCTTGTATTCATTGATATATATCAGACCGGACTTCTTCAGTGGGTTAGTAACTTGTATTATTCATTGATATATATCAGACTGGACTCCAATGGGTTAGTAGCTTGTATTATTCATTGATATATATCAGACTGGACTCCTTCAATGGGTTAGTAGCTTGTATTATTCATTGATATATATCAGACTGGACTCCAGTGGGTTAGTAGCTTGTATTATTCATTGATATATATCAGACTGGACTCCTTCAATGGGTTAGTAGCTTGTATTATTCATTGATATATATCAGACTGGACTCCTTCAGTGGGTTAGTAGCTTGTATTATTCATTGATATATATCAGACTGGACTCCAGTGGGTTAGTAGCTTGTATTATTCATTGATATATATCAGGCTGGACTCCTTCATTGGGTTAGTAGCTTGTATTATTCATTGATATATATCAGACTGGACTCCAGTGGGTTAGTTGCTTGTATTCATTGATATATATCAGACTGGACTCCTTCAATGGGTTAGTAGCTTGTATTATTCATTGATATATATCAGACTGGACTCCTTCAATGGGTTAGTAGCTTGTATTATTCATTGATATATATCAGACTGGACTCCTTCATTGGGTTAGTACCTTGTATTATTCATTGATATATATCAGACTGGTCTCATTCAGTGGGTTAGTAGCTTGTATTATTCATTGATATATATCAGACTGGACTCCTTCAATGGGTTAGTAGCTTGTATTATTCATTGATTTGTATCAGACTGGACTCCTTCAGTGGGTTAGTGGCTTGTATTCTTCATTGATATATATCAGACTGGTCTCCTTCAGTGGGTTAGAGGCTTGTATTATTCATTGATATATATCAGACTGGACTCCAGTGGGTTAGTAGCTTGTATTATTCATTGATATATATCAGACTGGTCTCCTTCAATTGGTTAGTGGCTTGTATTATTCATTGATATATATCAGACTGGTCTCCTTGAATGGGTTAGTAGCTTGTATTATTCATTGATATATATCAGACTGGACTCCTTCAATGGGTTAGTAGCTTGTATTCATTGATATATATCAGACTGGACTCCTTCAGTGGGTTCGTAGCTTGTATTATTCATTGATATATATCAGACTGGACTCCTTCAGTGGGTTAGTAGCTTGTATTATTTATTGATATATATCAGACTGGACTCCTTCAATGGGTTAGTAGCTTGTATTATTCATTGATATATATCAGACTGGACTCCTTCAATGGGCTAGTAGCTTGTATTCATTGATATATATCAGACTGGACTCCTTCAATTGATATATTTCAGACTGGACTCCTTCAGTGGGTTAGTAGCTTGTATTATTCATTGATATATATCAGACTGGAATCCAGTGGGTCAGTATCTTGTATTATTCATTGATATATATCAGACTGGACTCCTTCAATGGGTTAGTAGCTTGTATTATTCATTGATATATATCAGACTGGACTCCAGTGGGTTAGTAGCTTGTATTATTCATTGATATATATCAGACTGGACTCCAGTGGGTTAGTAGCTTGTATTATTCATTGATATATATCAGACTGGTCTCCTTCAGTGGGTTAGTAGCTTGTATTATTCATTGATATATATCAGTCTGGACTCCTTCAATGGGCTAGTAGCTTGTATTATTCATTGATATATATCAGACTGGACTCCTTCAGTGGGTTAGTAGCTTGTATTATTCATTGATATATATCAGACTGGACTCCAGTGGGTTAGTAGCTTGTATTATTCATTGATATATATCAGACTGGTCTCCTTCAATGGGTTAGTAGCTTGTATTATTCATTGATATATATCAGACTGGACTCCTTCAATGGGTTAGTAGCTTGTATTTTTCATTGATATATATCAGACTGGACTCCTTCAATGGGCTAGTAGCTTGTATTATTCATTGATATATATCAGACTGGACTCCAGTGGGTTAGTAGCTTGTATTCTTTATTGATATATATCAGACTGGTCTCCTTCAATGGGTTAGTCACTTGTATTATTCATTGATATATATCAGACTGGACTCCTTCATTGGGTTAGTAGCTTGTATTCTTCATTGATATATATCAGACTGGACTCCTTCATTGGGTTCGTAGCTTGTATTATTCATTGATATATATCAGACTGGACTCCTTCAGTGGGTTAGTTGCTTGTATTATTCATTGATATATATCAGACTGGACTCCTTCAATGGGCTAGTAGCTTGTATTCATTGATATATATCAGACTGGACTCCTTCAATGGGCTAGTAGCTTGTATTATTCATTGATATATATCAGACTGGACTCCTTCAATGGGCTAGTAGCTTGTATTCGTTGATATATATCAGACTGGACTCCTTCAATGGGTTAGTAGCTTGTATTATTCATTGATATATATCAGACTGGACTCCTTCAATGGGTTAGTAGCTTGTATTATTCATTGATATATATCAGACTGGACTCCTTCAATGGGCTAGTAGCTTGTATTCATTGATATATATCAGACTGGACTCCTTCAATTGATATATTTCAGACTGGACTCCTTCAATGGGTTAGTAGCTTGTATTATTCATTGATATATATCAGACTGGAATCCAGTGGGTCAGTATCTTGTATTATTCATTGATATATATCAGACTGGACTCCTTCAATGGGTTAGTAGCTTGTATTATGCATTGATATATATCAGACTGGACTCCAGTGGGTTAGTAGCTTGTATTATTCATTGATATATATCAGACTGGACTCCAGTGGGTTAGTAGCTTGTATTATTCATTGATATATATCAGACTGGTCTCCTTCAGTGGGTTAGTAGCTTGTATTATTCATTGATATATATCAGACTGGACTCCTTCAATGGGCTAGTAGCTTGTATTATTCATTGATATATATCAGACTGGACTCCTTCAATGGGTTAGTAGCTTGTATTATTCATTGATATATATCAGACTGGACTCCAGTGGGTTAGTAGCTTGTATTCTTTATTGATATATATCAGACTGGTCTCCTTCAATGGGTTAGTCACTTGTATTATTCATTGATATATATCAGACTGGACTCCTTCATTGGGTTAGTAGCTTGTATTCTTCATTGATATATATCAGACTGGACTCCTTCATTGGGTTCGTAGCTTGTATTATTCATTGATATATATCAGACTGGACTCCTTCAGTGGGTTAGTTGCTTGTATTATTCATTGATATATATCAGACTGGACTCCTTCAATGGGCTAGTAGCTTGTATTCATTGATATATATCAGACTGGACTCCTTCAATGGGCTAGTAGCTTGTATTATTCATTGATATATATCAGACTGGACTCCTTCAATGGGCTAGTAGCTTGTATTCGTTGATATATATCAGACTGGACTCCTTCAATGGGTTAGTAGCTTGTATTATTCATTGATATATATCAAACTGGACTCCAGTGGGTTAGTAGCTTGTATTCATTGATATATATCAGACTGAACTCCTTGAATGGGTTAGTAGCTTGTATTATTCATTGGTATATATCAGAATGGACTCCTTCAATTGATATATATCAGACTGGACTCCTTCAGTGGGTTAGTAGCTTGTATTATTCATTGATATATATCAGACTGGACTCCTTCAGTGGGTTAGTAGCTTGTATTTATTCATTGATATATATCAAACTGGACTCCTTCAATGGGTTAGTAGCTTGTATTATTCATTGATATATATCAGACTGGACTCCTTCAATTGATATATATCAGACTGGACTCCTTCAATGGGTTAGTAGCTTGTATTATTCATTGATATATATCAGACTGGACTCCTTCAGTGGGTTAGTAGCTTGTATTATTCATTGATATATATCAGACTGGATTCCTTCAATGGGTTAGTAGCTTGTATTCATTGATATATATCAGACTGGACTCCTTCAATGGGCTAGTAGCTTGTATTCATTGATATATATCAGACTGAACTCCTTGAATGGGTTAGTAGCTTGTATTATTCATTGATATATATCAGACTGGACTCCTTCAGTGGGTTAGTAGCTTGTATTATTCATTGATATATATCAGACTGGACTCCTTCAGTGGGTTAGTAGCTTGTATTATTCATTGATATATATCAGACTGGACTCCTTCAATGGGCTAGTAGCTTGTATTCATTGATATATATCAGACTGGACTCCTTCAATGGGTTAGTAGCTTGTATTATTCATTGATATATATCAGACTGGACTCCTTCAGTGGGTTAGTAGCTTGTATTATTCATTGATATATATCAGACTGGACTCCTTCAGTGGGTTAGTAGCTTGTATTATTCATTGATATATATCAGACTGGACTCCTTCAATGGGTTAGTAGCTTGTATTATTCATTGATGTTTATCAGACTGGACTCCTTCAATGGGTTAGTAGCTTGTATTATTCATTGATATATATCAGACTGGACTCCTTCAATGGGCTAGTAGCTTGTATTCATTGATATATATCAGACTGGACTCCTTCAATGGGTTAGTAGCTTGTATTATTCATTGATATATATCAGACTGGACTCCTTCAATGGGTTAGTAGCTTGTATTCTTTATAGATATATATCAGACTGGACTCCTTCAATGGGCGAGTAGCTTGTATTATTCATTGATATATATCAGACTGGACTCCTTCAATGGGTTAGTAGCTTGTATTCTTCATTGATATATATCAGACTGGACTCCTTCAATGGGTTAGTAGCTTGTATTATTCATTGATATATATCAGACTGGACTCCTTCAATGGGCTAGTAGCTTGTATTATTCATTGATATATATCAGACTGGACTCCTTCAATGGGCTAGTAGCTTGTATTATTCATTGATATATATCAGACTGGACTCCTTCAATGGGTTAGTAGCTTGTATTATTCATTGATATATATCAGACTGGACTCCTTCAATGGGTTAGTAGCTTGTATTATTCATTGATATATATCAGACTGGACTCCTTCAATTGATATATATCAGACTGGGCTCCTTCAATGGGTTAGTAGCTTGTATTATTCATTGATATATATCAGACTGGACTCCTTCAGTGGGTTAGTAGCTTGTATTATTCATTGATATATATCAAACTGGACTCCTTCAATGGGTTAGTAGCTTGTATTATTCATTGATATATATCAGACTGGACTCCTTCAGTTGATATATATCAGACTGAACTCCTTCAATGGGTTAGTAGCTTGTATTATTCATTGATATATATCAGACTGGACTCCTTCAGTGGGTTAGTAGCTTGTATTATTCATTGATATATATCAGACTGGACTCCTTCAATGGGCTAGTAGCTTGTATTCATTGATATATATCAGACTGGACTCCTTCAATGGGTTAGTAGCTTGTATTATTCATTGATATATATCAGACTGGACTCCTTCAGTGGGTTAGTAGCTTGTATTATTCATTGATATATATCAGACTGCACTCCTTCAATGGGCTAGTAGCTTGTATTCATTGATATATATCAGACTGGACTCCTTCAATGGGTTAGTAGCTTGTATTATTCATTGATATATATCAGACTGGACTCCTTCAATGGGCTAGTAGCTTGTATTATTCATTGTTATATATCAGACTGGACTCCTTCAATGGGTTAGTAGCTTGTATTATTCATTGTTATATATCAGACTGGACTCCTTCAATGGGTTAGTAGCTTGTATTCTTCATTGATATATATCAGACTGGACTCCAGTGGATTAGTAGCTTGTATTATTCATTGATATATATCAGACTGGACTCCTTCAATGGGTTAGTAGCTTGTATTATTCATTGTTATATATCAGACTGGACTCCTTCAATGGGTTAGTAGCTTGTATTCTTCATTGATATATATCAGACTGGACTCCTTCAATGGGTTAGTAGCTTGTATTATTCATTGATATATATCAGACTGGACTCCTTCAATGGGTTAGTAGCTTGTATTATTCATTGATATATATCAGACTGGACTCCTTCAATGGGCTAGTAGCTTGTATTCATTGATATATATCAGACTGGACTCCTTCAATGGGTTAATAGCTTGTATTATTCATTGATATATATCAGACTGGACTCCTTCAATGGGTTAGTAGCTTGTATTCTTTATTGATATATATCAGACTGGACTCCTTCAATGGGCTAGTAGCTTGTATTATTCATTGATATATATCAGACTGGACTCCTTCAATGGGTTAGTAGCTTGTATTATTCATTGATATATATCAGACTGGACTCCTTCAATGGGTTAGTAGCTTGTATTATTCATTGATATATATCAGACAGGACTCCTTCAATGGGTTAGTAGCTTGTATTCATTGATATATATCAGACTGGACTCCTTCAATGGGTTAGTAGCTTGTATTATTCATTGATATATATCAGACTGGACTCCAGTGGATTAGTAGCTTGTATTATTCATTGATATATATCAGACTGGACTCCTTCAATGGGTTAGTAGCTTGTATTATTCATTGTTATATATCAGACTGGACTCCTTCAATGGGTTAGTAGCTTGTATTCTTCATTGATATATATCAGACTGGACTCCTTCAATGGGTTAGTAGCTTGTATTATTCATTGATATATATCAGACTGGACTCCTTCAATGGGTTAGTAGCTTGTATTATTCATTGATATATATCAGACTGGACTCCTTCAATGGGCTAGTAGCTTGTATTCATTGATATATATCAGACTGGACTCCTTCAATGGGTTAATAGCTTGTATTATTCATTGATATATATCAGACTGGACTCCTTCAATGGGTTAGTAGCTTGTATTCTTTATTGATATATATCAGACTGGACTCCTTCAATGGGCTAGTAGCTTGTATTATTCATTGATATATATCAGACTGGACTCCTTCAATGGGTTAGTAGCTTGTATTATTCATTGATATATATCAGACTGGACTCCTTCAATGGGTTAGTAGCTTGTATTCTTTTTTGATATATATCAGACTGGACTCCTTCAATGGGTTAGTAGCTTGTATTATTCATTGATATATATCAGACTGGACTCCTTCAATGGGCTAGTAGCTTGTATTCATTGATATATATCAGACTGGACTCCTTCAGTGGGTTAGTAGCTTGTATTATTCATTGATATATATCAGACTGGACTCTTTCAATGTGTTAGTAGCTTGTATTCTTTATTGATATATATCAGACTGGACTCCTTCAATGGGTTAGTAGCTTGTATTCTTCATTGATATATATCAGACTGGACTCCAGTGGGTTAGTAGCTTGTATTATTCATTGATATATATCAGACTGGTCTCCTTCAATGGGTTAGTAGCTTGTATTATTCATTGATATATATCAGACTGGACTCCTTCAATGGGTTAGTAGCTTGTATTCTTCTTTGATATATATCAGACTGGACTCCGTCAATGGGTTAGTAGCTTGTATTCATTGATATATATCAGACTGGACTCCTTCAATGGGTTAGTAGCTTGTATTATTCATTGATATATATCAGACTGGACTCCAGTGGATTAGTAGCTTGTATTATTCATTGATATATATCAGACTGGACTCCTTCAATGGGTTAGTAGCTTGTATTATTCATTGATATATATCAGACTGGACTCCTTCAATGGGTTAGTAGCTTGTATTATTCATTGTTATATATCAGATTGGACTCCTTCAATGGGTTAGTAGCTTGTATTCTTCATTGATATATATCAGACTGGACTCCTTCAATGGGTTAGTAGCTTGTATTATTCATTGATATATATCAGACTGGACTCCTTCAATGGGTTAGTAGCTTGTATTATTCATTGATATATATCAGACTGGACTCCTTCAATGGGCTAGTAGCTTGTATTCATTGATATATATCAGACTGGACTCCTTCCATGGGTTAATAGCTTGTATTATTCATTGATATATATCAGACTGGACTCCTTCAATGGGTTAGTAGCTTGTATTCTTTATCGATATATATCAGACTGGACTCCTTCAATGGGCTAGTAGCTTGTATTATTCATTGATATATATCAGACTGGACTCCTTCAATGGGTTAGTAGCTTGTATTATTCATTGATATATATCAGACTGGACTCCTTCAATGGGTTAGTAGCTTGTATTCTTTTTTGATATATATCAGACTGGACTCCTTCAATGGGTTAGTAGCTTGTATTATTCATTGATATATATCAGACTGGACTCCTTCAGTGGGTTAGTAGCTTGTATTCTTCATTGATATATATCAGACTGGTCTCCTTCAATGGGCTAGTAGCTTGTATTCATTGATATATATCAGACTGGACTCCTTCAGTGGGTTAGTAGCTTGTATTATTCATTGATATATATCAGACTGGACTCTTTCAATGTGTTAGTAGCTTGTATTCTTTATTGATATATATCAGACTGGACTCCTTCAATGGGTTAGTAGCTTGTATTCTTCATTGATATATATCAGACTGGACTCCAGTGGGTTAGTAGCTTGTATTATTCATTGATATATATCAGACTGGTCTCCTTCAATGGGTTAGTAGCTTGTATTATTCATTGATATATATCAGACTGGACTCCTTCAATGGGTTAGTAGCTTGTATTCTTCATTGATATATATCAGACTCGACTCCTTCAATGGGTTAGTAGCTTGTATTATTCATTGTTATATATCAGACTGGACTCCAGTGGGTTAGTAGCTTGTATTATTCATTGATATATATCAGACTGGACTCCTTCATTGGGTTAGTAGCTTGTATTCTTCATTGATATATATCAGACTGGACTCCTTCATTGGGTTCATAGCTTGTATTATTCATTGATATATATCAGACTGGACTCCTTCAATGGGTTAGTAGCTTGTATTATTCATTGATATATATCAGACTGGACTCCTTCAATGGGTTAGTAGCTTGTATTATTGATTGATATATATCAGACTGGGCTCCTTCAATGGGTTAGTAGCTTGTATTATTCATTGATATATATCAGACTGGACTCCAGTGGGTTCTTAGCTTGTATTATTCATTGATATATATCAGACTGGACTCCTTCATTGGGTTAGTAGCTTGTATTATTCATTGATATATATGAGACTGGACTCCTTCATTGGGTTAGTAGCTTGTATTCTTCATTGATATATATCAGACTGGACACCAGTGGGTTAGTAGCTTGTATTATTCATTGATATATATCAGACTGGACTCCTTCATTGGGTTAGTAGCTTGTATTCTTCATTGATATATATCAGGCTGGACTCCTTCATTGGGTTAGTAGCTTGTATTATTCATTGATATATATCAGACTGGACTCCAGTGGATTAGTAGCTTGTATTATTCATTGATATATATCAGACTGGACTCCTTCAATGGGTTAGTAGCTTGTATTATTCATTGATATATATCAGACTGGACTCCTTCAATGGGTTAGTAGCTTGTATTATTCATTGATATATATCAGACTGGACTCCTTCAATGGGCTAGTAGCTTGTATTCATTGATATATATCAGACTGGACTCCTTCAATCGGTTAGTAGCTTGTATTATTCATTGATATATATCAGACTGGACTCCTTCAATGGGTTAGTAGCTTGTATTATTCATTGATATATATCAGACTGGACTCCTTCAGTGGGTTAGTAGCTTGTATTCTTTATTGATATATATCAGACTGGACTCCTTCAATGGGTTAGTAGCTTGTATTATTCATTGTTATATATCAGACTGGACTCCTTCAATGGGTTAGTAGCTTGTATTATTCATTGATATATATCAGACTGGACTCCTTCAATCGGTTAGTAGCTTGTATTATTCATTGATATATATCAGACTGGACTCCTTCAGTGGGTTAGTAGCTTGTATTCTTTATTGATATCTATCAGACTGGACTCCTTCAATGGGTTAGTAGCTTGTATTATTCATTGTTATATATCAGACTGGACTCCTTCAATGGGTTAGTAGCTTGTATTATTCATTGTTATATATCAGACTGGACTCCTTCAATGGGTTAGTAGCTTGTATTATTCATTGATATATATCAGACTGGACTCCTTCAATCGGTTAGTAGCTTGTATTATTCATTGTTATATATCAGACTGGACTCCTTCAATGGGTTAGTAGCTTGTATTATTCATTGATATATATCAGACTGGACTCCTTCAATCGGTTAGTAGCTTGTATTATTCATTGATATATATCAGACTGGACTCCTTCAATGGGTTAGTAGCTTGTATTCTTTATTGATATATATCAGACTGGACTCCTTCAATGGGCTAGTAGCTTGTATTATTCATTGTTATATATCAGACTGGACTCCTTCAATGGGTTAGTAGCTCGTATTCTTCATTGATATATATCAGACTGGACTCCTTCTATGGGTTAGTAGCTTGTATTATTCATTGATATATATCAGACTGGACTCCTTCAATGGGTTAGTAGCTTGTATTATTCATTGATATATATCAGACTGGACTCCTTCAATGGGCTAGTTGCTTGTATTCATTGATATATATCAGACTGGACTCCTTCAATGGGTTAATAGCTTGTATTATTCATTGATATATATCAGACTGGACTCCTTCAATGGGTTAGTAGCTTGTATTCTTTATTGATATATATCAGACTGGACTCCTTCAATGGGCTAGTAGCTTGTATTATTCATTGATATATATCAGACTGGACTCCTTCAATGGGTTAGTAGCTTGTATTATTCATTGATATATATCAGACTGGACTCCTTCAATGGGTTAGTAGCTTGTATTCTTTATTGATATATATCAGACTGGACTCCTTCAATGGGTTAGTAGCTTGTATTATTCATTGATATATATGAGACTGGACTCCTTCAATGGGTTAGTAGCTTGTATTATTCATTGATATATATCAGACTGGACTCCTTCAGTGGGTTAGTAGCTTGTATTCTTCATTGATATATATCAGACTGGACTCCTTCAATGGGCTAGTAGCTTGTATTCATTGATATATATCAGACTGGACTCCTTCAGTGGGTTAGTAGCTTGTATTATTCATTGATATATATGAGACTGGACTCCTTCAGTGGGTTAGTAGCTTGTATTCTTTATTGATATATATCAGACTGGACTCCTTCAGTGGGTTAGTAGCTTGTATTATTCATTGATATATATCAGACTGGACTCCTTCAATGGGTTAGTAGCTTGTATTCATTGATATATATCTGACTGGACTCCTTCAATGGGCTAGTAGCTTGTATTCATTGATATATATCAGACTGGACTCCTTCAATGGGTTAGTAGCTTGTATTATTCATTGATATATATCAGACTGGACTCCTTCAGTGGGTTAGTAGCTTGTATTCTTCATTGATATATATCAAACTGGACTCCAGTGGTCTAGTAGCTTGTATTATTCATTGATATATATCAAACTGGACTCCAGTGGGCTAGTAGCTTGTATTATTCATTGATATATATCAGACTGGACTCCTTCAATGGGTTAGTAGCTTGTATTATTCATTGATATATATCAGACTGGACTCCAGTGGGTTAGTAGCTTGTATTATTCATTGATATATATCAGACTGGACTCCAGTGGGTTAGTAGCATGTATTATTCATTGATATATATCAGACTGGACTCCAGTGGGTTAGTAGCTTGTATTATTCATTGATATATATATCAGACTGGACTCCAGTGGGTTAGTAGCTTGTATTATTCATTGATATATATCAAACTGGACTCCTTCAATGGGTTAGTAGCTTGTATTATTCATTGATATATATCAGACTGGACTCCTTCAATTGATATATATCAGACTGGACTCCTTCAATGGGTTAGTAGCTTGTATTATTCATTGATATATATCAGACTGGACTCCTGCAGTGGGTTAGTAGCTTGTATTATTCATTGATATATATCAGACTGGACTCCTTCAATGGGCTAGTAGCTTGTATTCATTGATATATATCAGACTGGACTCCTTCAATGGGTTAGTAGCTTGTATTATTCATTGATATATTTCAGACTGGACTCCTTCAATGGGTTAGTAGCTTGTATTATTCATTGATATATATCAGACTGGACTCCTTCAATGGGTTAGTAGCTTGTATTCTTCATTGATATATATCAGACTGGACTCCAGTGGTTTAGTGGCTTGTATTATTCATTGATATATATCAGACTGGTCTCCTTCAGTGGGTTAGTAGCTTGTATTATTCATTGATATATATCAGACTGGACTCCTTCATTGGGTTAGTAGCTTGTATTCTTCATTGATATATATCAGACTGGACTCCTTCATTGGGTTCGTAGCTTGTATTATTCATTGATATATATCAGACTGGACTCCTTCAATGGGTTAGTAGCTTGTATTATTCATTGATATATATCAGACTGGACTCCTTCAATGGGTTAGTAGCTTGTATTATTGAGTGATATATATCAGACTGGGCTCCTACAATGGGTTAGTAGCTTGTATTATTCATTGATATATATCAGACTGGACTCCTTCATTCGGTTAGTAGGTTGTATTCTTCATTGATATATATCAGACTGGACTCCTTCATTGGGTTAGTAGCTTGTATTCTTCATTGATATATATCAGGCTGGACTCCTTCATTGGGTTAGTAGCTTGTATTATTCATTGATATATATCAGACTGGACTCCAGTGGGTTAGTAGCTTGTATTCATTGATATATATCAGACTGGACTCCTTCAATGGGTTAGTAGCTTGTATTATTCATTGATATATATCAGACTGGACTCCTTCAATGGGTTAGTAGCTTGTATTATTCATTGATATATATCAGACTGGACTCCTTCATTGGGTTAGTACCTTGTATTATTCATTGATATATATCAGACTGGTCTCCTTCAGTGGGTTAGTAGCTTGTATTATTCATTGATATATATCAGACTGGACTCCTTCAATGGGTTAGTAGCTTGTATTATTCATTGATTTATATCAGACTGGACTCCTTCAGTGGGTTAGTGGCTTGTATTCTTCATTGATATATATCAGACTGGTCTCCTTCAGTGGGTTAGAGGCTTGTATTATTCATTGATATATATCAGACTGGACTCCAGTGGGTTAGTAGCTTGTATTATTCATTGATATATATCAGACTGGTCTCCTTCAATTGGTTAGTAGCTTGTATTATTCATTGATATATATCAGACTGGTCTCCTTGAATGGGTTAGTAGCTTGTATTATTCATTGATATATATCAGACTGGTCTCCTTCAGTGGGTTAGAGGCTTGTATTATTCATTGATATATATCAGACTGGACTCTAGTGGGTTAGTAGCTTGTAGTATTCATTGATATATATCAGACTGGTCTCCTTCAATTGGTTAGTAGCTTGTATTATTCATTGATATATATCAGACTGGTCTCCTTGAATGGGTTAGTAGCTTGTATTATTCATTGATATATATCAGACTGGACTCCTTCAATAGGTTAGTAGCTTGTATTCATTGATATATATCAGACTGGACTCCTTCAGTAGGTTAGTAGCTTGTATTATTCATTGATATATATCAGACTGGACTCCTTCAGTGGGTTAGTAGCTTGTATTATTCATTGATATATATCAGACTGGACTCCTTCAATGGGTTAGTAGCTTGTATTATTCATTGATATATATCAGACTGGACTCCTTCAATGGGCTAGTAGCTTGTATTCATTGATATATATCAGACTGGACTCCTTCAATTGATATATTTCAGACTGGACTCCTTCAATGGGTTAGTAGCTTGTATTATTCATTGATATATATCAGACTGGAATCCAGTGGGTCAGTATCTTGTATTATTCATTGATATATATCAGACTGGACTCCTTCAATGGGTTAGTAGCTTGTATTATTCATTGATATATATCAGACTGGACTCCAGTGGGTTAGTAGCTTGTATTATTCATTGATATATATCAGACTGGACTCCAGTGGGTTAGTAGCTTGTATTATTCATTGATATATATCAGACTGGTCTCCTTCAGTGGGTTAGTAGCTTGTATTATTCATTGATATATATTAGACTGGACTCCTTCAATGGGCTAGTAGCTTGTATTATTCATTGATATATATCAGACTGGACTCCTTCAATGGGTTAGTAGCTTGTATTATTCATTGATATATATCAGACTGGACTCCAGTGGGTTAGTAGCTTGTATTCTTCATTGATATATATCAGACTGGACTCCTTCAATGGGCTAGTAGCTTGTATTATTCATTGATATATATCAGACTGGACTCCTTCAGTGGGCTATTAGCTTGTATTCATTGATATATATCAGACTCGACTCCTTCAATGTGCTAGTAGCTTGTATTATTCATTGATATATATCAGACTGGACCTCTTCAATGGGTTAGTAGCTTGTATCATTCATTGATATATATCAGACTGGACTCCTTCAGTGGGCTAGTAGCTTGTATTCATTGATATATATCAGACTCGACTCCTTCAATGTGCTAGTAGCTTGTATTATTCATTGATATATGTCAGACTGGACTCCTTCAGTGGGTTAGTAGCTTGTATTCTTCATGGATATATATCAGACTGGACTCCAGTGGGTTAGTAGCTTGTATTATTCATTGATATATATCAGACTGGTTTCCTTCAATGGGTTAGTAGCTTGTATTATTCATTGATATATATCAGACTGGAGTCCTTCAATGGGTTAGTAGCTTGTATCATTCATTGATATATATCAGACTGGACTCCTTCAGTGGGTTAGTAGCTTGTATTATTCATTGATATATATCAGACTGGACTCCTTCAGTGGGTTAGTAGCTTGTATTCTTTATTGATATATATCCGACTGGACTCCTTCGATGGTTTAGTAGCTTGTATTATTCATTGTGATATATCAGTCTGGGCTCCTTCAATGGGTTCGTAGCTTGTATTATTCCTTGATATATATCAGACTGGACTCCAGTAGGTTAGTAGCTTGTATTATTCATTGATATATATCAGGCTGGACTCCTTCATTGGGTTAGTAGCTTGTATTATTCATTGATATATATCAGACTGGACTCCAGTGGGTTAGTAGCTTGTATTCATTGATATATATCAGACAGGGCTCCTTCAATGGGTTAGTAGCTTGTATTATTCATTGATATATATCAAACTGGACTCCTTCAATGGGTTAGTAGCTTGTATTATTCATTGATATATATCAGACTGGACGCCTTCATTGGGTTAGTACCTTGTATTCTTCATTGATATATATCAGGCTGGACTCCTTCATTGGGTTAGTAGCTTGTATTATTCATTGATATATATCAGACTGGACTCCAGTGGGTTAGTAGCTTGTATTCATTGATATATATCAGACTGGACTCCTTCAATGGGTTAGTAGCTTGTATTATTCATTGATATATATCAGACTGGACTCCTTCAATGGGTTAGTAGCTTGTATTATTCATTGATATATATCAGACTGGACTCCTTCATTGGGTTAGTACCTTGTATTATTCATTGATATATATCAGACTGGTCTCCTTCAGTGGGTTAGTAGCTTGTATTATTCATTGATATATATCAGACTGGACTCCTTCAATGGGTTAGTAGCTTGTATTATTCATTGATTTATATCAGACTGGACTCCTTCAGTGGGTTAGTGGCTTGTATTCTTCATTGATATATATCAGACTGGTCTCCTTCAGTGGGTTAGAAGCTTGTATTATTCATTGATATATATCAGACTGGACTCCAGTGGGTTAGTAGCTTGTATTATTCATTGATATATATCAGACTGGTCTCCTTCAATTGGTTAGTAGCTTGTATTATTCATTGATATATATCAGACTGGTCTCCTTGAATGGGTTAGTAGCTTGTATTATTCATTGATATATATCAGACTGGACTCCTTCAATGGGTTAGTAGCTTGTATTCATTGATATATATCAGACTGGACTCCTTCAGTGGGTTAGTAGCTTGTATTATTCATTGATATATATCAGACTGGACTCCTTCAGTGGGTTAGTAGCTTGTATTATTCATTGATATATATCAGACTAGACTCCTTCAGTGGGTTAGTAGCTTGTATTATTCATTGATATATATCAGACTGGACTCCTTCAATGGGCTAGTAGCTTGTATTCATTGAAATATATCAGACTGGACTCCTTCAATTGATATATTTCAGACTGGACTCCTTCAATGGGTTAGTAGCTTGTATTATTCATTGATATATATCAGACTGGAATCCAGTGGGTCAGTATCTTGTATTATTCATTGATATATATCAGACTGGACTCCTTCAATGGGTTAGTAGCTTGTATTATTCATTGATATATATCAGACTGGACTCCAGTGGGTTAGTAGCTTGTATTATTCATTGATATATATCAGACTGGACTCCAGTGGGTTAGTAGCTTGTATTATTCATTGATATATATCAGACTGGTCTCCTTCAGTGGGTTAGTAGCTTGTATTATTCATTGATATATATCAGACTGGACTCCTTCAATGGGCTAGTAGCTTGTATTATTCATTGATATATATCAGACTGGACTCCTTCAATGGGTTAGTAGCTTGTATTATTCATTGGTATATATCAGACTGGACTCCAGTGGGTTAGTAGCTTGTATTCTTCATTGATATATATCAGACTGGACTCCTTCAATGGGCTAGTAGCTTGTATTATTCATTGATATATATCAGACTGGACTCCTTCAGTGGGCTAGTAGCTTGTATTCATTGATATATATCAGACTCGACTCCTTCAATGTGCTAGTAGCTTGTATTATTCATTGATATATATCAGACTGGACTCCTTCAATGGGTTAGTAGCTTGTATCATTCATTGATATATATCAGACTGGACTCCTTCAGTGGGTTAGTATCTTGTATTCTTTATTGATATATATCAGACTGGACTCCTTCAGTGGGCTAGTAGCTTGTATTCATTGATATATATCAGACTCGACTCCTTCAATGTGCTAGTAGCTTGTATTATTCATTTATATATGTCAGACTGGACTCCTTCAGTGGGTTAGTAGCTTGTATTCTTCATGGATATATATCAGACTGGACTCCAGTGGGTTAGTAGCTTGTATTATTCATTGATATATATCAGACTGGTTTCCTTCAATGGGTTAGTAGCTTGTATTATTCATTGATATATATCAGACTGGACTCCTTCAATGGGTTAGTAGCTTGTATCATTCATTGATATATATCAGACTGGACTCCTTCAGTGGGTTAGTAGCTTGTATTATTCATTGATATATATCAGACTGGACTCCTTCAGTGGGTTAGTAGCTTGTATTCTTTATTGATATATATCCGACTGGACTCCTTCGATGGTTTAGTAGCTTGTATTATTCTTTGATATATATCAGACTGGACTCCTTCAATGGGTTAGTAGCTTGTATTATTCATTGATATATATCAGACTGGACTCCTTCAATGGGTTAGTAGCTTGTATTATTCATTGATATATATCAGACTGGACTCCTTCAATGGGCTAGTAGCTTGTATTCATTGATATATATCAGACTGGACTCCTTCAATTGATATATTTCAGACTGGACTCCTTCAATGGTTTAGTAGCTTGTATTATTCATTGATATATATCAGACTGGAATCCAGTGGGTCAGTATCTTGTATTATTCATTGATATATATCAGACTGGACTCCTTCAATGGGTTAGTAGCTTGTATTATTCATTGATATATATCAGACTGGACTCCAGTGGGTTAGTAGCTTGTATTATTCATTGATATATATCAGACTGGACTCCAGTGGGTTAGTAGCTTGTATTATTCATTGATATATATCAGACTGGTCTCCTTCAGTGGGTTAGTAGCTTGTATTATTCATTGATATATATCAGACTGGACTCCTTCAATGGGCTAGTAGCTTGTATTATTCATTGATATATATCAGACTGGACTCCTTCAATGGGTTAGTAGCTTGTATTATTCATTGATATATATCAGACTGGACTCCAGTGGGTTAGTAGCTTGTATTATTCATTGATATACATCAGACTGGTCTCCTTCAATGGGTTAGTGGCTTGTATTATTCATTGATATATATCAGACTGGACTCCTTCAATGGGTTAGTAGCTTGTATTCTTCATTGATATATATCAGACTGGACTCCTTCAATGGGCTAGTAGCTTGTATTATTCATTGATATATATCAGACTGGACTCCAGTGGGTTAGTAGCTTGTATTCTTTATTGATATATATCAGACTGGTCTCCTTCAATGGGTTAGTCACTTGTATTATTCATTGATATATATCAGACTGGACTCCTTCATTGGGTTAGTAGCTTGTATTCTTCATTGATATATATCAGACTGGACTCCTTCATTGGGTTCGTAGCTTGTATTATTCATTGATATATATCAGACTGGACTCCTTCAGTGGGTTAGTTGCTTGTATTATTCATTGATATATATCAGACTGGACTCCTTCAATGGGCTAGTAGCTTGTATTCATTGATATATATCAGACTGGACTCCTTCAATGGGCTAGTAGCTTGTATTATTCATTGATATATATCAGACTGGAGTCCTTCAATGGGCTAGTAGCTTGTATTCGTTGATATATATCAGACTGGACTCCTTCAATGGGTTAGTAGCTTGTATTATTCATTGATATATATCAAACTGGACTCCAGTGGGTTAGTAGCTTGTATTCATTGATATATATCAGACTGAACTCCTTCAATGGGTTAGTAGCTTGTATTATTCATTGATATATATCAGAATGGACTCCTTCAATTGATATATATCAGACTGGACTCCTTCAGTGGGTTAGTAGCTTGTATTATTCATTGATATATATCAGACTGGACTCCTTCAGTGGGTTAGTAGCTTGTATTTATTCATTGATATATATCAAACTGGACTCCTTCAATGGGTTAGTAGCTTGTATTATTCATTGATATATATCAGACTGGACTCCTTCAATTGATATATATCAGACTGGACTCCTTCAATGGGTTAGTAGCTTGTATTATTCATTGATATATATCAGACTGGACTCCTTCAGTGGGTTAGTAGCTTGTATTATTCATTGATATATATCAGACTGGATTCCTTCAATGGGTTAGTAGCTTGTATTCATTGATATATATCAGACTGGACTCCTTCAATGGGCTAGTAGCTTGTATTCATTGATATATATCAGACTGAACTCCTTGAATGGGTTAGTAGCTTGTATTATTCATTGATATATATCAGACTGGACTCCTTCAGTGGGTTAGTAGCTTGTATTATTCATTGATATATATCAGACTGGACTCCTTCAGTGGGTTAGTAGCTTGTATTATTCATTGATATATATCAGACTGGACTCCTTCAATGGGCTAGTAGCTTGTATTCATTGATATATATCAGACTGGACTCCTTCAATGGGTTAGTAGCTTGTATTATTCATTGATATATATCAGACTGGACTCCTTCAGTGGGTTAGTAGCTTGTATTCTTCATTGATATATATCAGACTGGACTCCTTCAGTGGGTTAGTAGCTTGTATTATTCATTGATATATATCAGACTGGACTCCTTCAATGGGTTAGTAGCTTGTATTATTCATTGATGTTTATCAGACTGGACTCCTTCAATGGGTTAGTAGCTTGTATTATTCATTGATATATATCAGACTGGACTCCTTCAATGGGCTAGTAGCTTGTATTCATTGATATATATCAGACTGGACTCCTTCAATGGGTTAGTAGCTTGTATTATTCATTGATATATATCAGACTGGACTCCTTCAATGGGTTAGTAGCTTGTATTCTTTATAGATATATATCAGACTGGACTCCTTCAATGGGCGAGTAGCTTGTATTATTCATTGATATATATCAGACTGGACTCCTTCAATGGGTTAGTAGCTTGTATTCTTCATTGATATATATCAGACTGGACTCCTTCAATGGGTTAGTAGCTTGTATTATTCATTGATATATATCAGACTGGACTCCTTCAGTGGGCTAGTAGCTTGTATTATTCATTGATATATATCAGACTGGACTCCTTCAATGGGCTAGTAGCTTGTATTATTCATTGATATATATCAGACTGGACTCCTTCAATGGGTTAGTAGCTTGTATTATTCATTGATATATATCAGACTGGACTCCTTCAATGGGTTAGTAGCTTGTATTATTCATTGATATATATCAGACTGGACTCCTTCAATTGATATATATCAGACTGGGCTCCTTCAATGGGTTAGTAGCTTGTATTATTCATTGATATATATCAGACTGGACTCCTTCAGTGGGTTAGTAGCTTGTATTATTCATTGATATATATCAAACTGGACTCCTTCAATGGGTTAGTAGCTTGTATTATTCATTGATATATATCAGACTGGACTCCTTCAGTTGATATATATCAGACTGAACTCCTTCAATGGGTTAGTAGCTTGTATTATTCATTGATATATATCAGACTGGACTCCTTCAATGGGTTAGTAGCTTGTATTATTCATTGATATATATCAGACTGGACTCCTTCAATGGGTTAGTAGCTTGTATTCTTTATAGATATATATCAGACTGGACTCCTTCAATGGGCGAGTAGCTTGTATTATTCATTGATATATATCAGACTGGACTCCTTCAATGGGTTAGTAGCTTGTATTCTTCATTGATATATATCAGACTGGACTCCTTCAATGGGTTAGTAGCTTGTATTATTCATTGATATATATCAGACTGGACTCCTTCAATGGGCTAGTAGCTTGTATTATTCATTGATATATATCAGACTGGACTCCTTCAATGGGCTAGTAGCTTGTATTATTCATTGATATATATCAGACTGGACTCCTTCAATGGGTTAGTAGCTTGTATTATTCATTGATATATATCAGACTGGACTCCTTCAATGGGTTAGTAGCTTGTATTATTCATTGATATATATCAGACTGGACTCCTTCAATTGATATATATCAGACTGGGCTCCTTCAATGGGTTAGTAGCTTGTATTATTCATTGATATATATCAGACTGGACTCCTTCAGTGGGTTAGTAGCTTGTATTATTCATTGATATATATCAAACTGGACTCCTTCAATGGGTTAGTAGCTTGTATTATTCATTGATATATATCAGACTGGACTCCTTCAGTTGATATATATCAGACTGAACTCCTTCAATGGGTTAGTAGCTTGTATTATTCATTGATATATATCAGACTGGACTCCTTCAGTGGGTTAGTAACTTGTATTATTCATTGATATATATCAGACTGGACTCCTTCAATGGGCTAGTAGCTTGTATTCATTGATATATATCAGACTGGACTCCTTCAATGGGTTAGTAGCTTGTATTATTCATTGATATATATCAGACTGGACTCCTTCAGTGGGTTAGTAGCTTGTATTATTCATTGATATATATCAGACTGGACTCCTTCAATGGGCTAGTAGCTTGTATTCATTGATATATATCAGACTGGACTCCTTCAATGGGTTAGTAGCTTGTATTATTCATTGATATATATCAGACTGGACTCCTTCAGTGGGTTAGTAGCTTGTATTATTCCTTGATATATATCAGACTGGACTCCTTCAATGGGTTAGTAGTTTGTATTGTTTATTGATATATATCAGACTGGACTCCTTCAATGGGTTAGTAGCTTGTATTCATTGATATATATCAGACTGGACTCCTTCAATGGGTTAGTAGCTTGTATTATTCATTGATATATATCAGACTGGACTCCAGTGGATTAGTAGCTTGTATTATTCATTGATATATATCAGACTGGACTCCTTCAATGGGTTAGTAGCTTGTATTATTCATTGATATATATCAGACTGGACTCCTTCAATGGGTTAGTAGCTTGTATTATTCATTGATATATATCAGACTGGACTCCTTCAATGGGCTAGTAGCTTGTATTCATTGATATATATCAGACTGGACTCCTTCAATGGGTTAGTAGCTTGTATTATTCATTGATATATATCAGACTGGACTCCTTCAATGGGTTAGTTGCTTGTATTCTTTATTGATATCTATCAGACTGGACTCCTTCAATGGGCTAGTAGCTTGTATTATTCATTGATATATATCAGACTGGACTCCTTCAATGGGTTAGTAGCTTGTATTATTCATTGATATATATCAGACTGGACTCCTTCAATGGGTTAGTAGCTTGTATTCTTTTTTGATATATATCAGACTGGACTCCTTCAATGGGTTAGTAGCTTGTATTATTCATTGATATATATCAGACTGGACTCCTTCAGTGGGTTAGTAGCTTGTATTCTTCATTGATATATATCAGACTGGACTCCTTCAATGGGCTAGTAGCTTGTATTCATTGATATATATCAGACTGGACTCCTTCAGTGGGTTAGTAGCTTGTATTATTCATTGATATATATCAGACTGGACTCTTTCAATGTGTTAGTAGCTTGTATTCTTTATTGATATATATCAGACTGGACTCCTTCAATGGGTTAGTAGCTTGTATTCTTCATTGATATATATCAGACTGGACTCCAGTGGGTTAGTAGCTTGTATTATTCATTGATATATATCAGACTGGTCTCCTTCAATGGGTTAGTAGCTTGTATTATTCATTGATATATATCAGACTGGACTCCTTCAATGGGTTAGTAGCTTGTATTCTTCTTTGATATATATCAGACTGGACTCCGTCAATGGGTTAGTAGCTTGTATTCATTGATATATATCAGACTGGACTCCTTCAATGGGTTAGTAGCTTGTATTATTCATTGATATATATCAGACTGGACTCCAGTGGATTAGTAGCTTGTATTATTCATTGATATATATCAGACTGGACTCCTTCAATGGGTTAGTAGCTTGTATTATTCATTGATATATATCAGACTGGACTCCTTCAATGGGTTAGTAGCTTGTATTATTCATTGATATATATCAGACTGGACTCCTTCAATGGGCTAGTAGCTTGTATTCATTGATATATATCAGACTGGACTCCTTCAATGGGTTAGTAGCTTGTATTATTCATTGATATATATCAGACTGGACTCCTTCAATGGGTTAGTAGCTTGTATTCTTTATTGATATCTATCAGACTGGACTCCTTCAATGGGTTAGTAGCTTGTATTATTCATTGATATATATCAGACTGGACTCCTTCAATGGGCTAGTAGCTTGTATTATTCATTGTTATATATCAGACTGGACTCCTTCAATGGGTTAGTAGCTTGTATTCTTCATTGATATATATCAGACTGGACTCCTTCAATGGGTTAGTAGCTTGTATTATTCATTGATATATATCAGACTGGACTCCTTCAATGGGTTAGTAGCTTGTATTATTCATTGATATATATCAGACTGGACTCCTTCAATGGGCTAGTAGCTTGTATTCATTGATATATATCAGACTGGACTCCTTCCATGGGTTAATAGCTTGTATTATTCATTGATATATATCAGACTGGACTCCTTCAATGGGTTAGTAGCTTGTATTCTTTATTGATATATATCAGACTGGACTCCTTCAATGGGCTAGTAGCTTGTATTATTCATTGATATATATCAGACTGGACTCCTTCAATGGGTTAGTAGCTTGTATTATTCATTGATATATATCAGACTGGACTCCTTCAATGGGTTAGTAGCTTGTATTATTTTTTGATATATATCAGACTGGACTCCTTCAATGGGTTAGTAGCTTGTATTATTCATTGATATATATCAGACTGGACTCCTTCAGTGGGTTAGTAGCTTGTATTCTTCATTGATATATATCAGACTGGTCTCCTTCAATGGGCTAGTAGCTTGTATTCATTGATATATATCAGACTGGACTCCTTCAGTGGGTTAGTAGCTTGTATTATTCATTGATATATATCAGACTGGACTCTTTCAATGTGTTAGTAGCTTGTATTCTTTATTGATATATATCAGACTGGACTCCTTCAATGGGTTAGTAGCTTGTATTCTTCATTGATATATATCAGACTGGACTCCAGTGGGTTAGTAGCTTGTATTATTCATTGATATATATCAGACTGGTCTCCTTCAATGGGTTAGTAGCTTGTATTATTCATTGATATATATCAGACTGGACTCCTTCAATGGGTTAGTAGCTTGTATTCTTCATTGATATATATCAGACTCGACTCCTTCAATGGGTTAGTAGCTTGTATTATTCATTGTTATATATCAGACTGGACTCCAGTGGGTTAGTAGCTTGTATTATTCATTGATATATATCAGACTGGACTCCTTCATTGGGTTAGTAGCTTGTATTCTTCATTGATATATATCAGACTGGACTCCTTCAATGGGTTAGTAGCTTGTATTATTCATTGATATATATCAGACTGGACTCCTTCAATGGGTTAGTAGCTTGTATTATTGATTGATATATATCAGACTGGGCTCCTTCAATGGGTTAGTAGCTTGTATTATTCATTGATATATATCAGACTGGACTCCAGTGGGTTCTTAGCTTGTATTATTCATTGATATATATCAGACTGGACTCCTTCATTGGGTTAGTAGCTTGTATTATTCATTGATATATATGAGACTGGACTCCTTCATTGGGTTAGTAGCTTGTATTCTTCATTGATATATATCAGACTGGACACCAGTGGGTTAGTAGCTTGTATTATTCATTGATATATATCAGACTGGACTCCTTCATTGGGTTAGTAGCTTGTATTCTTCATTGATATATATCAGGCTGGACTCCTTCATTGGGTTAGTAGCTTGTATTATTCATTGATATATATCAGACTGGACTCCAGTGGATTAGTAGCTTGTATTATTCATTGATATATATCAGACTGGACTCCTTCAATGGGTTAGTAGCTTGTATTATTCATTGATATATATCAGACTGGACTCCTTCAATGGGTTAGTAGCTTGTATTATTCATTGATATATATCAGACTGGACTCCTTCAATGGGCTAGTAGCTTGTATTCATTGATATATATCAGACTGGACTCCTTCAATGGGTTAGTAGCTTGTATTATTCATTGATATATATCAGACTGGACTCCTTCAATGGGTTAGTAGCTTGTATTATTCATTGATATATATCAGACTGGACTCCTTCAATGGGTTAGTAGCTTGTATTATTCATTGATATATATCAGACTGGACTCCTTCAATGGGTTAGTAGCTTGTATTATTCATTGATATATATCAGACTGGACTCCTTCAATGGGTTAGTAGCTTGTATTATTCATTGATATATATCAGACTGGACTCCTTCAATGGGCTAGTAGCTTGTATTATTCATTGTTATATATCAGACTGGACTCCTTCAATGGGTTAGTAGCTCGTATTCTTCATTGATATATATCAGACTGGACTCCTTCTGTGGGTTAGTAGCTTGTATTATTCATTGATATATATCAGACTGGACTCCTTCAATGGGTTAGTAGCTTGTATTATTCATTGATATATATCAGACTGGACTCCTTCAATGGGCTAGTAGCTTGTATTCATTGATATATATCAGACTGGACTCCTTCAATAGGTTAATAGCTTGTATTATTCATTGATATATATCAGACTGGACTCCTTCAATGGGTTAGTAGCTTGTATTCTTTATTGATATATATCAGACTGGACTCCTTCAATGGGCTAGTAGCTTGTATTATTCATTGATATATATCAGACTGGACTCCTTCAATGGGTTAGTAGCTTGTATTATTCATTGATATATATCAGACTGGCCTCCTTCAATGGGTTAGTAGCTTGTATTCTTTATTGATATATATCAGACTGGACTCCTTCAATGGGTTAGTAGCTTGTATTATTCATTGATATATATCAGACTGGACTCCTTCAATGGGTTAGTAGCTTGTATTATTCATTGATATATATCAGACTGGACTCCTTCAGTGGGTTAGTAGCTTGTATTCTTCATTGATATATATCAGACTGGACTCCTTCAATGGGCTAGTAGCTTGTATTCATTGATATATATCAGACTGGACTCCTTCAGTGGGTTAGTAGCTTGTATTATTCATTGATATATATGAGACTGGACTCCTTCAATGGGTTAGTAGCTTGTATTCTTTATTGATATATATCAGACTGTACTCCTTCAGTGGGTTAGTAGCTTGTATTATTCATTGATATATATCAGACTGGACTCCTTCAATGGGTTAGTAGCTTGTATTCATTGATATATATCTGACTGGACTCCTTCAATGGGCTAGTAGCTTGTATTCATTGATATATATCAGACTGGACTCCTTCAATGGGTTAGTAGCTTGTATTATTCATTGATATATATCAGACTGGACTCCTTCAGTGGGTTAGTAGCTTGTATTCTTCATTGATATATATCAAACTGGACTCCAGTGGTCTAGTAGCTTGTATTATTCATTGATATATATCAAACTGGACTCCAGTGGGCTAGTAGCTTGTATTATTCATTGATATATATCAGACTGGACTCCTTCAATGGGTTAGTAGCTTGTATTATTCATTGATATATATCAGACTGGACTCCAGTGGGTTAGTAGCTTGTATTATTCATTGATATATATCAGACTGGACTCCAGTGGGTTAGTAGCATGTATTATTCATTGATATATATCAGACTGGACTCCAGTGGGTTAGTAGCTTGTATTATTCATTGATATATATATCAGACTGGACTCCAGTGGGTTAGTAGCTTGTATTATTCATTGATATATATCAAACTGGACTCCTTCAATGGGTTAGTAGCTTGTATTATTCATTGATATATATCAGACTGGACTCCTTCAATTGATATATATCAGACTGGACTCCTTCAATGGGTTAGTAGCTTGTATTATTCATTGATATATATCAGACTGGACTCCTGCAGTGGGTTAGTAGCTTGTATTATTCATTGATATATATCAGACTGGACTCCTTCAATGGGCTAGTAGCTTGTATTCATTGATATATATCAGACTGGACTCCTTCAATGGGTTAGTAGCTTGTATTATTCATTGATATATATCAGACTGGACTCCTTCAGTGGGTTAGTAGCTTGTATTCTTTATTGATATATATCAGACTGGACTCCTTCAATGGGTTAGTAGCTTGTATTCTTCATTGATATATATCAGACTGGACTCCAGTGGTTTAGTGGCTTGTATTATTCATTGATATATATCAGACTGGTCTCCTTCAGTGGGTTAGTAGCTTGTATTATTCATTGATATATATCAGACTGGACTCTTTCATTGGGTTCGTAGCTTGTATTATTCATTGATATATATCAGACTGGACTCCTTCAATGGGTTAGTAGCTTGTATTATTCATTGATATATATCAGACTGGACTCCTTCAATGGGTTAGTAGCTTGTATTATTGAGTGATATATATCAGACTGGGCTCCTACAATGGGTTAGTAGCTTGTATTATTCATTGATATATATCAGACTGGACTCCTTCATTCGGTTAGTAGGTTGTATTCTTCATTGATATATATCAGACTGGACTCCTTCATTGGGTTAGTAGCTTGTATTCTTCATTGATATATATCAGACTGGACACCAGTGGGTTAGTAGCTTGTATTATTCATTGATATATATCAGACTGGACTCCTTCATTGGGTTAGCAGCTTGTATTCTTCATTGATATATATCAGGCTGGACTCCTTCATTGGGTTAGTAGCTTGTATTATTCATTGATATATATCAGACTGGACTCCAGTGGGTTAGTAGCTTGTATTCATTGATATATATCAGACTGGACTCCAGTGGGCTAGTAGCTTGTATTATTCATTGATATATATCAAACTGGACTCCAGTGGGCTAGTAGCTTGTATTATTCATTGATATATATCAGACTGGACTCCTTCAATGGGTTAGTAGCTTGTATTATTCATTGATATATATCAGACTGGACTCCAGTGGGTTAGTAGCTTGTATTATTCATTGATATATATCAGACTGGACTCCAGTGGGTTAGTAGCATGTATTATTCATTGATATATATCAGACTGGACTCCAGTGGGTTAGTAGCTTGTATTATTCATTGATATATATATCAGACTGGACTCCAGTGGGTTAGTAGCTTGTATTATTCATTGATATATATCAAACTGGACTCCTTCAATGGGTTAGTAGCTTGTATTATTCATTGATATATATCAGACTGGACTCCTTCAATTGATATATATCAGACTGGGCTCCTTCAATGGGTTAGTAGCTTGTATTATTCATTGATATATATCAGACTGGACTCCTGCAGTGGGTTAGTAGCTTGTATTATTCATTGATATATATCAGACTGGACTCCTTCAATGGGCTAGTAGCTTGTATTCATTGATATATATCAGACTGGACTCCTTCAAAGGGTTAGTAGCTTGTATTATTCATTGATATATATCAGACTGGACTCCTTCAGTGGGTTAGTAGCTTGTATTCTTTATTGATATATATCAGACTGGACTCCTTCAATGGGTTAGTAGCTTGTATTCTTCATTGATATATATCAGACTGGACTCCAGTGGGTTAGTGGCTTGTATTATTCATTGATATATATCAGACTGGACTCCTTCAGTGGGTTAGTAGCTTGTATTATTCATTGATATATATCAGACTGGACTCCTTCATTGGGTTAGTAGCTTGTATTCTTCATTGATATATATCAGACTGGACTCCTTCATTGGGTTCGTAGCTTGTATTATTCATTGATATATATCAGACTGGACTCCTTCAATGGGTTAGTAGCTTGTATTATTCATTGATATATATCAGACTGGACTCCTTCAATGGGTTAGTAGCTTGTATTATTGAGTGATATATATCAGACTGGGCTCCTACAATGGGTTAGTAGCTTGTATTATTCATTGATATATATCAAACTGGACTCCTTCATTCGGTTAGTAGGTTGTATTCTTCATTGATATATATCAGACTGGACTCCTTCATTGGGTTAGTAGCTTGTATTCTTCATTGATATATATCAGGCTGGACTCCTTCATTGGGTTAGTAGCTTGTATTATTCATTGATATATATCAGACTGGACTCCAGTGGGTTAGTAGCTTGTATTCATTGATATATATCAGACTGGACTCCTTCAATGGGTTAGTAGCTTGTATTATTCATTGATATATATCAGACTGGACTCCTTCAATGGGTTAGTAGCTTGTATTATTCATTGATTTATATCAGACTGGACTCCTTCAGTGGGTTAGTGGCTTGTATTCTTCATTGATATATATCAGACTGGTCTCCTTCAGTGGGTTAGAAGCTTGTATTATTCATTGATATATATCAGACTGGACTCCAGTGGGTTAGTAGCTTGTATTATTCATTGATATATATCAGACTGGTCTCCTTCAATTGGTTAGTAGCTTGTATTATTCATTGATATATATCAGACTGGTCTCCTTGAATGGGTTAGTAGCTTGTATTATTCATTGATATATATCAGACTGGCCTCCTTCAATGGGTTAGTAGCTTGTATTCATTGATATATATCAGACTGGACTCCTTCAGTGGGTTAGTAGCTTGTATTATTCATTGATATATATGAGACTGGACTCCTTCAGTGGGTTAGTAGCTTGTATTATTCATTGATATATCTCAGACTGGACTCCTTCAATGGGTTTGTAGCTTGTATTATTCATTGATATGTATCAGACTGGACTCCTTCAATGGGCTAGTAGCTTGTATTCATTGAAATATATCAGACTGGACTCCTTCAATTGATATATTTCAGACTGGACTCCTTCAATGGGTTAGTAGCTTGTATTATTCATTGATATATATCAGACTGGAATCCAGTGGGTCAGTATCTTGTATTATTCATTGATATATATCAGACTGGACTCCTTCAATGGGTTAGTAGCTTGTATTATTCATTGATATATATCAGACTGGACTCCAGTGGGTTAGTAGCTTGTATTATTCATTGATATATATCAGACTGGACTCCAGTGGGTTAGTAGCTTGTATTATTCATTGATATATATCAGACTGGTCTCCTTCGGTGTGTTAGTAGCTTGTATTATTCATTGATATATATCAGACTGGACTCCTTCAATGGGCTAGTAGCTTGTATTATTCATTGATATATATCAGACTGGACTCCTTCAATGGGTTAGTAGCTTGTATTATTCATTGATATATATCAGACTGGACTCCAGTGGGTTAGTAGCTTGTATTCTTCATTGATATATATCAGACTGGACTCCTTCAATGGGCTAGTAGCTTGTATTATTCATTGATATATATCAGACTGGACTCCTTCAGTGGGCTAGTAGCTTGTATTCATTGATATATATCAGACTCGACTCCTTCAATGGGTTAGTAGCTTGTATCATTCATTGATATATATCAGACTGGACTCCTTCAGTGGGTTAGTATCTTGTATTCTTTATTGATATATATCAGACTGGACTCCTTCAGTGGGCTAGTAGCTTGTATTCATTGATATATATCAGACTCGACTCCTTCAATGTGCTAGTAGCTTGTATTATTCATTTATATATGTCAGACTGGACTCCTTCAGTGGGTTAGTAGCTTCTATTATTCGTTGATATATATCAGACTGGACTCCTTTAATGGGCTAGTAGCTTGTATTATTCATTGATATATATCAGACTGGACTCCTTCATTGGGTTAGTAGCTTGTATTCTTCATTGATATATATCAGACTGGTCTCCTTGAATGGGTTAGTAGCTTGTATTATTCATTGATATATATCAGACTGGACTCCTTCAATATGTTAGTAGCTTGTATTCATTGATATATATCAGACTGGACTCCTTCAGTGGGTTAGTAGCTTGTATTATTCATTGATATATATCAGACTGGACTCCTTCAGTGGGTTAGTAGCTTGTATTATTCATTGATATATATCAGACTGGACTCCTTCAATGGGTTTGTAGCTTGTATTATTCATTGATATGTATCAGACTGGACTCCTTCAATGGGCTAGTAGCTTGTATTCATTGAAATATATCAGACTGGACTCCTTCAATTGATATATTTCAGACTGGACTCCTTCAATGGGTTAGTAGCTTGTATTATTCATTGATATATATCAGACTGGAATCCAGTGGGTCAGTATCTTGTATTATTCATTGATATATATCAGACTGGACTCCTTCAATGGGTTAGTAGCTTGTATTATTCATTGATATATATCAGACTGGACTCCAGTGGGTTAGTAGCTTGTATTATTCATTGATATATATCAGACTGGACTCCAGTGGGTTAGTAGCTTGTATTATTCATTGATATATATCAGACTGGTCTCCTTCGGTGTGTTAGTAGCTTGTATTATTCATTGATATATATCAGACTGGACTCCTTCAATGGGCTAGTAGCTTGTATTATTCATTGATATATATCAGACTGGACTCCTTCAATGGGTTAGTAGCTTGTATTATTCATTGATATATATCAGACTGGACTCCAGTGGGTTAGTAGCTTGTATTCTTCATTGATATATATCAGACTGGACTCCTTCAGTGGGTTAGTGGCTTGTATTATTCATTGATATATATCAGAATGGACTACAGTGGGTTAGTAGCTTGTATTATTCATTGATATATATCAGACTGGACTCCTTCAATGGGTTAGTAGCTTGTATTGTTCATTGATATATATCAGACTGGACTCCTTCAGTGGGTAAGTAACACATCACCCCGATTGCCTGAATGGGGGCACGATGATGCTGTGTACTGAGGCATACTGCAAGTCGATGGTGGAGTTTCTTGATACATCAGACTGCACCTCTTCTTTCGACTGGTAGCTGCTTTTATTTAATATGCCAGGGTGTACCCCTTCATTAGGCTGGTAGTTGGTGTCATTCATTGATATGTCAGATGACCCCTTCATTAGGCTGGTAGCTGGTGTCATTCATTGATATGTCAGATGACCCCTTCATTAGGCTGGTAGCTGGTGTCATTCATTGATATGTCAGATGACCCCTTCATTAGGCTGGTAGCTGGTGTCATTCATTGATATGTCAGATGACCCCCTTCATTAGACTGGTAGCTGGTGTCATTCATTGATATGTAAGATGACCCCTTCATTAGGCTGGTAGCTGGTGTCATTCATTGATATGTCAGATGACCCCTTCATTAGGCTGGTAGCTGGTGTCATTCATTGATATGTCAGATGACCCCTTCATTAGGCTGGTAGCTGGTGTCATTCATTGATAGGTCAGATGACTCCTTCATTAGGCTGGTAGCTGGTGTCATTCATTGATATGTCAGATGACCCCTTTATTAGGCTGGTACCTGGTGTCATTCATTGATATGTCAGATGACCCCTTCATTAGGCTGGTAGCTGGTGTCATTCATTGATATGTAAGATGACCCCTTCATTAGGCTGGTAGCTGGTGTCATTCATTGATATGTCAGATGACCCCTTCATTAGGCTGGTAGCTGGTGTCATTCATTGATATGTCAGATGACCCCTTCATTAGGCTGGTAGCTGGTGTCATTCATTGATATGTCAGATGACCCCTTCATTAGGCTGGTAGCTGGTGTCATTCATTGATATGTCAGATGACCCCTTCATTAGGCTGGTAGCTGGTGTCATTGATTGATATGTCAGAGGACCCCTTCATTAGGCTGGTAGCTGGTGTCATTCATTGATATGTCAGAGGACCCCTTCATTAGACTGGTAGCTGGTGTCATTCATTGATATGTCAGATGACCCCTTCATTAGGCTGGTAGCTGGTGTCATTCATTGATATGTCAGATGACCTCTTCATTAGACTGGTAGCTGGTGTCATTCATTGATATGTCAGATGACCCCTTCATTAGGCTGGTAGCTGGTGTCATTCATTGATATGTCAGATGACCCCTTCATTAGGCTGGTAGCTGGTGTCATTCATTGATATGTCAGATGACCCCTTCATTAGGCTGGTATCTGGTGTCATTCATTGGTATGTCAGATGACCCCTTCATTAGGCTGGTAGCTGATATTTATTTTTATACTGTACCAATGACCCAGACTTAGCTGGTGCTAACTCCTTAAATAATAGGGCCAAACACAAATTTTGCCCCCCAATCCCCAAAATTTGCATCAAAAACCAAAATTTCAATGTCCTATGTGGTCCTCCATACCTTTTATCTACTGCGCATGCGCAGTGTCAAGGAGGTCTCGAAATTGGCTCCAAAAGTCATTCTTTGTTTGGGCCTAAAATTAGTAACATCTCACTGATATTTGTGCTTGTAAATCTCAGTTTAAATGATGCCAAACACATAATTATGAAAGAAATGGTGGATCTAAGGAGGAAATAAAAGGATGAGAGGAAGAAACAGTGGCAGAATGTGTTCAGAGCTGTAACTTATAATTTTTTCACGAAATTATTTCATGTTCCCTAATTTCTGGACATGAGCCTGATGTCATTCTGGCTATGAATTTACCATTGTTTGTTCAGTGTTTCCTCTGTCCCTCAGGCTTGGCAATTTCAGGAGAGTGATATTTTAGCTCTCCTTACGGCCCTCCTGAAAGAATTAAGGAGAGCGAAAAATTGCCCTCCTAAATATTTTGGTCTAGGATGATAGAGATTACATGTATTATGCTCACATTAAATTTTTGTTGTAGAGCAAAAAGGTAATTTAACTTCGAAGTCACATAATATCATGTAATTTCATTTTGAAAGTGGTTTAGTTGTAAAAGGTAATGGCTGCAACCATACCCAAACACAGTTGCAATCATTTGAAGCAAAATGGGTCACAGCAATATTTTTTTTTCTGTCAGTTTCAAGTTCAACAACTGACATCACAGTTTGAGGGGTAATTATTCAAGGAATATTGACACTATAATATACTACCATTGCTGCTATCCTGTCACTTGAAGCACTTGCACCAGGATGTGACTGTAGATTCAAGCAGACCTGTTGTCCAAGAAAGTCATACGCCTACCACTACCACCTTCAACCCCCCAAGCGGGGGTTGAAGGTGGTTGTGGTAGGCATATGACTTTCTTGGACAACAGGTCTGGGTACACACACAGGTCTTGTCAAGTGCGTGTTCGGTTGTTGAGTGAGACATCTAGATGTCTAAGAGATTTCGCTTTACCTTAGTAAAGTTAATAAAACCACTGATGTAGTCTGTTGGTTTCAATGAGTTCTTTCAACTGGATACTTAAAATGCTGTGTAAAGCTAATTGCTCTCCTAAGCTGATTGAGGAGTGCGATTTTTTGCCCTCCTGCATTTTTCAGAATGCCAGGCCTGGTCCCTTTCCTTAATACCCCCCTTGCTATTCTCCCATGCTTTTGGCATAATTTTTGTAATTTTTTTTACTAAAATTTCTTGGGAGTTTTGGCTTGGTAACACAATGATTATTCTGTTTTTCCCCATGCTTACGTCCTCACCCTTGGGTGGTTAGGCATTGTGATCTGCATCTACCATCCGATGTACTGCAGTTTCTTCTCTGGAAGTCTGTGTTTTACATCGGATAGTGTTTAAATTGGTGACTGATTTTGGGCCATGTTTACAGTGCCTGGAGTCATGTTTCCGGTTTTTGTACACTTTTGTTTATGTTGACAACAGTTACCTCTCTGATAGTGATTACTTCTATTTAGTTCTGCTCATAGCCAGATACATTAATATTGTCCGTAAGTGTTATATGAATTTTTAAAAAGGTTTTAAAATTTTTGTCCACACTAAGGCTTTTTTGGGGATCCATTTGGGCTCATTGTTCCCATTGGGAACTTGGGCTCTTCTGAAATTTTTTTTTTTTTTTAAAATTATTATTTCAAAATGTTATAATGGATTATATTATATTATGTATTCTTGTTTCGAGGGTTAGTGCGAGTACTATGACTGTTTATATTTTTTCATGATGAAAGAATATTGTTGTGCGAGGAAATGTTCCTCTGATTCTCATGTTCATTGTGTTTCTTGTCGTCAATGTTCTCGCACTAATTCTTGCTCAGTGTGTGCCAATTGGAATGACAAACGTTGGAGACGTGTATCACGGTATATTGTTAGCGGTGAGGGGTCTAAGAGTCCCTAGTAGGATCGACGGCGTTGTGGTCCGCTAGCTCGGTCCGGTGTATCGACCATTCATCGAATGGCTCGGCAGCCGGGTTCATCCGTTGCGGTCCAGGGAAGCAGTTTGGGTGATGCGAGCACTATAAACATTGAACGTGCACACCCAGCGCCGACGGATCCGAGGATAGTATGGAGGAAGCCTGTCAGTCTGGTAGCTAGCTCGTCCAGGTCTATCCGGACCGTGAGCGAGAGAGGCCCCCTCTCTCTTACAACAACATCTGGGCCGCGATGTTATTGTATGTACGTTCGTTAGTCAGAGCATACATCCACTCGTCCTGCTCGGGATGCTCCGTCGCATAGACAGTCCGACGCGGCTTGTCTATTGGCTTCCTCATCCTCCCGTCAGCACACACGACCGCACCTTGGCTATGTGACCACAGATATCCAGCCTGCTTCGCCGACCAGGGAATCCATGTCACGCCATCCGCTAGCCAAGGACACGAGGCCTTTCCAGTTGGGACGTTCACATATTATATAAATGCAGGAATTAATGTCCCTGGAGCTTCCAGTGGCAAATTACTTAAGACTGCGGCTCCACAGGCCTCCATGACAGACTTGCTATCGCAGATAGCTCAATTCATCGCAGCATCCCAGCAGCTATCAGAAACTTTTTCAGTAAAGAACTATCTGAGCAAAGCTGTGTCGGTTCGCTCCCCTGCAGAGTCAGTAAGCAACGACCGAAATTATTATGTGGTCCAGGCGGATGGTAAAAGGGATTCAGCACAGCTGAAATTTTCCCTTTCCGAACAACATAAGATGGCCATAGATTTCATCCGGCATCACCTTTTAGAAGTTGTTTCTCTGGACAAAAATGCTGTGTTACCTGATAAGAAATTGAAAGCGTCACTGGACACAGACTTTTTGGCCGGATTAGGGACACCGTCACCGTCACTGAGTTTCCGACCCAGTCCAGAAATATCACGGACATTTGAACTTTTGAATGACGCTATATTCAAGCTAGCCTCTAAGACTGGCAAATCAGGTTTCTTATTGCCTAGCGCTATTCAGTTATTCAATGCTAGACATAATTTTGAAACGGCAGGACTAGGCGTGCCGAGAGTTCCTCTGCATTTGGACAACTAGGCTGAAGACCTGGAATTGTCATTGCCGGCATCCATGTCTATTTACTCCAGTATACTGGAGACGACAATTTAGACGCATTATCTCACGCAGATCACCTTACCAGAGCGTTATCACTACGTCTCGAAGCGAAAGAATTCCAGGATGTTCAAACTTCCTTAAGGGTTCTTTCAAGGTCTATAGCATATTCTGCATATAACTCTGCCCTTTCAGTGGCAATATGGAGTTAGTCAGACGTGATGCTGCCCTGGCTGCATTCGCAAGAGTGGATAGTAAGGTGGAAAAAACTCTCTTCCAGTCGCTCCAGTCTCAGGAGAGCTTCTCTTTGACGATTAAGATTTCTACAATCTATAATCAGATTACTAGGAAAGCTCCGGATTCTCTGCTTTTATTCCGCTTTGTAAAAGTCAGACTCAGCAGGGAGGAGTAAGGCAGGTTCTTCGGGGGTGAATACGTCCAAAGGAAGTTCCTATAGAGGATCAAAGAAAGCCTCTACGTCTTACTCCGGAGACTGTCAGAGTAGCGACTCACATAGGGGTCGTAATGCTGGCCGAGATATCAGGTCAGACGCCCCTAGGTTGACTGGGCGAGGTGCGGGTCATGGAGGATGTGTTTTCTCCTTCCGCAATCCTCGCCTGGCCAGGAGGTGATGGTTCCATGTCAACCAGGTCACGCCATCCGCTAGCCAAGGACACGAGGCCTTTCCAGGTGGGACGTTCGCATATTATATAAATGTAGAAATTAACGTCCATGGAGCTTCCAGCAGCTAATTACGTAATACCGCGGCTCCACAGGCCTCCGTGACGGACTTGCTATCGCTGATAGCTCAATTCATCGGGCATCCCAGCAGCTATCAGAAACTTTTTCAGTAAAGAACTAACTGAGCAAGCTGGGTCGGTTCGTTCCCCTGCAGAGTCAGTAAGGGACGACCAAAATTATTATGTGGTCCAGGCGGATGGTAAAAGGGAATCAGCACAGCTGAAATTTTCCCTTTCCGAACAACTAAAGGTGGCCGTAGATTTCATCCGGCATCACCTTTTAGAAGTTGTTTCTCTGGACAAAATTGCTGCATTACCTGATAAGAAACTGAAAGTGTCACTGGACACAGACTTTTTGGCCAGATTAGGGACACCGTCACTGAGTTTACGACCCAGTCCAGAAATATCACGGACATTTGAACTTTTGAATGACGCTATATTCAAGCTAGCCTCTAAGACTGGCAAATCAGGTTTCTTATCGCCTAGCGCTATACAGCTGCCTTTCATCAATGCTAGACATAATTTTGAAACGGCAGGGCTAGGCATGCTGGAAGTTCCTCTGCGTTTGGACGACAAGGCGAAAGACCTGGAATTGTCATTGCCGGCGTCCATGTCTACATGTCTATTTACTCCAGTATACTGGAGACGACAATATCGTCTAATAGATTTTAGACGCATTATCTCACGCAGATCACCTTACCAAAAGAAAGAACTTTGACAACATTCTTCAGGGTTATAGCAGCAAGTTAACGCTTCAGAACAATGTTCAGAGTCTGCTTCAATTGCTCCGATGTCTCGGTTTCATAGTAAACGAAAAGAAGTCGGATCTATTGCCGTCCTATTCTAATCATTCACCCATGTGGGAATGAGCTTAGAGACACACAACAATCTCGTTCGTCTGCCGTTAACCAGAGCGATATTAGTCAGTTGTTACACTCGTTTTTGGCTTCACTCAGATGTAGTAACAGCAAGAGAATTCATGAGACTGACAGGTTTGTGCGGACCCGCTGCAGATCTTATTCCGATGGAGCAGCTCCGCATTCGTCCACTCCACAGATATTTTATCTCAGAATTGGAGTGTGAAGATTCATTCGCTCGAATCGAACATCGTCTTGTCGAATCAAGTGAAACAAGAGATTCAGACTTGGGCAGATATTCAGTGGTTATCTCAAGGAGTACCACTACAACTGCCGGATACGAGTTTAACAATAATGATGGATGCAAGTCAAACAGGTTGGGGCACAACTCTGAACCCAACAGATTCAGGTTGCCGGGGTCTTTAGGATCCGCAGTCCCTAACAAGTACATAAACATCAAGAGATGATGTCAATATGGCTTGCGCTACGTCAATGAATGAACATTCTTCAGAAGGACTCTCAACGAGTATTCAATCAGATTTGCTACCAATGGTATCGTCTAAGAGTAGACTTATTTGCGATGCATCTCAACTATCAGTTGCAGACGTATGTGTCGCCGTGTCCAGATCCTCGAGCGTTTGCAGTAGACGCTCTCTCGATCTCTTGGGCTGGGATGATAAGATACGCGTATCCTCCAGCGCCATTGATTCAGCAGATATTGCTCAAGATAAAGCAATCTCACTGCAAAATTCTGTTGTTAGCATCTCTGTCACCCCAGAGACCATGGATAAATCTACTCAGGTGTCTGCTGTGGGACATGCCGCGGAAGCTTCCTCCACGACAGGATCTTCTTTTGCAGGGGAAATCGCACACACTGCATCACAACCCGCAAGGTCTCAACCTTCACGTATTTCCATTGTGCGGTCCTTCTTGCACGGCAAGCAATTTACAGGACGACCAGTGGGCGCAATTTCTAACTGTAGGAGGACCTCCTCTTTGCTAAATTATGCTGCTAAGTGGAAGGTTTTCTCACGGTGATGTAGGGATCATTCTGTTGATACCTATGCACATCATGATAGTTTACAGATTGGATCTAATGTCTCTTTATCTAAGCTACTGAAAAACTTTTCGATAAATAGACCTAAAACCCTGAGATTAATTCCTAAGTGGAATTTAGCTTGGGTTCTTTTTAAGCTAAAGAAGTGCCATTTGAGCCTCTTGATACAGTGGACTTCAAATTCTTATGTTATAAGACAGCTTTCTCTTAGCCTTCTCTTCTGCTAGAAGAGTTAGTGAGCTTCAGGCACTATCTGTTGATGTTTCTCACTATCGTAGTGTAGGTAATACTATTACCTTGACTACTAATGTTGGACTTTTGGCTAAAATCAGGCTCCTAATAAGTATCCGGAACCTATTGTTTTTAAGGCTATTCCGTCTTCAGACGGGCATAGG
The DNA here is from genome assembly GCA_031216915.1 of Pictodentalium vernedei. Taxonomy (NCBI): domain Eukaryota; kingdom Metazoa; phylum Mollusca; class Scaphopoda; order Dentaliida; family Dentaliidae; genus Pictodentalium; species Pictodentalium vernedei. Next base: position 550,023,382 of record CM062293.1, on the reverse strand, counting down.
CCTTTACTCTGTCCTGTTAGAGCTTTACGTTTTTACAAACATAGATCTGAGTTTATCAGAAAGGGACGTTAAACGTCTCTTTCTGTCTCTGCTGCCTAATAGAAGGGACATTACGGTCCATTCTGTTGCAAGGTGGACTCAATTAACTATCCGTACTGCTTATGAAAAATTATCTTCAACTCAGCACTCTGTGCTTAAGATTTTGGCGCATGAAGTAAGAGCCCTCTCTACATCTTGGGCTTATGCTATAGTGTTGCTATTACCGATTTGATGAAGGCTGCATATTGGTCTCAGCCTTCTACATTCACAAGTTTTTATCTCAGAAATATTGAGTCCATTTCTAGCTACCTGCGTGTTCAGGTCCGTTATCTGTTGCTCAGAATGTCGTCCACTAAACAGTTGTAACTATAGTTATGCAGGCTTTCTGTTCCGGCAGCGACTCTGTCCTGCTGCCCTCTTCGCTCTGGGGTACTTGACCCAGGGCAAGGGGAAGGGTGGTGGTGGATGGCATTCCCTTAGGTCACCTGCTTTACAGTGAAAAGCAGGGGAATACCTCCTCTGGAATTGGTAATTCCGAGTTGGTGCCGGGATGGTTTTAAAGTGTAAAGCTAATTCGTGTAATATTTTTAAAGTGTAGCTGGGTGTGTAACATTTGTATATGTCACGGATCATACGTGCGATAATATACAATCCTCAGACACTTTTAAATGAGTATAAAGAGTCACATTATCTGGTCTATCTTTATTTATTGGCTTTTCTTTAATTAGATTAGTGTAATGGATAATACTGGATGTTAATAGAGATCTTTGATGTTATTGTGCTCAATTATGGAATGGTATTGTGTCTTTCTTTTTTGATACAAACAAGAAAGATACATGTAAAACCTGTTCTCTTCTCCTTGAGGGGATAATTCTGTTTACATGTAATTGAGTCTATTGGATTTTCCTTTATGTCCTAGGCCCTCCAGCCTTTTTTCTATTCAGCTAAGTCCGAGTCATTGGTACAGTATAAAAATGTTAAAGAATTTATAGTAATTTATATATTTTTTATACTTACCAATGACCCAGACGGGGATGGCCCTCCCATGAATTTGGAACTCGTACCTCCTCACTGATTACATAACGCTTACCAGGCACTGCTTGTAAGAATGACTTTTGGAGCCAATTTCGAGACCTCCTTGACACTGCGCATGCGCAGTGGATAAAAGGTATGGAGGACCACATAGGACATTGAAATTTTGGTTTCTGATGCAAATTTTGGGGATTGGGGGGCAAAATTTGTGTTTGGTCCTATTATTTAAGGACTTAGCACCAGTTAAGTCTGGGTCATTGGTAAGTATAAAAAATATATAAATTACTATAAATTTTTTAACTTCTTTGATATGTCAGATGACCCCTTCATTAGGCTGGTGGCTGATGTCATTCATTGATATGTCAGATGACCCCCTTCATTAGGCTGGTAGCTGGTGTCATTCATTGATATGTCAGATGACCCCTTCATTAGACTGGTAGCTGGTGTCATTCATTGATATGTCAGATGACCCCTTCATTAGGCTGGTAGCTGGTGTCATTCATTGATATGTCAGATGACCCCTTCATTAGGCTGGTAGCTGGTGTCATTCATTGATATGTCAGATGACCCCTTTATTAGGCTGGTATCTGGTGTCATTCATTGATATGTCAGATGACCCCTTCATTAGGCTGGTAGCTGATATTTATTTTTATACTGTACCAATGACCCAGACTTAGCTGGTGCTAACTTCTTAAATAATAGGGCCAAACACAAATTTTGCCCCCCAATCCCCAAAATTTGCATCAAAAACCAAAATTTCAATGTCCTATGTGGTCCTCCATACCTTTTATCTACTGCGCATGCGCAGTGTCAAGGAGGTCTCGAAATTGGCCCCAAAAGTCATTCTTTGTTTGGGCCTAAAATTAGTAAAATCTCACTGATATTTGTGCTTGTAAATCTCAGTTTAAATGATGCCAAACACATAATTATGAAAGAAATGGTGGATCTAAGGAGGAAATAAAAGGATGAGAGGAAGAAACAGTGGCAGAATGTGTTCAGAGCTGTAACTTATAATTTTTTCACGAAATTATTTCATGTTCCCTAATTTCTGGACATGAGCCTGATGTCATTCTGGCTATGAATTTACCATTGTTTGTTCAGTGTTTCCTCTGTCCCTTTCCTTAATACCCCCCTTGCTATTCTCCCATGCTTTTGGCATAATTTTTGTAATTTTTTTTACTAAAATTTCTTGGGAGTTTTGGCTTGGTTACACAATGATTATTCTGTTTTTCCCCATGCTTACGTCCTCACCCTTGGGTGGTTAGGCATTGTGATCTGCATCTACCATCCGATGTACTGCAGTTTCTTCTCTGGAAGTCTGTGTTTTACATCGGATAGTGTTTAAATTGGTGACTGATTTTGTGCCATGTTTACAGTTCCTGGAGTCATGTTTCCGGTTTTTGTACACTTTTGTTTATGTTGACAACAGTTACTTCTCTGATAGTGATTACTTCTATTTAGTTCTGCTCATTGCCAGATACATTAATATTGTCTGTAAGTGTTATATTAATTTTTAAAAAGGTTTTAAAATTTTTGTCCACACTTAGGCTAGGGATGCCACGATTCGTCGACTCACTGTCGATTCACGGCCGTGTCGACGATTTTTTTTTGGAGTCGACTATCGGGGGGAAAATGTAGAAGCCACTGTTTTCTAGTTAATTGTTCCAAGTTAGGTTTGTGCTGCTAGTCTGTAACAGAATCAATCTGAATGTGTTCTAAAACGCATATAAATAAGTTAGCGCAAGAGAAGGGGGGGGGGGGGGCAGATCTCCAGGACACTCCAGGGTCATATCACATCGTTGTCATCACTAAGAGTTGAAAATAAAGGGTTAACTAACGTTCAGTGAAGAAGAAATCATCGATTTCTGTAACATGATTTCTGTGTGGTATCGTTGCTATCTCAAAGCATTTCAAGTTTTCAACTGACTGAACTGAAACTATATCGCAAATTTAACTGAAACAATCAACAGCAGAGACAAGTCTCAATCATCAATTCATGCCAACTCTTTGATGTGAACTGGTGTCGATTGATAGCTGTCTTTGAAGTTGCCACATCCCAGAAAGTTGAGAAACATTTTTGTTAATCGGGATTGTCTGGGACAAAGTTTATTGAAATTGATTTCCTCTAATTGAACCACTGGCCTAGTTCTACACGTACAGTGTTGTCAAATTATGTGAATTTATGTCGATGATTTAAATTGCCTTTGAAGTTTTGATACTTGCAGACAGAAAATAATATTCAGAAGAAATAGTAATACAGACTGTAGAACTGGTCCAGACCATCCATTGGTGTGATTGGTATACGAAGCACGCCCACTGTCTAATCACCATTCAACATTCCCTGTGGCAGACCTTAAACACTGACGACGGGGTCTTTTCGTTCCAATGGGTGTTGTAACTTGTAGGTTTGTGTATGGGTGTGGGGTGCTTTTACTGTTTTGTTGATTTGTCAGTACGCCAATGGCAGGTCATATACAAGCGGGTGTTGGTGTGGACTCACTGGGATGGAATTGCTAGTTGTACATAAAAATACAGCCTATGGGCGTGGCTTTCATTTGACATAACACGCGTCCCCGTCAGGGGCACGGAAAGCGTCTGCCTTGTCAAATGACTGCCACAATCACATTGCAGTACTAGTTTGTCAATCTCATTGAGATGTTGAAGTGCCAAAACATTGTCATTTGACTCATTACATTTTGTTAAATCCTATTATATTATTCGAAAAAAAAGTTAAAAAACTGAAAAAAAATGTCAGGGAGAAAGCAATCGGATGTGTGGAAGTACTTTAAAAAGGACGAAGATAAAAAAGTTTCCTGTACTTTATGCTATAAAACATTCTCATACCATGGGTCAACAATGGTGATGAGAAACCACATGGCGGCCATCCATGGAAATAAAACTTTTACAGACCCAAAACAGCCTGCGTTGAAATCGATGCTGACGCCTTCATGTTCACAAATTAGTGATTCCCGAAAGACACTGATTGATGATAAAATTGCCACATTTGTGGCAAAGGACATGATGCCACTGAGTACTGTTGAAGGTGAGGGGTTTAAAGAACTAATGAACTGTGTGATACCAAGTTACAAAGTACCCGGACGTACGCACATTCGTCTACTAATTGAAAACAAGTATGATGCATGCAAGCAGCTACTCATGGATAGCATTACTGAGTTGCTCAATTCATCAGCACAAAAAGAGTGTTTTTCCATCACAACAGACATATGGACAAGTCGGACAAACGACCCATACATGACGACAACAATACATTTCATGTCAAGTAACTGGACACTGGAAAGTTTTGTTTTGTCTACAGAAATAATGCCGTAGTCGCATACTGCAGACAATATAGCAGAACGACTGATTGGAGTCTTTGAAAAATTTAATATCCCTGTGACATCAGTTGTTGCAATTGTTCACGATAATGCGTCCAATGCAGTCGCGAGTTTACCGCTACTCAATGAGAAACTCAGGGCAAAAGCAGTGTTTAAAGCACAAACATCTGTATCTACCCGTGACACACCAAGTACAGAATCTACAGGTGTTCGTTTGGCAAGTACAAGTAGTGCTACTGCTACTGCAGCTGCTACTATTACTAGTGGCCATAGTAGTGTCAGCTGTCAGAGTGTATTTCGTGAAATCGTCAGTGTTCCATGCGCTGCCCATACCTTATAGCTTTGTGTAAATGCAGGCTTGGATGTGCGTCAAATTAGTATTCTGCTCGGTGCCTGTCGTAGGTTAGTGGCACATTTCAACAACAGTGCACATGCTACGCAGGAGCTTTATGTTCGCCAAGAACGAATGAACATGCCCAAAAAGAAACTGATACAAGAGGTGAAAACACGTTGGAACAGTTCCCTACATATGTTGGAAAGACTTTCAGAACTAAGATGGCCAGTTTCTGCCGTTCTGTCTGATGAGAATGTGACGAAACGATCAGATGCTCGTACACTTGATATGACCAATGAGCAGTGGGTGCTCATGGTTGATTTGATACCCATTTTGAAACCTTTAGAAGCGGCCACGACAATTCTCTCTGCTGAGAAAACTGTGAGTGTTTCAAGCGTACTTCCAGTAATGTTTGGCTTGAGTGAACGACTAAAGGCCGATCCTGAAAATGATTCTAAAACGATCTCAGCTGTTAAGGGGGTAATTAGAACAGACCTGGAGTGCCGTTTTAGACTGGCACCAGATACACTCTTACCAGATGGAATTCATATCTTAGCGTCAGCATTGGACCCACGACACCATGACCTAAAATTTCTGAACAATTCTACTATTTTAGATACAACCAAAGACGCACTTACACAAGAGTACAAACGAATTAGACCAGTTAGTAGTGTTAGTCATGATTCTGACAGCTCAGTGAGTTCATGCGATGCAGAACAAAGAGGGGTTGAGGCTACTAGTAGACAAACTCAAGATATTGAAGTCTCTTCTGACCCGTCATCATCAGGATTCATAGGGGGTGCAACTAAGAAACAAAAAGTTTCTGCAAGTGAGCTGATATTTGGGGTTACCAAAAAACGTCAGGGAAATGATTCAAATGATGTGAGTTCTGAGCTCGAAAAATTCCGCAAAGAACTTGCTTTGGATTTTCATGAATGTCCACTAACGTGGTGGAAGTCTAACTGGCATCGTTATCCTAAATTGTCTGAGCTGGCAAAAAAATATCTTGCCGTGGTGGCAACGTCGACTCCATCTGGGCGCGTATTTTCCTGTTCTGGGAATATCGTTTCACCAAGGCGTGCACTTCTCAAGCTGGACATTGTGGATATGTTGGTTTTTCTTAACAAGAATATGGGCCTTCTTAATTAAATTTCTATTCTGACTCTGTGTATTCTCGTAGAAAATGGGAACGTAATAATTGGTGCATGATCGCATGTGTACCAGGTTGATAGGTGACGTCTAGGACCTATATGTGACCCAGTAATTTTGAACTCATGCCACAACGTGTCAATTAACAACTTTTTTTGTTTAAGCTACTTAACTTACTACCAAACAGGAGTTTAAGTTTTAAAGTAAAATTAAAATTCTAATTTGTTTATTTTCAATTTTCAAATTAAGATTCTGACAGTAAGAGGCTGGGAACTATAATTCATTCAAAGAACTTGTAAAGAAGTTAACATTTTTCCATTTTTATCCGATCATTTTGTCATGTGATCAGAGATCAGTGCAGTGCTAATGAGTAATGACTATTCTGACATTAAGCTTTGTTAAGTGAACTGTACTATACAATTATTAAATATTTAGCATTCAAAGTCCAACTTGTACATTAACTTCACTGAGCATGTGGAGTCGTAGAACAAAACTTCAAGTTCAACCACCTGGTAAAGCCATTGCCGAAACCCAAGTCCCCAACACAGAAGTCACTTGGTGTAGGCGAGTCAGACACAGATTTTTATCGCAGAAAATTCATTTTTGGCTCACAGAAGTTACAATTCCTCACTAGAAAGAACTTGTGGAGTTTGTTTTAATGAGGGGTGATGAGCTGTCAGACGTGTTTTGTAACGAGCTCAACTCATTATCCCTCATTGAATCTAACCCCACAAACTCATTCCAGTGAGCGACTGTAAACTGTATTTTTTAGACTATGTTGGTGGTTCCGACGGGCCAGAGTAAGGGGTAGTCCCAAGTAGAGCCCCCAAGGCCCCAACCCCAGTCAGGAAATTTTAGGCTGTTCAATGTTCATGATGTGAACTTGTTAAACACCAATAAATAAAAAATAATATATCATTATTTTATTATATAGTGGCCGAAACATCCCCGGGCGAAAACGCCCACGTCGGGGGCATGTCCCATTCGTTAATGAATGATAAATTAATAACGGTATTTCTCTGACACGATTCACACGAATAGTATTACACAACCTGAGTATCGTACTGTTTTAAGAGCAATGGAAATTAATGAAATCCCATTGTACTTAGAACAGCATGTAACTCAGGTCGTGAATTTTGCAAACCTGTAATGACAGATAATTTCTCTGAATGCGTACGGTTCAAAACTTTGTGATTCGCGTTGACGCATTGATAAGATTGCAGATAATAATTTCTAACCGGCCCCTTCTTCAAAATGTTCCCAACTTCCCGCCAGATATCACTTGACAGACACGGCCTTGTGCAAGTGAATGCGGTTGTGTGATAATGCCAGTGTATTACATGTTCTTCGGACTTATTCCCAATTTGTTATGAAATTCGAAGTGGTCAGTTTGTAGTGTATTTGCGCAAAACAGGACTCATTATAGAACTAATATTCAGTAAATATACACGATGGATTATGCCATCATTACGGATGGAACATGCACATCCTTGCAGGTAAAGTTGAACACAAACTTTTTTTTCTATTTTTCATTTCCTGAAGCCATAGCCTGGTATAATGATGTTTAATTTCAGATGTGTTGCGATCCAATTTACCTATTACCTAATACCCAACTGTCCCATACGCCCTCACCACAGCCCTCTGAATCCATTCTTGTGACAATTTAAGAATGGGTTCAGAGATGGGGAAGTGGGAGATGACAGTTAGTCTGTTACTGACCGTGTCAGGCTATCTTTTTAACGACAAAGTTTACACACAATATTTTCGGGTCACCTGGTATGACTATCGATGAATCGTTGATTAGTACAACCGATTAGTCGATTCCAAAATTTGAAAATCGTGGCATCCCTAACTTAGGCTTTTTTTAGGATCCATTTGGGCTCATTGTTCCCATTGGGAACTTGGGCTCTTCTGAAAATTTTTCAAAATTTTTTTTTTTTTTTAAAATTATTATTTCGAAATGTTATAATGGATTATATTATATTATGTATCCTTGTTTTGAGGGTTGGTGCGAGTACTATGACTGTTTATATTTTTTCATGATGAAAGAATATTGTTTAAATTGTGATGCGAGGAAATGTTCCTCTGATTCTCATGTTCATTGTGTTTCTTGTAGTCAATGTTCTCGCACTAATTCTTGCTCAGTGTGTGCCAATTGGAATGACAAACGTTGGAGACGTGTGTCGCGGTATATTGTTAGCGGTGAGGGGTCCATGCCGGTCCTCTCTCTGCAGGGTCACTCTAGTTTATCAGTCTCTTTTTCAGAGGATCAAGAACAGGGTGATGTTTCCATGATGTCTTCAACAAGTGTGCCTCCGTCGTTGCAGTTTAACAAAGAGCTAGCGGCAAAAGTGCTCATGGAAATACAACAATTGCCTAAGAGTCCCTAGTAGGATCGACGGCGTTGTGGTCCGCTAGCTCGGTCCGGTGTATCGACCATTCATCGAATGGCTCGGCAGCCGGGTTCATCCGTTGCGGTCCAGGGAAGCAATTTGGGTGATGCGAGCACTATAAACATTGAATATGCAATCCCAGCGACAACGGATCCGAGGATAGTATGGAGGAAGCCTGTCAGTCTGGTAGCTAGCTCGTCCAGGTCTATCCGGACCGTGAGCGAGAGAGGCCCCCTCTCTCTTACAACAACATCTGGGCCGCGATGTTGTTGTATGTACGTTCATTAGTCAGAGCATACATCCACTCGCCCTGCTCGGGACGCTCCGTCGCATAGACAGTCTGACGCGGCTTGTCTATTGGCTTCCTCATCCTCCCGTCAGCACACACGACGGCACCTTGGCTATGTGACCACAGATATCCAGCCTGCTTCGCCATCCAGGGAATCCACGTCGACCAGGTCACGCCATCCGCTAGCCAAGGACTCGAGGCCTTTCCAGTTGGGACGTTCACATATTATATAAATGCAGGAATTAATGTCCCTGGAGCTTCCAGTGACTAATTACTTAAGACCGCGGCTCCACAGGCCTCCGTGACAGACTTGCTATCGCAGATAGCTCAATTCATCGCAGCATCCCAGCAGCTATCAGAAACTTTTTCAGTAAAGAACTATCTGAGCAAAGCTGTGTCGGTTCGCTCCCCATGCAGAGTCAGTAAGCAACGACCGAAATTATTATGTGGTGCAGGCGGATGGTAAAAGGGATTCAGCACAGCTGAAATTTTCCCTTTCCGAACAACATACGATGGCCATAGATTTCATCCGGCATCACCTTTTAGAAGTTGTTTCTCTGGACAAAAATGCTGTGTTACCTGATAAGAAATTGAAAGCGTCACTGGACACAGACTTTTTGGCCAGATTAGGGACACCGTCACTGAGTTTACGACCCAGTCCAGAAATATCACGGACATTTGAACTTCTGAATGACGCTATATTCAAGCTAGCCTCTAAGACTGGCAAATCAGGTTTCTTATTGCCTAGCGCTATTCAGTTATTCAATGCTAGACATAATTTTGAAACGGCAGGACTAGGCGTGCCGAGAGTTCCTCTGCGTTTGGACAACTAGGCTGAAGACCTGGAATTGTCATTGCCGGCGTCCATGTCTATTTACTCCAGTATACTGGAGACGACAATTTAGACGCATTATCTCACGCAGATCACCTTACCAGAGCGTTATCACTACGTCTCGAAGCGAAAGAATTCCAGGATGTTCAAACTTCCTTAGGGGTTCTTTCGAGTTCTATAGCATATTCTGCATATAACTCTGCCCTTTCAGTGGCAATATGGAGTTAGTCAGACGTGATGCTGCCCTGGCTGCATTCGCAAGAGTGGATAGTAAGGTGGAAAAAAACTCTCTTCCAGTCGCTCCAGTCTCAGGAGAGCTTCTCTTTGACGATTAAGCTTTCTACAATCTATAATCATATTACTAAGAAAGCTCCGGATTCTCTGCTTTTATTCCACTTTGTAAAGTCAGACTCAGCAGGGAGGAGTAAGGCAGGTTCTTCGGGGGTGAAAACGTCCAAAGGAAGTTCCTATAGAGGATCAAAGAAAGCCTCTACGTCTTACTCCGGAGACTGTCAGAGTAGCGACTCACATAGGGGTCGTAATGCTGGCCGAGATATCAGGTCAGACACCCCTAGGTCGACTGGGCAAGGTGCGGGTCGTGGAGGATGTGCTTTCTCCTTCCGCAATCCTCGCAGGGCCAGGAGGTGATGGTTCCATGTCAACCAGGTCACACCATCCGCTAGCCAAGGACACGAGGCCTTTCCAGTTGGGACGTTCGCATATTATATAAATGTAGAAATTAACGTCCATGGAGCTTCCAGCAGCTAATTACGTAAGACTGCGGCTCCACAGGCCTCCAAGTGACGGACTTGCTATCGCTGATAGCTCAATTCATTGGGCATCCCAGCAGCTATCAGAACGACGACCAAAATTATGTTGTCCAGGCGGATGGTAAAAGGGAATCAGCACAGCTGAAATTTTCCCTTTCCGAACAACTTAAGGTGGCCGTAGATTTCATCCGGCATCAAAGCGACGGACTTGCTATCGCTGATAGCTCAATTCATCGGGCATCCCAGCAACTATCAGAATGACGACCAAAATTATTATGTTGTCCAGGCGGATGGTAAAAGGGGAATCAGCACAGCTGAAATTTTCCCTTTCCGAACAACTTAAGGTGGCCGTAGATTTCATCCGGCATCACCTTTTAGAAGTTGTTTCTCTGGACAAAAATGCTGCATTACATGATAAGAAACTGAAAGCGTCACTGGGCACAGACTTTTTGGTCCGGATTAGGGACACCGTCCCTGAGTTTCCGACCCAGTCCAGAAATGTCACAGACATTTGAACTTTTGAATGACGCTATATTCAAGCTAGCCTCTAAGACTGGCAAATCAGGTTTCTTATCGCCTAGCGCTATACAGCTGCCTTTCATCAATGCTAGACATAATTTTGAAACGGCAGGGCTAGGCGTGCCGAGAGTTCCTCTGCGTTTGGACGACAAGGCGAAAGACCTGGAATTGTCATTGCCGGCGTCCATGTCTACATGTCTATTTACTCCAGTATACTGGAGACGACAATATCGTGTAATAGAATTTAGACGCATTATCTCACGCAGATCACCTTACCAAAAGAAAGAACTTGGACAACATTCTTCAGGGTTACGGCAGCAAGTTAACGCTTCAGAACGATGTTCAGAGTCTGCTTCAATTGCTCCGATGTCTCGGTTTCATAGTAAACAAAAAAGAAGTCGGATCTATTGCCGTCCTATTCTAATCATTCACCCATGTGGGAATGAGCTTAGAGACACACAACAATCTCGTTTGTCTGCCGTTAACCAGAGCGATATTAGTCAGTTGTTACACTCGCTTTTGGCTTCACTCAGATGTAGTAACAGCAAGAGAATTCATGAGACTGACAGGTATGTGTGGACCCGCTGCAGATCTTATTCCGTTGGAGCTGCTCCGCATTCGTCCACTCCACATATTTTATCTCAGAATTGGAGTGTGAAGATTCATTCGCTCGAATCGAACATCGTCTTGTCGAATCAAGTGAAACAAGAGATTCAGACTTGGGCAGATATTCAGTGGTTATCTCAAGGAGTACCACTGCAACTGCCGGATACGAGTTTAACAATAATGATGGATGCGAGTCAAACAGGTTGGGGCGCAACTCTGAACCCAACAGATTCAGGTTGCCGGGGTCTTTAGGATCCGCAGTCCCTAACAAGTACATAAACATCAAGAGATGATGTCAATATGGCTTGCGCTACGTCAGTGAATGAACATTCTTCAGAAGGACTCTCAACAACGAGTATTCAATCAGATTTGCTACCAATGGGATCGTCCAAGAGTAGACTTATTTGCGGTGCATCTCAACTATCAGTTGCAGACGTATGTATCGCTGTGTCCAGATCCTCGAGCGTTTGCAGTAGATGCTCCCTTGATCTCTTGGGCCGGGATGATGAGATACGCATATCCTCCAGTGCCATTGATTCAGCAGATATTGCTCAAGATAAAGCAATCTCACTGCAAAATTCTGTTGTTAGCATCTCTGTCACCCCAGAGACCATGGATAAATCTACTCAGGTGTCTGCTGTGGGACATGCCGCAGAAGCTTCCTCCACAAGAGGATCTTCTTTTGCAGGGGAAATCGCACACACTGCATCACAACCCGCAAGGTCTCAACCTTCACGTATTTCCGTTGTGCGGTCCTTCTTGCACGGCAAGCAATTTACAGGACGAGCAGTGGATGCATTTTCTAACTGTAGGAGGACCTCCTCTTTGCTAATTTATGCTGCTAAGTGGAAGGTTTTCTCACGGTGATGTAGGGATCATTCTGTTGATACCTATGCACATCATGATAGTTTACAGATTGGATCTAATGTCTCTTTATCTAAGCTACTGAAAAACTTTTCGATAAATAGACCTAAAACCCTTAGATTAATTCCTAAGTGGAATTTAGCCTGGGTTCTTCTTAAGCTAAAGAAGTGCCATTTGAGCCTCTTGATACAGTGGACTTTAAATTCTTATGTTATAAGACAGCATTCTCTTAGCCTTCTCTTCTGCTAGAAGAGTTAGTGAGCTTCATGCACTATCTGTTGATGTTTCTCACTATCGTAGTGTAGGTAATACTATTACATTGACTACTAATGTTGGATTTTTGGCTAAAATCACGCTCCTAATAAGTATCCGGAACCTATTGTTTTTAAGGCTCTTCCATCTTCAGACGGGCATAGGCCTTTACTCTGTCCTGTTAGAGCTTTACGTTTTTACAAACATAAATCTGAGTTTATCAGAAAGGGACGTTAAACATCTCTTTCTGTCTCTGCTGCCTATTAGAAGGGACATTACGGTCCATTCTGTTGCAAGGTGGATTCAATTAACTATCCGTACTGCTTGTGAAAAATTATCTTCAACTCAGCAGTCTGTGCTTAAGATTTTGGCGCATGAAGTAAGAGCCCTCTCTACATCTTGGGCTTATGCTATAGTGTTGCTATTACTGATTTGATGAAGGCTGCATATTGGTCTCAGCCTTCTACATTCACGAGTTTTTATCTTAGAAATATTGAGTCCATTTCTAGCGACCTGCGTGTTTAGGTCCGTTATCTGTTGCTCAGAATGTCGTCCACTAAACAGTTGTAACTATAGTTATGCAGGCTTTCTGTTCCGGCAGCGACTCTGTCCTGCTGCCCTCTTCGCTCTGGGGTACTTGACCCAGGGCAAGGGGAAGGGTGGTGGTGGATGGCGTTCCCTTAGGTCACCTGCTTTATAGTGAAAAGCAGGGGAATACCTCCTCTGGAATTGGTAATTCCGAGTTGGTGCCGGGATGGTTTTAAAGTGTAAAGCTAATTCATGTAATATTTTTAAAGTGTAGCTCGGCGTGTAACATTTGTATATGTCACGGATCATACGAGCGCTAATATACAATCCTCAGACACTTTTAATGAGTATAAAAAGTCACAGTATCTGGTCTATCTTTATTTATTGGCTTTTCTTTAATTAGATTAGTGTAATGGATAATACTGGATGTTAAAGAGATCATTGATGTTATTGTGCTCAATTATGGAATGGTATTGTGTCTTTCTTTTTTGATACAAACAAGAAAGATACATGTAAAACCTGTTCTCTTCTCCTTGAGGGGATAATTCTGTTTACATGTAATTGAGTCTATTGGATTTTCCTTTATGTTCTAGGCCCTCCAGCCTTTTTTCTATTCAGCTAAGTCTGAGTCATTGGTACAGTATAAAAATGTTAAAGAATTTATAGTAATTTATATATTATTTATACTTACCAATGACCCAGACGGGGATGGCCCTCCCATGAGTTGGGAACTCGTACCTCCTCACTGATTACATAACACTTACCAGGCACTGCTTGTAAGAATGACTTTTGGAGCCAATTTCGAGACCTCCTTGACACTGCGCATGCGCAGTGGATAAAAGGTATGGAGGACCACATAGGACATTGAAATTTGGGTTTCTGATGCAAATTTTGGGGATTGGGGGGCAAAATTTGTGTTTGGTCCTATTATTTAAGGACTTAGCACCAGCTAAGTCTGGGTCATTGGTAAGTATAAAAAATATATAAATTACAATAAATTTTTTAACTTCTTTCATATGTCAGATGACCCCTTCATTAAGCTGGTGGCTGATGCCATTCATTGATATTTCAGATGACCCCTTCATTAGGCTGGTAGCTGGTGACATTCATTGATATTTCAGATGACCCCTTCATTAGGCTGGTAGCTGGTGTCATTCATTGATATGTCAGATGACCCCTTAGTCTGTGGCTGGTGTTATTAATTGATATATCACACTACACCCCTCCATTAGTCTGATGGCTGGTGTTATTAATTGATATATCACACTACACCCCTCTATTAGGCTGATAGCTGGTGTTATTGATATATCACACTACACCCCTCCATTAGTCTGGTGGCTGGTGTTATTAATTGATATATCACACTACACCCCTCCATTAGCTGGTGTTATTAATTGATATATCACACTACACCCCTCCATTAGTGTGGTAGCTGGTGTTAGTAATTGATATATCACACTAAACCCCTCCATTAGTCTGGTAGCTGGTGTTATTAATTGATACATCACACTAAACCCCTGCATTGGTCTGGTAGCTGGTGTTATTAATTGATACATCACACTAAACCCCTCCATTAGTCTGATAGCTGGTGTTATTAATTGATACATCACACTAAACCCCTCCATTAGTCTGATGGCTGGTGTTATTAATTGATACATCACACTAAACCCCTGCATTGGTCTGGTAGCTGGTGTTAGTAATTGATATATCACACTAAACCCCTCCATTAGTCTGATAGCTGGTGTTATTAATTGATACATCACACTAAACCCCTGCATTGGTCTGGTAGCTGGTGTTAGTAATTGATATATCACACTAAACCCCTCCATTAGTCTGATAGCTGGTGTTATTAATTGATACATCACACTAAACCCCTCCATTAGTCTGATGGCTGGTGTTATTAATTGATACATCACACTAAACCCCTGCATTGGTCTGGTAGCTGGTGTTAGTAATTGATATATCACACTAAACCCCTCCATTAGTCTGATAGCTGGTGTTATTAATTGATACATCACACTAAACCCCTCCATTAGTCTGATGGCTGGTGTTATTAATTGATACATCACACTAAACCCCTCCATTAGTCTGATAGCTGGTGTTATTGATATATCACACTAAACCCCTCCATTAGTCTGATAGCTGGTGTTATTAATTGATACATCACACTAAACCCCTCCATTAGTCTGATGGCTGGTGTTATTAATTAATACATCACACTAAACCCCTCCATTAGTCTGATGGCTGGTGTTATTAATTGATACATCACACTAAACCCCTGCATTGGTCTGGTAGCTGGTGTTAGTAATTGATATATCACACTAAACCCCTCCATTAGTCTGATAGCTGGTGTTATTAATTGATACATCACACTAAACCCCTCCATTAGTCTGATGGCTGGTGTTATTAATTGATACATCACACTAAACCCCTGCATTGGTCTGGTAGCTGGTGTTAGTAATTGATATATCACACTAAACCCCTCCATTAGTCTGATAGCTGGTGTTATTAATTGATACATCACACTAAACCCCTGCATTGGTCTGGTAGCTGGTGTTAGTAATTGATATATCACACTAAACCCCTCCATTAGTCTGATAGCTGGTGTTATTAATTGATACATCACACTAAACCCCTCCATTAGTCTGATAGCTGGTGTTATTAATTGATACATCACACTAAACCCCTCCATTAGTCTGATGGCTGGTGTTATTAATTGATACATCACACTAAACCCCTGCATTGGTCTGGTAGCTGGTGTTAGTAATTGATATATCACACTAAACCCCTCCATTAGTCTGATAGCTGGTGTTATTAATTGATACATCACACTAAACCCCTCCATTAGTCTGATGGCTGGTGTTATTAATTGATACATCACACTAAACCCCTCCATTAGTCTGATGGCTGGTGTTATTAATTAATACATCACACTAAACCCCTGCATTGGTCTGGTAGCTGGTGTTATTAATTGATATATCACACTAAACCCCTCCATTAGTCTGATAGCTGGTGTTATTAATTGATACATCACACTAAACCCCTGCATTGGTCTGGTAGCTGGTGTTAGTAATTGATATATCACACTAAACCCCTCCATTGGTCTGGTAGCTGGTGTTATTAATTGATATATCACACTAAACCCCTCCATTAGTCTGATAGCTGGGTGTTATTAATTGATATATCACACCAAACCCCTCCATTAGTCTGATAGCTGGTGTTATTAATTGATATATCACACTAAACCCCTCCATTAGTCTGATAGCTGGTGTTATTAATTGATACATCACACTAAACCCCTCCATTAGTCTGATGGCTGGTGTTATTAATTGATATATCACACTAAACCCCTCCATTAGTCTGATAGCTGGGTGTTATTAATTGATATATCACACCAAACCCCTCCATTAGTCTGATAGCTGGTGTTATTAATTGATATATCACACTAAACCCCTCCATTAGTCTGATAGCTGGGTGTTATTAATTGATATATCACACCAAACCCCTCCATTAGTCTGATAGCTGGTGTTATTAATTGATATATCACACTAAACCCCTCCATTAGTCTGATAGCTGGTGTTATTAATTGATATATCACACTAAACCCCTCCATTAGTCTGATAGCTGGTGTTATTAATTGATACATCACACTAAACCCCTGCATTGGTCTGGTAGCTGGTGTTAGTAATTGATATATCACACTAAACCCCTCCATTAGTCTGATAGCTGGTGTTATTAATTGATACATCACACTAAACCCCTCCATTAGTCTGATGGCTGGTGTTATTAATTGATACATCACACTGAACCCCTGCATTGGTCTGGTAGCTGGTGTTATTAATTGATATATCACACTAAACCCCTCCATTAGTCTGATAGCTGGTGTTATTAATTGATACATCACACTAAACCCCTGCATTGGTCTGGTAGCTGGTGTTAGTAATTGATATATCACACTAAACCCCTCCATTAGTCTGATAGCTGGTGTTATTAATTGATACATCACACTAAACCCCTCCATTAGTCTGATGGCTGGTGTTATTAATTGATACATCACACTAAACCCCTGCATTGGTCTGGTAGCTGGTGTTATTAATTGATATATCACACTACACCCCTCCATTAGTCTGATGGCTGGTGTTATTAATTGATATATCACACTACACCCCTCCATTAGCTGGTGTTATTAATTGATATATCACACTACACCCCTCCATTAGTCTGGTAGCTGGTGTTAGTAATTGATATATCACACTAAACCCCTCCATTAGTCTGGTAGCTGGTGTTATTAATTGATATATCACACTAAACCCCTCCATTAGTCTGATAGCTGGTGTTATTAATTGATACATCACACTAAACCCCTGCATTGGTCTGGTAGCTGGTGTTAGTAATTGATATATCACACTAAACCCCTCCATTAGTCTGATGGCTGGTGTTATTAATTGATACATCACACTAAACCCCTCCATTAGTCTGATGGCTGGTGTTATTAATTGATATATCACACTAAACCCCTGCATTGGTCTGGTAGCTGGTGTTAGTAATTGATATATCACACTAAACCCCTCCATTAGTCTGATAGCTGGTGTTATTAATTGATACATCACACTAAACCCCTGCATTGGTCTGGTAGCTGGTGTTAGTAATTGATATATCACACTAAACCCCTCCATTGGTCTGGTAGCTGGTGTTATTAATTGATATATCACACTAAACCCCTCCATTAGTCTGATAGCTGGTGTTATTAATTGATATATCACACTAAACCCCTCCATTAGTCTGATAGCTGGTGTTATTAATTGATATATCACACTAAACCCCTCCATTAGTCTGATAGCTGGTGTTATTAATTGATATATCACACTAAACCCCTCCATTAGTCTGGTGGCTGGTGTTATTATAAACATAGTGACCGTTGTTCAGTGTGTTGTGGTAGATTAGCACCCGAAGAAAAACAAAATTAAAGCCCGAGACGAATATACTGAATGACCTTTGAAAGGAAAGTTTCTTTCAGAGTTATAAATAAATCAATGACAAATAGGGAGACCAGGACATTGATTCAGTTCACATATGTTGAATGTTTCAAATTCAGTTGATTTCCCCGTCTGTGCCCAAAGACTCCCTGAACAACTTTACACTTCTGTCAACACTTCGCTTAGTTGATGAACTGTCCTTTGACCTTAAAAGTGCCTCAATATTTTCATCAGTACTATTTGCGAAAGCCATGTTTGTTGTTATTGTCTGATTTGAGGCGAGAGAAAAACTTCGTAAACAGCAGGTGTTTTTTCTCCCTTTTGGCAATTTTCGGTCGTAGCGTGTGTTATTACAAACAATAACAACCGTCGCGATGGACTATCACATGTTGTCAAGAATGGGTGGAGTCAACAGGCATGATCACGCAAATTAGCAAATTGTATCTGTCCAATCAGACGTCGTCTTTTGTCTAGTTTTATTCATGAAGTATAATAATAATCGATATATCACCCTACACCCCTCCATTAGTCTGGTAGCTGCTGTTATTAATTGATATATCAAACTACACCCCTCCATTAGTCTGGTAGCTGCTGTTATTAATTGATATATCAAACTACACCCCTCCATTAGGCTGGTGGCTGGTGTTATTAATTTATATATCACACTACACCCCTCCATTAGTCTGGTAGCTGCGATTATTAATTGGTATATCACACTACACCCCCCATTAGTCATGTAGCTGATGTTATTAATTGATATATAACACTACACCCCTCAATTAGTCTGGTAGCTGGTGTTATTGATATATCACACTACACCCCTCCATTAGTCTGGTAGCTGGTGTTATTAATTGATACATCACACTACACCCCTCTATAAGTTTGGTAGCTAGTGTTATTGATACATCCCCCCCCCCACCACTAGTCTGGTAGCTGCTGTTAGTAATTGATAATCACACTACACCCCTCCTTTAGTCTGGTAGCTGGTGTTATTAATTGATATATCACACTACACCCCTCCATTAGGCTGGTAGCTGGCGTCATTCATTATATGTCAGACTGCACTCCTCAAGTAGGCTGGTAGCTGGCGTCATTCATTATATGTCAGACTGCACCCCTTACGTATGCTGGTAGCTGGTGTCATTATATGTCAGACTGCACCCGTTCAGTAGGCTGGTAGCCAATATTCCTTGATATGTCAGACTGCACCACTTCATTAGGCTGGTAGCTAACAGCAGGTGATGATATTTATAAATTCTCTTGTCTGTGATAAATTCTTGTTGGTAACATCAAGTTATGATATATATAAATTATCTGATCTGATAAATTGTGCTTGGTAACATCAAGTTATGATATTTATAAATTATCTGATCTGATAAATTGTACTTGATAACATCAAGTTTTGATATTTATAAATTATCTGATCTGATAAATTGTACTTGGTAACATCAAGTTATGATATTTATAAATTATCTGATCTGATAAATTGTACTTGGTAACATCAAGTGATTATATTTATAAATTATCTGGTCTGATAAATTGTACTTGGTAACATCAAGTTATGATATTTATAAATTATCTGATATGATAAATTGTACTTGGTAACATCAAGTGATTATATTTATAAATTATCTGGTCTGATAATTGTACTTGGTAACATCAAGTGATTATATTCATAAATTATCTGGTCTGTGATAAATTGTACTTGGTAACATCAAGTTATGATATTCATAAATTATCTGGTCTGATAAATTGTACTTGATAACATCAAGTTATGATATTTATAAATTATCTGATCTGATAAATTGTACTTGGTAACATCCAGTTATGATATTTATAAATTATCTGGTCTGATAAATTGTGCTTGGTAACATCAAGTTATGATATTCATAAATTATCTGGTCTGATAAATTGTACTTGGTAACATCCAGTTATGATATTTATAAATTATCTGGTCTGATAAATTGTGCTTGGTAACATCAAGTTATAATATTTATAAATTATCTGATCTGATAAATTGTACTTGGTAACATCAAGTTATGATATAAATTATCTGATCTGATAAATTGCACTTGGTAACATCAAGTGATTATATGTATAAATTATCTGGTCTGATAAATTGTACTTGGTAACATCAAGTGATTATATTCATAAATTATCTGGTCTGTGATAAATTGTACTTGGTAACATCAAGTTATGATATTCATAAATTATCTGGTCTGATAAATTGTACTTGGTAACATCAAGTTATGATATTTGTAAATTATCTGGTCTGATAAATTGTACTTGGTAACATCAAGTTATGATATTTATAAATTATCTGATCTGATAAATTGTACTTGGTAACATCCAGTTATGATATTTATAAATTATCTGGTCTGATAAATTGTACTTGGTAACATCAATTTATGATATTCATAAATTATCTGGTCTGATAAATTGTACTTGGTAACATCAAGTTATGGTATTCATAAATTGTCTGGTCTGTGATAAATTGTACTTGGTAACATCAAGTTATGATATTTATAAATTATCTGGTCTGATAAATTGTACTTGGTAACATCAAGTTATGATATTTATAAATTATCTGGTCTGATAAATTGTACTTGGTAACATCAAGTTATGATATTTATAAATTATCTGGTCTGATAAATTGTACTTGGTAACATCAAGTTATTATATTTATAAATTATCTGGTCTGATAAATTGTACTTGGTAACATCAAGTTATGATATTTATAAATTATCTGGTCTGATAAATTGTACTTAGTGACATCAAGTTATTATATTTATAAATTATCTGATCTGATAAATTGTGCATGGTAAAATCAAGTTTTTATATTTATAAATTATCAGATCTGATAAATTGTACTTGGTAACATCAAGTTATGATATTCATAAATTATCTGGTCTGATAAATTGTACTTGGTAACATCAAGTTATGATATTTATAAATTATCTGCTCTGATAAATTGTACTTGGTAACATCCAAGTTATGATATTTATAAATTATCTGGTCTGGTAAATTGTACTTGGTAACATCAAGTGATGGTATTCATAAATTATCTGATCTGATAAATTGTACTTGGTAACATCCAGTTATGATATTTATAAATTATCTGATCTGATAAATTGTACTTGGTAACATCAAGTGATTATATGTATAAATTATCTGGTCTGATAAATTGTACTTGGTAACATCAAGTTATGATATTCATAAATTATCTGATCTGATCAATTGTACTTGGTAACAACATCAAGTGATGGTATTCATAAATTATCTGATCCGATCAATTGTACTTGGTAACATCAAGTTATGATATTTATAAATTATCTGGTCTGATAAATTGTACTTGATAACATCAAGTTATGATATTCATAAATTATCTGATCTGATAAATTGTACTTGGTAACATCCAGTTATGATATTCATAAATTATCTGGTCTGATAAATTGTACTTGGTAACATCAAGTTATGGTATTCATAAATTGTCTGGTCTGTGATAAATTGTACTTGGTAACATCAAGTTATGATTTTTCTAAATTATCTGGTCTGATAAATTGTACTTGGTAACATCAAGTTATGATATTTATAAATTATCTGGTCTGATAAATTGTACTTGGTAACATCAAGTTATGATATTTATAAATTATCTGGTCTGATAAATTGTACTTGGTAACATCAAGTTATTATATTTATAAATTATCTGGTCTGATAAATTGTACTTGGTAACATCAAGTTATGATATTTATAAATTATCTGATCTGATAAATTGTACTTAGTGACATCCAGTTATGATATTTATAAATTATCTTGTCTGATAAATTGTACTTGGTAACATCAAGTTATGATATAAATTATCTGATCTGATAAATTGCACTTGGTAACATCAAGTGATTATATGTATAAATTATCTGGTCTGATAAATTGTACTTGGTAACATCAAGTGATTATATTTATAAATTATTTGGTCTGTGATAAATTGTACTTGGTAACATCAAGTTATGATATTCATAAATTATCTGGTCTGATAAATTGTACTTGGTAACATCAAGTTATGATATTCATAAATTATCTGGTCTGATAAATTGTACTTGGTAACATCAAGTTATGATATTTATAAATTATCTGCTCTGATAAATTGTACTTGGTAACATCAAAGTTATGATATTTATAAATTATCTGGTCTGATAAATTGTACTTGGTAACATCAAGTGATGGTATTCATAAATTATCTGATCTGATAAATTGTACTTGGTAACATCCAGTTATGATATTTATAAATTATCTGGTCTGATAAATTGTGCTTGGTAACATCAAGTTATGATATTCATAAATTATCTGATCTGATAAATTGTACTTGGTAACATCAAGTGATGGTATTCATAATTTATCTGGTCTGATCAATTGTACTTGGTAACATCAAGTTATGATATTCATAAATTATCTGGTCTGATAAATTGTACTTGGTAACATCAAGTTATGGTATTCATAAATTATCTGGTCTGTGATAAATTGTACTTGGTAGCATCAAGTTATGATGATATTTATAAATTATCTGGTCTGATAAATTGTACTTGGTAACATCAAGTTATGATATTTATAAATTATCTGATCTGATAAATTGTACTTGGTAACATCAAGTGATTATATGTATAAATTATCTGGTCTGATAAATTGTACTTGGTAACATCAAGTGATGGTATTCATAAATTATCTGGTCTGATCAATTGTACTTGGTAACATCAAGTTATGATATTTATAAATTATCTGGTCTGATAAATTGTACTTGGTAACATCAAGTTATGATATTCATAAATTATCTGATCTGATAAATTGTACTTGGTAACATCCAGTTATGATATTCATAAATTTTCTGGTCTGATAAATTGTACTTGGTAACATCATGTTACGATATTCATAAATTATCTGATCTGATAAATTGTACTTGGTAACATCAAGTGATGGTATTCATAAATTATCTGGTCTGATAAATTGTGCTTGGTAACATCAAGTTATTATATTTATAAATTATCTGATCTGTGATTAATTGTACTTGGTAACATCAAGTTATGATATTTATAAATTATCTGATCTGATAAATTGTACTTGGTAACATCCAAGTTATGATATTTATAAATTATCTGGTCTGATAAATTGTACTTGGTAACATCCAAGTTATGATATTTATAAATTATCTGGTCTGATAAATTGTACTTGGTAACATCCAAGTTATGATATTTATAAATTATCTGGTCTGATAAATTGTACTTGGTAACATCAAGTTATGATATTCATAAATTATCTGATCTGATAAATTGTACTTGGTAACATCCAGTTATGATATTCATAAATCATCTGGTCTGATAAATTGTACTTGGTAACATCATGTTACGATATTCATAAATTATCTGATCTGATAAATTGTACTTGGTAACATCAAGTGATGGTATTCATAAATTATCTGGTCTGATAAATTGTACTTGGTAACATCAAGTTATGATATTTATAAATTATCTGGTCTGATAAATTGTGCTTGGTAACATCAAGTGATTATATTTATAAATTATCTGATCTGTGATTAATTGTACTTGGTAACATCAAGTTATGATATTTATAAATTATCTGGTCTGATAAATTGTACTTGGTAACATCAAGTGATTATATTTATAAATTATTTGGTCTGTGATAAATTGTACTTGGTAACATCAAGTTATGATATTCATAAATTATCTGGTCTGATAAATTGTACTTGGTAACATCAAGTTATGATATTCATAAATTATCTGGTCTGATAAATTGTACTTGGTAACATCAAGTTATGATATTTATAAATTATCTGCTCTGATAAATTGTACTTGGTAACATCAAAGTTATGATATTTATAAATTATCTGGTCTGATAAATTGTACTTGGTAACATCAAGTGATGGTATTCATAAATTATCTGATCTGATAAATTGTACTTGGTAACATCCAGTTATGATATTTATAAATTATCTGGTCTGATAAATTGTGCTTGGTAACATCAAGTTATGATATTCATAAATTATCTGATCTGATAAATTGTACTTGGTAACATCAAGTGATGGTATTCATAATTTATCTGGTCTGATCAATTGTACTTGGTAACATCAAGTTATGATATTCATAAATTATCTGGTCTGATAAATTGTACTTGGTAACATCAAGTTATGGTATTCATAAATTATCTGGTCTGTGATAAATTGTACTTGGTAGCATCAAGTTATGATGATATTTATAAATTATCTGGTCTGATAAATTGTACTTGGTAACATCAAGTTATGATATTTATAAATTATCTGATCTGATAAATTGTACTTGGTAACATCAAGTGATTATATGTATAAATTATCTGGTCTGATAAATTGTACTTGGTAACATCAAGTGATGGTATTCATAAATTATCTGGTCTGATCAATTGTACTTGGTAACATCAAGTTATGATATTTATAAATTATCTGGTCTGATAAATTGTACTTGGTAACATCAAGTTATGATATTCATAAATTATCTGATCTGATAAATTGTACTTGGTAACATCCAGTTATGATATTCATAAATTTTCTGGTCTGATAAATTGTACTTGGTAACATCATGTTACGATATTCATAAATTATCTGATCTGATAAATTGTACTTGGTAACATCAAGTGATGGTATTCATAAATTATCTGGTCTGATAAATTGTGCTTGGTAACATCAAGTTATTATATTTATAAATTATCTGATCTGTGATTAATTGTACTTGGTAACATCAAGTTATGATATTTATAAATTATCTGATCTGATAAATTGTACTTGGTAACATCCAAGTTATGATATTTATAAATTATCTGGTCTGATAAATTGTACTTGGTAACATCCAAGTTATGATATTTATAAATTATCTGGTCTGATAAATTGTACTTGGTAACATCCAAGTTATGATATTTATAAATTATCTGGTCTGATAAATTGTACTTGGTAACATCAAGTGATTATATTTATAAATTATCTGGTCTGATAAATTGTACTTGGTAACATCAAGTGATTATATTTATAAATTATCTGGTCTGTGATAAATTGTACTTGGTAACATCCAGTTATGATATTCATAAATCATCTGGTCTGATAAATTGTACTTGGTAACATCATGTTACGATATTCATAAATTATCTGATCTGATAAATTGTACTTGGTAACATCAAGTGATGGTATTCATAAATTATCTGGTCTGATAAATTGTACTTGGTAACATCAAGTTATGATATTTATAAATTATCTGGTCTGATAAATTGTGCTTGGTAACATCAAGTGATTATATTTATAAATTATCTGATCTGTGATTAATTGTACTTGGTAACATCAAGTTATGATATTTATAAATTATCTGGTCTGATAAATTGTACTTGGTAACATCAAGTGATTATATTTATAAATTATTTGGTCTGTGATAAATTGTACTTGGTAACATCAAGTTATGATATTCATAAATTATCTGGTCTGATAAATTGTACTTGGTAACATCAAGTTATGATATTCATAAATTATCTGGTCTGATAAATTGTACTTGGTAACATCTAGTTATGATATTTATAAATTATCTGATCTGATAAATTGTACTTGGTAACATCAAGTTTTGATATTTATAAATTATCTGGTCTAATAAATTGTACTTGGTAACATCAAGTTATGATATTCATAAATTATCTGATCTGATAAATTGTACTTGGTAACATCAAGTGATGGTATTCATAAATTATCTGGTCTGTGATAAATTGTACTTGGTAACATCAAGTTATGATATTTATAAATTATCTGGTCTGATAAATTGTACTTGGTAACATCAAGTTATGATATTTATAAATTATCTGGTCTGATAAATTGTACTTGGTAACATCAAGTTATGATATTTATAAATTATCTGGTCTGATAAATTGTACTTGGTAACATCCAGTTATGATATTTATAAACTATCTGGTCTGATAAATTGTGCTTGGTAACATCAAGTTATGATATTCATAAATTATCTGATCTGATAAATTGTACTTGGTAACATCAAGTTATGATATTCATAAATTATCTGGTCTGATAAATTGTACTTGGTAACATCAAGTTATGATATTTATAAATTATCTGGTCTGATAAATTGTACTTGGTAACATCCAGTTATGATATTTATAAACTATCTGGTCTGATAAATTGTACTTGGTAACATCATGTTACGATATTCATAAATTATCTGATCTGATAAATTGTACTTGGTAACATCAAGTGATGGTATTCATAAATTATCTGGTCTGTTAAATTGTACTTGGTAACATCAAGTTATGATATTCATAAATTATCTGGTCTGATAAATTGTACTTGGTAACATCAAGTTATGATATTTATAAATTATCTGGTCTGATAAATTGTACTTGGTAACATCCAGTTATGATATTTATAAACTATCTGGTCTGATAAATTGTACTTGGTAACATCATGTTACGATATTCATAAATTATCTGATCTGATTAATTGTACTTGGTAACATCAAGTTATGATATTTATAAATTATCTGGTCTGATAAATTGTACTTGGTAACATCAAGTGATTATATTTATAAATTATCTGGTCTGTGATAAATTGTACTTGGTAACATCAAGTTATGATATTCATAAATTATCTGGTCTGATAAATTGTACTTGGTAACATCAAGTTATGATATTCATAAATTATCTGGTCTGATAAATTGTACTTGGTAACATCTAGTTATGATATTTATAAATTATCTGATCTGATAAATTGTACTTGGTAACATCAAGTTTTGATATTTATAAATTATCTGGTCTAATAAATTGTACTTGGTAACATCAAGTTATGATATTCATAAATTATCTGATCTGATAAATTGTACTTGGTAACATCAAGTGATGGTATTCATAAATTATCAGGTCTGTGATAAATTGTACTTGGTAACATCAAGTTATGATATTTATAAATTATCTGGTCTGATAAATTGTACTTGGTAACATCAAGTTATGATATTTATAAATTATCTGGTCTGATAAATTGTACTTGGTAACATCAAGTTATGATATTTATAAATTATCTGGTCTGATAAATTGTACTTGGTAACATCAAGTTATGGTATTCATAAATTGTCTGGTCTGTGATAAATTGTACTTGGTAACATCAAGTTATGATATTTATAAATTATCTGGTCTGATAAATTGTACTTGGTAACATCAAGTTATGATATTTATAAATTATCTGGTCTGATAAATTGTACTTGGTAACATCAAGTTATGATATTCATAAATTATCTGATCTGATAAATTGTACTTGGTAACAACATCAAGTGATGGTATTCATAAATTATCTGGTCTGATCAATTGTACTTGGTAACATCAAGTTATGATATTTATAAATTATCTGCTCTGATAAATTGTACTTGGTAACATCAAGTTATGATATTTATAAATTATCTGGTCTGATAAATTGTACTTGGTAACATCAAGTGATGGTATTCATAAATTATCTGATCTGATAAATTGTACTTGGTAACATCCAGTTATGATATTTATAAATTATCTGGTCTGATAAATTGTGCTTGGTAACATCAAGTTATGATATTCATAAATTATCTGATCTGATAAATTGTACTTGGTAACATCAAGTGATGGTATTCATAAATTATCTGGTCTGATCAATTGTACTTGGTAACATCAAGTTATGATATTCATAAATTATCTGGTCTGATAAATTGTACTTGGTAACATCAAGTTATGGTATTCATAAATTATCTGGTCTGTGATAAATTGTACTTGGTAACATCAAGTTATGATGATATTTATAAATTATCTGGTCTGATAAATTGTACTCGGTAACATCAAGTTATGATATTTATAAATTATCTGGTCTGATAAATTGTGCTTGGTTACATCAAGTTATATTTATAAATTATCTGGCCTGATAAATTGTACTTGGTAACATCAAGTTATGATATTTTTATACTGTACCAATGACCCAGACATAGCTGGTGCTAACTCTTAAAAATCTAGGGCCAAACACAAATTTTCCCCCCCAATCCCCAAAATTTGCATCTAAAACCAAAAGAAATCATGTCCTGAAGGACCTCCATACTTTGCCCTTACTGCGCATGTGCAGTGTCAAGGACGTTCCGAAATTGGCGCCAATTATCATTCTTTGTTTGGCCCTTCATCAGTTAACATCTCACTGATCTTTGTGCTTGTAAATCTCAGTTTAAATGATGCCAGACACATAAATATTGGTGATTCTAAGGAGGATATAGAAGGAGGAGAGGAAAAAGGAGTGACAGAAAATATTCAGGGCTGTAACTTAAAATTTTGTAATGAAATTATGTTAAGTTGCCTATTTTCGAGGCATGGGCCTGTTGTTGTCATTCTTGCTATGAAGTTGCACTGCTTATTCAGTGTTTCCTGTAAGTCCCCCCTTGCTATTCTCCCATGCTTTTGGCATATTTTTGAGTAAGATTACTACTAAAATTTCTTGGGAGAATTCCCTTGGTTACAGAATGAATTCTGTTATTTTCCCCATGTTTACGTTCTCACCCATGGGTGTTTAGACGTTGTGTTCTGCATCTACCATCTGATGTTCTGCAGATTCTTCCCTGGAAGTCTCTGTTTTGCATCAGATAGTGTGTATTGTTGATAACTGATTTCGGGCCAGTATTGCCAGTGCCTGGAGTCATGTTTTCTGGTGTTTATACACTTCTTGTTTACTTTGGCAACAGTCTCTTTTGAGGGGGGCTTTTTGCCTTTGGAGTAGTTTATCTCATTACAAGATACCTTATTATTATCTGTAAGTGTTGCATTAATTATTTAAAATAATTTTAAAATTTTTGACCACACTTAGCCTTGGGATCCATTGGGGCTCAACGTTACTTTTCAGAAACTTGGGCTTTGCTGAAAAAATATTTTTCAAAAATTATTTTGGATTTCAATTGTTTTTTCAATGTTAATGGATCATGTTATTATGTATCTTTGTTTTTAGGGGTTTGTGCGAGTACTAGGACTTGTTGTCTTTTCACAATGAAAAGATATTGTTCAAATTGTAATAGGAAGAAATCTTCCTCTGACTTTCATGATCATTGTATTAATTGTAGTCAGTGTACTTGCACTAACTCCTGTTCAATATGTGAATATTGGGATGACAAACATTGGAAACGTGTGTCACGGTATGTTGTTAGTGGAGAAAGGGCTATACTGGTCCTTTCTCCGCAGGGTCACTCTAGTCTATCAGTTTCTATTTCAGAGGAACAAGAACAGGGTGATGTTTCGATGTTATCTTCCAAAAGTGCGCTTCCGTCGTCAC
Source organism: Pictodentalium vernedei (assembly GCA_031216915.1). Lineage (NCBI taxonomy): Eukaryota > Metazoa > Mollusca > Scaphopoda > Dentaliida > Dentaliidae > Pictodentalium > Pictodentalium vernedei. The sequence goes on along the minus strand of CM062293.1, from coordinate 549,994,123 downwards.
AATTGAATGCAGAGCTAGCGGCAAAAGTGCTCATGGAGATACGACAGTTGCTTAAGAGGTCCCGAGTAGGATCGACGGCGCTGTCGTCCACTAGCTCGCCCGGTGTAGCGTCAATTCACCAAATGGTTCGGCAGCCGGGTTCGTCCATTGTGGTCCAGGAGGAAATGTTGGGTGATGCGAGCACTATAAACATACAAGGTGCACCCCCAGTGACGGCGGATAATAGGAGAGATCGGAGGAAGCCTTCTAGTCCGGTTCCTAGCTCGTCCAGGTCCAGCCGGGCCACGAGCGAGAGAGGCCCCTCTCTCGTACAACAACATTTGGGACCAGATGTTGTGGTACTAAATGTGTCGCAAGCGGAGCACACGTCCGTCGCTCGGGACGCTCCGTTGTATGGGCAGTCCGCTGAGACTGCTCAGGCTTCCTCATCCTCTCACCAGCGCACACGACTGCACCTTGGCTACGTGACCGCGGATATTCTACCAGCTTTGCCGATCAGGGATTCATCGGCGACCAGGTCACGCCATCCGGTAGCCAGGGACACGAGGCCGGTAGACTCCGGACGTTCGCATAGGAAGAGTATGCGGGAGTCAGTTGATGCGGAGCTTCCCGCGGCTAAGCAGCAAAAGAACGCTACTCCGCAGGCCTCGATGACGGACGTGCTAGCTCAGATAGCACAAATTATCGCAGCATCCCAGCAATCGACAGAATCGGTGTCGGATCGGGAATTATCCGACGGCGCTGGGTCGGTACGCTCCGCCGAAGCATCGGGTGCGGATGACCTGGAGCATCATGAGGTCCGACCGGATGGCGAAAGGGATATGGATGACTTGGAGCTATCCCTTTCGGAACAACATAAAGCTGCCATGGATTTCATCCGGCACTTCCTTCCTCAAGTTGTTCCGTCGGGCCAGACTGCTGCGGTACCGGATAAGAGACTGATAGCGTCATTGGACACTGAATTCTTCGAGCGGTTCAGAGACATCGTCCCTGAGTTTCCGTCTCAGTCCAATAATGTCACAAGAACATTTGAATTATTGAACGACGCTATCTTCAAGCTTGCTTCCAAAACAGGCAAAGCTGGTTTCTTGTCTGCCAATGCTCTTAACCTGCCTTTCATTAATGCAAGGAATAAATTCGATACGGCAGGACAGGGTATTCCGAGAGTTCCTCTGCATCTTGATGACGAGGCAGAAGACTTAGAATTGTCATTACTGTCGTCTACGTCCATTCCAACCGCGGTGTTGGATACGACAATTACGTCTAACAGGGCCTGTTTAGACGCTTTATCTTACGCAGACCACCTTACAAAGGCATTATCACTGTGTCTTCAAGGGAAAGAATTCCAGGATATACAATCCTCTTTAAGACTTCTTTCAAGGGCAGTAGCTTATTCCACGTATAACTCCGCCCTTTCAGTGGCAAACCTGGAGTTGGTTAGACGTGACGCAGCCCTAGCTACATCCACACGCATGGATAGTAAGGTGAAGAACTCTCTCAGAGTCGCTTTGGTCTCCGGAGAACTTCTCTTCGACGGCAAGCTTTCTGCAATCTACGATAAAATTACTAAGAAAGCTTCGGATTCTCTGCTGTTTAAATCCGCTTCCAAAAAGTCAGATACTGCAGATAAGAGTAAGACAGGCACTTCTGGGACTAATGCGCCCAAGAGAGGTTCCTATAGAGGTTCCGGTGCATCCTCTTGGTCTTATTCAAGAGAACGTCAAGGCAGCGACTCACGTGCGGGACGTCCTTCGGGCCGGGACAACCGGTCGGATGCCCCGAGGTCGACGGGACGAGGAGCGGGTCGTGGAGGACGTGGTTTCTCCTCCTGCAGGCCTCGCAGGTCCAGGAGGTGATGGTTTCAACCTCTATCATGTTCCGGTTGGCGGAAGGTTGGCGAGTTTTTCAGAAGAGTGGGCGTCGATTACGGACGACCCTTGGGTGAGAGGGGTGATTTCGGAAGGTCTAAGAATATCCTTCAAATGAAAGCCTCCATTAACTCGAAGTCCAAAATGGACTCAACTTCCGTCAAATCCGCAGAAAAGAGATGCTCTGTTATCGGAGGTGCAGTCTCTTTTAATGAAGAACGCGGTAGAGGTCGTGGAAGACCAGGAAACACCGGGATTCTACAGCCATCTGTTTCTGGTTCCGAAACCAGACGGCTCGTTCCGTCCAGTCATAGATTTGAGCTGGATAAACAAGCTGATCGTCGCTCCGAAGTTGTATATGGAGATGATTCGATCGGTCAGAGCGAGTATTCGGGTGAACGATTATGCTACAAGCATAGATCTCAAAGATGCGTACTTTCATGTCATGGTACATCCAGCATTCAGAAAGTATCTACGCTTCGCAGACCTAGGAGTGGTGTATCAATTCCGGGCGATGTGCTTCGGATTGAACCGAGCACCCTGGGCTTTCACTCGGGTAATGAACTCGGTAATGATGTATTTCCGAGCTCATTTGTCTGCAGTAACGTCGGCCTACCTGGACGACATTCTTCAGAGGTACGGCAACGAGTTAACGCTTCAGAACGATGTGCAGAATCTGCTTCTATTGCTCCGACGTCTCGGTTTTGTTATAAACGAGGAAAAGTCGGATCTGGTGCCGTCCAAGTCATTCACTCATCTGGGAATGAGCTTCGAGATGCACAACAATCTCGTTTGTCTGCCGTTAACCAGAGCGAAATTAGTCAGTTGTTACGCTCGCTATTGTCTTCATGCAGACAAAGTCACAGCGAGGGAGTTCATAAGACTGATAGGTCTGTGCGGAGCCGCTGCAGATCTCATTCCGATGGGGCGGTTACGCACTCGTCCTCTCCAAATTTTCTTGACTCAGAATTGGAGTGTGAAGATTCATTCGCTCGAGATAGACATTCTCTTGTCAGATCAAGTGAAACAAGAGATTCAGACTTGGGCAAACATTCAGTGGTTAACTCAGGGAGTTCCGCTGCAGTTGCCGGATCCGAGTTTTACGATTATGACGGATGCCAGTCAAACAGCTTGGGGTGCATCATTGATCCCAACGGATTCGAGATGCCAGGGTCTTTGGGATCCACAGTTCCTAAGCAAGCACATAAACATCAAGGAAATGATGTCAATTTGGCTTGCGTTACGTCATTGGATGGACATTATTCAGAAAGCTCATGTCCAAATCCTGTCCGACAATACGACAGTAGTGGCGTATATCCGGAACCAGGGAGGCACTCATTCCGTTCCGTTATTCAATTTAACGGAAAGAATCCTTCTGTTTGCTATAGAACATCAAGTTCTACTTTCGGTCCGTCATATACCGGGTCGTCTGAATGTACTAGCAGACTCCCTTTCACGGAAGGGTCGCTTGTTGCCGTCGGAGTTGACTCTCAACAAACAAGTATTCAATCAGATTTGCTACCAATGGGAACGGCCAATGATAGACTTATTTGCGACACATCTCAACAATCAGTTGCAGACGTATGTGTCACCGTGTCCGGATCCAAGAGCATTTGCAGTAGACGCTCTATCGATCTCATGGGACGGAATGATAGGATATGCGTATCCTCCAGCGCCGTTGATTCAGCAAGTATTGCTAAAAATAAAACAATCTCAATGCAAGATTCTGTTGGTAGCATCTCTGTCTCCACAGAGACCGTGGATAAATCTACTCAGGTGTCTGTTGTGGGACCTACCGCGAAAGCTTCTTCCATGGGAGGATCTTCTTTCGCAGGGGAAACCGCGTCAACTTCATCACAACCCGCAAGGTCTCAACCTTCACGTCTTTCCGTTGTGCGGTCCTTCTTGCATGGCAAGCACTTTACAGGACGAGCAGTGGATGCGATTTCTAACTGTAGGAGGACCTCCTCTTCACTAAACTATGTGGCTAAGTGGAAGGTTTTTCGTCGTTGGTGTAGGGATCTTTCTGTTGATATTTTTGATCCCTCCATACCAGACATTGCAAACTTTCTAGTATACTTGTTTGACGAGATCAAAGTGCAGCCTGTTACTATTAAGGGTTATAGGTCTATGTTATCTGATACCTATGCACACCACGATAGTTTACAAATTGGATCTAATGTCTCTTTATCTAAGTTAGTTAGAAACTTCTTGATAAATAGACCCAGAACTCTTAGATTAATTCCTAAGTGGAATTTAGTTTGGGTTCTTCTTAAACTGAAGGAAAAGCCATTTGAGCCTCTTGGGACAGTAGATTTCAAATTCTTGTCTTATAAGACAGCTTTTCTCTTAGCTTTCTCTTCTGCTAGAAGAGTCAGTGAGCTTCATGCACTATCGGTGGACGATTCTCACTATCGTAGTGTCGGGAACACTATCACCTTCACTACTAATGTTGGATTTTTAGCTAAGAATCAGGCTCCTAATAAATATCCGGAGCCTATTGTTATTAAGGCGCTGCCGTCTTCAGACGGGCATAGGCCTTTACTCTCCTGTTAGAGCTTTACGTATTTATAAACAGAGATCTCAGTTTATCAGAAAGGGACGAAAACGTTTCTTTCTGTCTCTGATGCCTAATAGGAAGGACATTTCGGTCCATTCTATTGCTAGATGGATTCAATTAACTATCCGTACTGCTTATGAAAATTTATCTTCTTCTCAGCAGTCTGTGCTTAAGATTTCGGCTCATGAAGTAAGAGCTCTCTCTACATCTTGGGCTTACGCAAATAGTGTTGCTATTACAGATTTAATGAAGGCTGCTTATTGGTCTCAGTCATCCACATTCACAAATTTTTATCTCAGAAATATTGAGTCCATTTCTGGAGACCTGCATTGTTTAGGTCCGTTATCTGTTGCTCAGAATGTCGTCCACTAAACAGTTGCAACTATAGTTATGCAGGCTTTCTGTTCCGGCAGTTACTCCGTCCGGCTGCCCTCTTCGCTCTGGGTTATTTGACCCAGGGCAAGGGGAAGGGGGGGGGGGGGAGGGAGTTCCCTTAGGTCACCTGCTTTATAGTGAAAAGCAAGGGAATTCCTCCTCCGGAGTCAGTAATTCTGAGTCGTTTCCGGATGGTTTTAAAGTGTAATATTAATGTTAAAAATTCTTTCATGTCATATTGTTAAAGTGTAGCTCGGTGTGAAGCATTTGTATATGTCAAGTGTCAAACGGGCGTTGATATACAATCCTCAGACACTTTTAAAGCATATAAAGAGTCTCAATTCTCTGGACTAACTTTATTTATTGGCTTACTTTAAAAATAATTAGTATAAAGGGTTATACTGGATGTTAAAAGAGAACATGAATGTTATTGTGCTCAGTTATGAAGGGTATTGTATCTTTCTAATTTATCATAAAATAAGAAAGATACATGTAAAGCCTAATACCCCTTTTCTCCATGAGGGGTTGACTCTATGTTATATAGTTGTGCTTATTGGATTTTCCTCTATGTCCTAGGCCCTCCAGCCTTTTTACTATTCAGCTATGTCTGGGTCATTGGTACAGTATAAAAATGTTAAAAAATTTATAGTAATTTATATATTTTTTATACTTACCAATGACCCAGACGGGGATGGCCCTCCCAGGAGTTGGGAACTCATACCTCCCCGCTGAGTACATAGCGCTGACCAGGCACTGCTTGTAAGAATGATAATTGGCGCCAATTTCGGAACGTCCTTGACACTGCGTATGCGCAGTAAGGGCAAAGTATGGAGGTCCTTCAGGACATGATTTCTTTTGGTTTTAGATGCAAATTTTGGGGATTGGGGGGCAAAATTTGTGTTTGGCCCTAGATTTTTAAGAGTTAGCACCAGCTATGTCTGGGTCATTGGTAAGTATAAAAAATATATAAATTACTATAAATTTTTTAACATTCATAAATTATCTGATCTGATAAATTGTACTTGGTAACATCAAGTTATGATATTTATAAATTATCTGATCTGATAAATTGTACTTGATAACATCAAGTTTTGATATTTATAAATTATCTGATCTGATAAATTGTACTTGGTAACATCAAATTATGATATTTATAAATTATCTGGTCTTTTACTGTGTAACATCAGTGATATATTTTATTGTCGGTTTATGCTTCATAAAACTCCCATTTCAGGTTCAAGAATTGGTAAGAAGAAAAAAAAGGTGAGATTAAAAACATTGCTAGAATATTTGAATTTTTTGCTTGTATTTGTGGGAGAGCTATCTAACTGAAACCAATTAATCTGCTGTGTACTTCACCGTCTTCTCTGTAATCAAGTGCAGTTCACTCTCTTAGGGAAGACCAACTGTAGTTCAACATCTTCTCTGTAATCAAGTGTAGTTCACTCTCTTAGTTCAGACCAACTGTAGTTCTCCAACTTCTATGAGGTCAAGTGTAGTTCACTCTCTTAGGTAAGACCAACTGTAGTTCTCCAACTTCTATGAGGTCAAGTGTAGTTCACTCTCTTAGTTAAGACCAACTGTAGTTCACCAGCGTCTCTGTAATCAAGTGAAGTTCACTCTCTTGGTTAAGACCAACTGTACTTCTCCAACTTCTATGAGGTCAAGTGTAGTTCACTCTCTTAGTTAAGACCAACTGTAGTCCATCATCATCTATGAGGTCAAGTGTAATTTACTCTCTTTGTTTGGACCAACTGTAGTTCACCATCTTCTCTGTATTCAAATGTGGTTCACTCTCTTTATTAAGTCCAACTGTAGTTCACTGTCTTCTCTATAATCAAGTGAAGTTCACCCTCTTAGTTGAGACCAACTGTAGTTCTCTAACTTATGTGAGGTTAAGTGTAGTTCACTCTCTTAGTTAAGACCAACTATACTTCCATCTTCTCTGTAGGGCTGTCACGATTTTTTATTTAGGAATCGATTAATTGTCACAAATAATCGACGATTAATCGTTCCTAAATGACCCCCCACCTCCCTCTCCCTCTCTTTGAAGTCGATAAAAATGAAGTTCAAGTCAGTTGACCTACCTCAAGGAAACAACGAAGACGATCTTTTTTAGGTGCATTCAAAGCTTTGATGTTCTGAACTTTTGAACTGTCAGTGTAATAATCAAGACCGGTCGGCAGTTGCGAACTTCGCAACTGCCGACCGGTCTTGATTATTACACTGACGGTTCAAAAGTTCAGAACATCAAAGCTTTGATGAATGTACCTGGAAGACTATTGCTTCCAACAGCGTCTTGGGATTTAACATCGATGTTCTTAACTCTTTACCTTTAGAAACAATAGTTTTTTCATCAAATTTTCTTTTAATTATTAAACGTCTCAAACGGGATACAATTTACTGATTATTCGACAACGAAAAATACTAATCGATTTCGCCGTGACCGATCAACAGTCGATTAATCGATTAATCGTGACAGCCCTACTTCTCTGAGGTTAACCTCCTGCACACTGATGTCGAAATATCTAAAGATCAAGGTGCAGTTTTTCCCATAATGCAACAAGAAATTTACCCAATTCAATCTTGTTTGACAGAGCTCGTCAAACAAGATTGAATTGGTTGAATTCCCAGTTGCATTATGGGAAAAATGGCTACTTGAAATTTGGATATTTTGACATCAGAGTGAAGGGAGTTAAGTGTAGGTCACTCTCTTGGTTAAGACCAACTGTAGTTCCATCTTCTCTGAGGTCAAGTGTAGTTCACTCTCTTAGTTAAGACCAACTGTAGTTCCATCTTCTCTGAGGGCAAGTGTAGTTCACTCTCTTAGTTAAGACCAACTGTAGTTCCATCTCCTCTGAGGTCAAGTGTAGTTCACTCTCTTAGTTAAGGTCAAATGTAGTTCACCATCTTTGAAAAGTCAACTCTAGTTTACCATCTTATTTGTTGTTAAACATAGTTCATCTTATTTGAGGCCAACTGTAGTTTATCTTTAGAGCTCAACCATAGTTCACCTTATTTGGGGTTAGCTGTAGTTCACCATCTTTAGAGGTTAGTCATACTTCACTATCTTATTTGAGGTCAAATGTAGTCCATCTTATTCAGAGAAACTGTAATTCACCATCTTTAGAGCTCAACCATAGTTCATCTGATTTGAGGTCAACCATAGTTCACCATCTGCAGCAGGCAACCATTGTTCATCTTATTTTGGGTCAGATGTCCATCTTATTTGAGGTCAACTTCGGTTCACCACCTTCAGAGCTCAACCATACAGTTAAAACTAGAAGTCCTGTCATGAAATGTGCAGAAATAGCACGTTGATATGCGCGTTAATGTGCGCGTTATGGCCCAAGTAACGCTGTCAAATTCTGTACATATGGTCTGTGCACAAGCAATGTTTCAGCCAATGGACCTCCGGGTAACCCGGAGGTCCATTGGCAGAAACATTGCATGTGTTTGCTATGAGTAACCAGGAGAACCTGCCGTGCTTTGGATGCCATTCAATATGGCAATTGCGCGCAATTCCAACACGCAATTAAGCCTAGATAAGCGCACTATTCGTGACACGACTTCTAGTTTTAACTGTAGTTCAACATCTTATTTGATGCCATCTATAGTTTACAATCTTATTTGAGGTGAGCTGTAGTTCTTCATCTTTACAGGTCGGCCATAGTCCATCATCTTATTTGATGTCAACTGTAGTCCACCATCCTATTTGAGGTGAGCAGTAGATTACCATATTTTGAGGTCAGCCATAGTGCATCTTATTTGAGGTTCAATGTAGTCCATCTTATTTGGGGTCACCTGTGATTCACCATCTTTAGAGCTCAACCACAGTTCTCCATCTTAATTTGAAGTCAACTGTCACTCACCATCTTTAGAGGTCAGCCATAGTCCACCATCTTATTTGATGTCAACTGCAGTTCACCATCTTATTTGAGGTCAACCATAGTTCACCATCTTATTTGGGGTCAACTTTAGTTCACCATCTTTAGAACTCAACCAAAGTTCACCATCTTATTTGAGGTTAGCTGTAGTTCACCATCTTCAGAGTTCAACCATAGATCACCATCTTATTTGAGTTCATCTGCATTTTACCATCTTCAGATCTTCAGAGCACAACCATTTTTCACCATCTTAATTTGAGGTTTACTGTAGTTCCCCATCTTTAGAGTTCAGCCATAGTCCACCATCTTATTTGATGTCAACTGTAGTTCACCATCTTTAGTGTTCAACCATAGTTCACCATTTTATTTGAGGTGAGCTGTAGTTCACCATCTTTAGAGGTCAACCATAGTTTGTTATCTTATCTGAGGTCAAATGTAGTTCATCTTTTTTTAGATCAAATGCAGTTCACCATCTTATTTGAGGTCAAATGGAGTTCACCATCTTATTTGAGGTCAAATGCAGTTCACCATCTTATTTGAGGTCAAATGTAGTTCACCATCTTATTTGAGGTCAAATGCAGTTCACCATCTTATTTGAGGTCAAATGCAGTTCACCATCTTATTTGAGGTCAAATGTAGTTGAACTTATTTGGGATCAACTGTAATTCACCATGTTTAGAGCTCAACCATAGTTCACGATCTTATTTGAGGTGAGCTGTAGTTCACGATCTTATTTGAGGTGAGCTGTAGTTCACGATCTTATTTGATGTTAGCTGTAGTTCACGATCTTATTTGATGTGAGCTGTAGTTCACGATCTTATTTGATGTGAGCTGTAGTTCACGATCTTATTTGAGATGAGCTGTAGTTCCCGATCTTATTTGAGGTGAGCTGTAGTTCACGATCTTATTTGATGTGAGCTGTAGTTCACGATCTTATTTGATGTGAGCTGTAGTTCACGATCTTATTTGATGTGAGCTGTAGTTCACGATCTTATTTGATGTGAGCTGTAGTTCACGATCTTATTTGAGGTGAGCGGTAGTTGACGATCTTATTTGATGTGAGCTGTAGTTCACGATCTTATTTGAGGTGAGCTGTAGTTCACGATCTTATTTGAGGTGAGCTGGAGTTCACGATCTTATTTGATGTGAGCTGTAGTTCACAATCTTATTTGATGTGAGCTGTAGTTCACGATCTTATTTGATGTGAGCTGTAGTTCACGATCTTATTTGAGGTGAGCTGTAGTTCACGATCTTATTTGATATGAGCTGTAGTTCACGATCTTATTTGAGGTGAGCTGTAGTTCACGATCTTATTTGAGGTGAGCTGTAGTTGACAGTCTTATTTGATGTGAGCTGTAGTTCACGATCTTATTTGATGTGAGCTGTAGTTCACGATCTTATTTGATGTGAACTGTAGTTCACGATCTTATTTGATGTGAGCTGTAGTTCACGATCTTATTTGAGGTGAGCTGTAGTTCACGATCTTATTTGATGTGTGCTGTAGTTCACGATCTTATTTGAGGTGAGCTGTAGTTCACGATCTTATTTGAGGTGAGCTGTAGTTCACGATCTTATTTGAGGTGAGCTGTAGTTCACGATCTTATTTGATGTGAGCTGTAGTTCACAATCTTATTTGAGGTGAGCTGTAGTTCACGATCTTATTTGATGTGAGCTGTAGTTCACGATCTTATTTGAGTTGAGCTGTAGTTCACGATCTTATTTGATGTGAGCTGTAGTTCACGATCTTATTTGAGGTGAGCTGTATAGTTCACGATCTTATTTGATGTGAGCTGTAGTTCACGATCTTATTTGAGATGAGCTGTAGTTCACGATCTTATTTGAGGTGAGCTGTAGTTCACGATCTTATTTGATGTGAGCTGTAGTTCACGATCTTATTTGATGTGAGCTGTAGTTCACGATCTTATTTGAGGTGAGCTGTAGTTCACGATCTTATTTGATGTGTGCTGTAGTTCACGATCTTATTTGAGGTGAGCTGTAGTTCACGATCTTATTTGATATGAGCTGTAGTTCACGATTTTATTTGATGTGAGCTGTAGTTCACAATCTTATTTGAGGTGAGCTATAGTTTACTGATGTGAGCTGTAGTTCACGATCTTATTTGAGGTGAGCTGTAGTTCACAATCTTATTTGATGTGAGCTGTAGTTCACAATCTTATTTGAGGTGAGCTGTAGTTCATGATCTTATTTGATGTGAGCTGTAGTTCACGATCTTATTTGATGTGAGCTGTAGTTCACAATCTTATTTGAGGTGAGCTGTAGTTCACAATCTTATTTGAGGTGAGCTGTAGTTCACAATCTTATTTGAGGTGAGCTGTAGTTCACGATCTTTAGAGTTCACCCATAGTTCTCTATATTATTTAAAGTCAAATGTAGTCCATCTTATTTGAGGTCAACTGTAGTTCACCATCTTTTTAAGTCAGCTGTAGTTCACCATCTTTTTAGGTCAACTGTAGTTCACCATATTTTTAGGTCAACTGTAGTTCACCATCTTTTTAGGTCAACTGCAGTTCACAATTTCATTGGAGGTCAGCTCTAGTTTCCCATCTTATTTGAGGTTAACTGTAGTTCACTGTCTTTAGAGATCAACCATAGTTCATCATCTTATCTGAGGTCAAATGTAGTTCATCTTATTTGAGATCAATTGTAATTTAACTCCCTTCACTCTGATGTCAAAATATCCAAATTTCAAGTAGCCATTTTTCCCATAATGCAACTGGGAATTTAACCAATTCAATCTTGTTTGACAGAGCTCAATGAGCTCTGTCAAGCAAGATTGAATTGTTAAATTTCTAGTTGCATTATGGGAAAAATTTGCACCCTGAACTTTAGATATTTTGACATCAGTATGCAGGGGGTTAAGGTCAACTAGTTCACCATCTTATTTAAAGTCAAATGTAGTTCACCATCTTATTTGAGGTCAACCCTATTTCACAATCTTATTTGGTTTACTTCATATTATTAGTACCTGACACCTGATTTCACAAATGTAAGATTGATTTACATCATATCTTTAGTACCTGTCATCTGATTTCACAAATGTAAGATTGATTTACATCATATCTTTAGTACCTGTCATCTGATTTCACAAATGTAAGATTGATTTACGTCATATCTTTAGTACCTGTCATCTGATTTCACAATTGTAAGATTGATTTACGTCATATCTTTAGTACCTGTCATCTGATTTCACAAATGTAAGATTGGTTTACGTCATATCTTTAGTACCTGTCATCTGATTTCAAAAATGTAAGATTGATTTACGTCATATCTTGAGTACCTGTCATCTGATTTCACAAATGTAAGATTGATTTACGTCATATCTTTAGTACCTGTCATCTGATTTCACAAATGTAAGATTGATTTACGTCATATCTTTAGTACCTGACATCTGATTTCACAAATGTAAGATTGATTTACGTCATATCTTTAGTACCTGTCATCTGATTTCAAAAATGTAAGATTGATTTACGTCATATCTTTAGTACCTGTCATCTGATTTCAAAAATGTAAGATTGATTTACGTCATATCTTTAGTACCTGTCATCTGATTTCACAAATGTAAGATTGATTTACGTCATATCTTTAGTACCTGTCATCTGATTTCACAAATGCAAGATTGATTTACATTGTATCTTTAGTACCTGTCATCTGGTTTGAAAAAGGCAAGATTGGTTTACGTCATATCTTTAGTACCTGTCATCTGATTTCAAAAATGTAAGATTGATTTACGTCATATCTTTAGTACCTGTCATCTGATTTCACAAATGTAAGATTGATTTACGTCATATCTTTAGTACCTGTCATCTGATTTCAAAAATGTAAGATTGATTTACGTCATATCTTTAGTACCTGTCATCTGATTTCAAAAATGTAAGATTGATTTACGTCATATCTTTAGTACCTGTCATCTGATTTCACAAATGTAAGATTGATTTACGTCATATCTTTAGTACCTGTCATCTGATTTCACAAATGTAAGATTGATTTACGTCATATCTTTAGTACCTGTCATCTGATTTCACAAATGTAAGATTGATTTACATCATATCTTTAGTACCTGTCATCTGATTTCACAAATGTAAGATTGATTTACGTCATATCTTTAGTACCTGTCATCTGATTTCACAAATGTAAGATTGATTTACGTCATATCTTTAGTACCTGTCATCTGATTTCACAAATGCAAGATTGATTTACATTGTATCTTTAGTACCTGCCATCTGGTTTGAAAAAGGCAAGATTGGTTTACGTCATATCTTTAGTACCTGTCATCTGATTTCACAAATGTAAGATTAATTTACGTCATATCTTTAGTACCTGTCATCTGATTTCACAAATGTAAGATTGATTTACGTCATATCTTTAGTACCTGTCATCTGATTTCACAAATGTAAGATTGATTTACTTCATATCTTTAGTACCTGTCATCTGATTTCACAAATGTAAGATTGATTTACGTCATATCTTTAGTACCTGTCATCTGATTTCAGAAATGTAAGATTGATTTACGTCATATCTTTAGTACCTGTCATCTGATTTCACAAATGTAAGATTGATTTACGTCATATCTTTAGTACCTGTCATCTGATTTCACAAATGTAAGATTGATTTACGTCATATCTTTAGTACCTGTCATCTGATTTCACAAATGTAAGATTTGTTTACGTCATATCTTTAGTACCCGTCATCTGATTTCACAAATGCAAGATTGATTTACATTGTATCTTTAGTACCTGTCATCTGGTTTGAAAAAGGCAAGATTGGTTTACGTCATATCTTTAGTACCTGTCATCTGATTTCACAAATGTAAGATTGATTTACGTCATATCTTTAGTACCTGTCATCTGATTTCACAAATGTAAGATTTGTTTACGTCATATCTTTAGTACCTGTCATCTGATTTCACAAATGTAAGATTGATTTACGTCATATCTTTAGTACCTGTCATCTGATTTCAAAAATGTAAGATAGATTTACATTGTATCTTTAGTACCTGTCATCTGATTTCACAAATGTAAGATTGATTTACATCATATCTTTAGTACCTCTCATCTGATTTCACAAATGTAAGATTGATTTACATTGTATCTTTAGTACCTGTCATCTGATTTCACAAATGTAAGATTGATTTACGTCATATCTTTAGTACCTGTCATCTGATTTCACAAATGTAAGATTGATTTACATCATATCTTTAGTACCTGTCATCTGATTTCACAAATGTAAGATTGATTTACGTCATATCTTTAGTACCTGTCATCTGATTTCACAAATGTAAGATTGATTTACATCATATCTTTGGTACCTGTCATCTGATTTCACAAATGTAAGATTGATTTACGTCATATCTTTAGTACCTGTCATCTGATTTCACAAATGTAAGATTGATTTACGTCATATCTTTAGTACCTGTCATCTGATTTCACAAATGTAAGATTGATTTACGTCATATCTTTAGTACCTGTCATCTGATTTCACAAATGTAAGATTGATTTACGTCATATCTTTAGTACCTGTCATCTGATTTCACAAATGTAAGATTGATTTACGTCATATCTTTAGTACCTGTCATCTGATTTCACAAATGTAAGATTGATTTACGTCATATCTTTAGTACCTGTCATCTGATTTCACAAATGTAAGATTTGTTTACGTCATATCTTTAGTACCCGTCATCTGATTTCACAAATGCAAGATTGATTTACATTGTATCTTTAGTACCTGTCATCTGGTTTGAAAAAGGCAAGATTGGTTTACGTCATATCTTTAGTACCTGTCATCTGATTTCACAAATGTAAGATTGATTTACGTTATATCTTTAGTACCTGTCATCTGATTTCACAATTGTAAGATTGATTTACGTCATATCTTTAGTACCTGTCATCTGATTTCACAATTGTAAGATTGATTTACGTCATATCTTTAGTACCTGTCATCTGATTTCACAAATGTAAGATTGATTTACGTCATATCTTTAGTACCTGTCATCTGATTTCATAAATGTAAGATTGATTTACATCATATCTTTAGTACCTGTCATCTGATTTCACAAATGTAAGATTGATTTACGTCATATCTTTAGTACCTGTCATCTGATTTCACAAATGTAAGATTGATTTACGTCATATCTTTAGTACCTGTCATCTGATTTCACAAATGTAAGATTGATTTACATCATATCTTTAGTACCTGTCATCTGATTTCACAAATGTAAGATTGATTTACGTCATATCTTTAGTACCTGTCATCTGATTTCACAAATGTAAGATTGATTTACGTCATATCTTTAGTACCTGTCATCTGATTTCACAAATGTAAGATTGATTTACGTCATATCTTTAGTACCTGTCATCTGATTTCACAAATGTAAGATTGATTTACGTCATATCTTTAGTACCTGTCATCTGATTTCATAAATGTAAGATTGATTTACATCATATCTTTAGTACCTGTCATCTGATTTCACAAATGTAAGATTGATTTACGTCATATCTTTAGTACCTGTCATCTGATTTCACAAATGTAAGATTGGTTTACATTGTATCTTTAGTACCTGTCATCTGGTTTGAAAAAAGCAAGATTGGTTTACATCGTGTATTCAGTTCTGGACGTCTGATTTCAAAAATATAAGATTGGTTTACGTCGTATCTTCAGTACCTGTCATCTGATTTCAAAATTATTTAACCCTTTACCCAACGTAACGGCCAAAACCAGCCAGCGCTCTTCTAAAAAATCACCAGTTAATTTTCATTATTTTTTCATTTTTTGTCTCAAAAACATAGGTTATGACCCCTCGTTGGAACGAGCTCGTTGAGCTCGTTCCAACGAGGGGTCATAACCTATGTTTTTGAGACAAAAAATGAAAAAAATTAGTTATTCAAGAATTTTTTTTGCAAGTGTCGTCTGCTTTTCATGTTAGGTAAAGGGTTAAACTTTGTATTTTTGACCACAAGTACTAAGATGCTTAAAGATCTCCTGCAATGAAATTTGATTTTAGTTTTCCGACCCTTGATTGGCTATAAGTTTTCATGAAAGGCAGAGAAGGGAAAGTACTCTTATACTTTATCACTAACTAGAAATAAAAAGAAAAGGCTGACAATCGCTAATAGTCTTTCCACCGTCATTGGATGGCTCAATCATACTTGTATATCCAATGAGCGCTGACTGTTGCTTATACATGTAGTCCTCTCATGGTCATTGGCTTAATTATACTTGTATACCCAATGAACACTGACAATCGCTATAAGTCTTTCCACCATCATTGGATGACTTAGTTATACTTGTATACCCAATGAACCACATATATACGCTGTCGGTGTCTTGACTAATAGTCTTTCCACCATCATTGGATGATTTAGTTATACTTGCATACCCAATGAACCACATATATACGCTGTCGGTGTCTTTGCTAATAGTCTTTCCACCATCACTGGATGACTAAATTATACTTGTATACCCAATGAGTGCTGATAACCACTAAAAGTCTTTCATTGGTTGGCTTAATTATACTTGTATACCCAATGAACACTGACAATCGCTAGAAGTCTATCCACCGTCATTGGATGACTTAATTATACTTGTATACCCAATGAACACTGACAATCGCTAGAAGTCTATCCACCGTCATTGGATGACGTAATTATACTTGTATACCCAATGAATGCTAACGATCGCTAAAAGTCTTTCCACTGTCATTGGATGACTTAATTATACTTGTATACCCAGTGAACACTGATGATCGCTAAAAGTCTTTCCACTGTCATTGATTGACTTAATTATACTTGTATACCCACTGAACCGCATCTATGCTAATAGTCATTCCACTGTCATTGGTTGGCTCAATAATACTTGTATACCAACTGAACACTGACAATCGCTAATAGTCTTTCCACCATCATTGGATGACTTAATTATACTTGTATACCCAATGAGCTGCATATACGCTGTCCGTGTGTTAGCTAATAGTCTTTCCACCGTCATTGGTTGGCTTAATTATACTTGTATACCCAATGAACACTGACAATCGCTAGAAGTCTATCCACTGTCATTGGTTGGCTTAATTATACTTGTATACCCAATGAACACTGACAATCGCTAGAAGTCTATCCACTGTCATTGGTTGGCTTAATTATACTTGTATACCCAATGAACACTGACAATCGCTAGAAGTCTTTCCACTGTCATTGGTTGGCTTAATTATACTTGTATACCCAATGAACACTGACAATCGCTAGAAGTCTTTCCACTGTCATTGGTTGGCTTAATTATACTTGTATACCCAATGAACACTGACAATCGCTAGAAGTCTATCCACCGTCATTGGATGACGTAATTATACTTGTATACCCAATGAACACTGACAATCGCTAGAAGTCTTTCCACTGTCATTGGTTGGCTTAATTATACTTGTATACCCAATGAACACTGACAATCGCTAGAAGTCTATCCACCGTCATTGGTTGGCTTAATTATACTTGTATACCCAATGAACACTGACAATCGCTAGAAGTCTTTCCACTGTCATTGGATGGCTTAATTATACTTGTATACCCAATGAACACTGACAATCGCTAGAAGTCTTTCCACTGTCATTGGTTGGCTTAATTATACTTGTATACCCAATGAACACTGACAGTCGCTAGAAGTCTTTCCACTGTCATTGGTTTGCTTAATTATACTTGTATACCCAATGAACACTGACAATCGCTAGAAGTCTATCCACCGTCATTGGATGACGTAATTATACTTGTATACCCAATGAACACTGACAATCGCTAGAAGTCTTTCCACTGTCATTGGATGGCTTAATTATACTTGTATACCCAATGAACACTGACAATCGCTAGAAGTCTTTCCACTGTCATTGGTTGGCTTAATTATACTTGTATACCCAATGAACACTGACAATCGCTAGAAGTCTATCCACCGTCATTGGTTGGCTTAATTATACTTGTATACCCAATGAACACTGACAATCGCTAGAAGTCTATCCACCGTCATTGGTTGGCTTAATTATACTTGTATACCCAATGAACACTGACAATCGCTAGAAGTCTATCCACCGTCATTGGTTGGCTTAATTATACTTGTATACCCAATGAACACTGACAATCGCTAGAAGTCTATCCACCGTCATTGGTTGGCTTAATTATACTTGTATACCCAATGAACACTGACAATCGCTAGAAGTCTATCCACTGTCATTGGTTGGCTTAATTATACTTGTATACCCAATCAACACTGACAATCGCTAGAAGTCTATCCACCGTCATTGGATGACGTAATTATACTTGTATACCCAATGAACACTGACAATCGCTAGAAGTCTATCCACCGTCATTGGTTGGCTTAATTATACTTGTATACCCAATGAACACTGACAATCGCTAGAAGTCTATCCACTGTCATTGGTTGGCTTAATTATACTTGTATACCCAATGAACACTGACAATCGCTAGAAGTCTATCCACTGTCATTGGTTGGCTTAATTATACTTGTATACCCAATGAACACTGACAATCGCTAGAAGTCTATCCACTGTCATTGGTTGGCTTAATTATACTTGTATACCCAGTGAACACTGACAATCGCTAGAAGTCTATCCACTGTCATTGGATGACTTAATTATACTTGTATACCCAATGAACACTGACAATCGCTAGAAGTCTATCCACTGTCATTGGTTGGCTTAATTATACTTGTATACCCAATGAACACTGACAATCGCTAGAAGTCTATCCACTGTCATTGGTTGGCTTAATTATACTTGTATACCCAATGAACACTGACAATCGCTAGAAGTCTATCCACTGTCATTGGTTGGCTTAATTATACTTGTATACCCAATGAACACTGACAATCGCTAGAAGTCTATCCACCGTCATTGGTTGGCTTAATTATACTTGTATACCCAATGAACACTGACAATCGCTAGAAGTCTATCCACTGTCATTGGTTGGCTTAATTATACTTGTATACCCAATGAACACTGACAATCGCTAGAAGTCTATCCACTGTCATTGGTTGGCTTAATTATACTTGTATACCCAATGAACACTGACAATCGCTATAAGTCTATCCACTGTCATTGGTTGGCTTAATTATACTTGTATACCCAATGAACACTGACAATCGCTAGAAGTCTATCCACTGTCATTGGTTGGCTTAATTATACTTGTATACCCAATGAACGCTGACAATCGCTAGAAGTCTATCCACTGTCATTGGTTGGCTTAATTATACTTGTATACCCAATGAACACTGACAATCGCTAGAAGTCTATCCACCGTCATTGGTTGGCTTAATTATACTTGTATACCCAATGAACACTGACAATCGCTAGAAGTCTATCCACTGTCATTGGTTGGCTTAATTATACTTGTATACCCAATGAACGCTGACAATCGCTAGAAGTCTATCCACTGTCATTGGTTGGCTTAATTATACTTGTATACCCAATGAACACTGACAATCGCTAGAAGTCTATCCACTGTCATTGGTTGGCTTAATTATACTTGTATACCCAATGAACGCTGACAATCGCTAGAAGTCTATCCACTGTCATTGGTTGGCTTAATTATACTTGTATACCCAATGAACACTGACAATCGCTAGAAGTCTATCCACTGTCATTGGTTGGCTTAATTATACTTGTATACCCAATGAACACTGACAATCGCTAGAAGTCTATCCACTGTCATTGGTTGGCTTAATTATACTTGTATACCCAATGAACACTGACAATCGCTAGAAGTCTATCCACTGTCATTGGTTGGCTTAATTATACTTGTATACCCAATCAACACTGACAATCGCTAGAAGTCTATCCACTGTCATTGGTTGGCTTAATTATACTTGTATACCCAATGAGCTGCATATACGCTGTCTGTGTCTTGACTAATAGTCTTTCCACCATCATTGGATGACTTAGTTATACTTGTATATTCAGTGAACCGCATATACGTTAATAGTCTTTCCACCCTCATTGGATGGCTTAATTATTATTTTTTTTTATTACTTGTTATCTCCGTATTTTCAAAAATGCGTGGATATAGTTGTGATCACCGTCCGTACGTCCGTCCACATGTCCATCCATCTGTCCATCCATCCGTACGTCACACCCTGAAAGGCTCCTAAGGTATTCAATTTGAAACGTTTAAACTATGCTAATGTGTTCAGGTAGCAACTCTAGATGTGCATGAAGGTTTCGGAATTTTGATTTGGCCCCAGGTGGTTCCAGTGGAACCACTTTTATCGTTAGAAAATCAGTTTTCATCGAAAAGCTCCTAGGGTGTTTAATTCAAAACGCTTAAACTATGCTAATGTGTTCAGGTAACATCTCTAGATGTGCATGAAAGTTTCAGAATTATTTTGATTTTGCCCCCAGTGGTTCGAGTGGAACCACTTTTATCATTAGAAAATCAGTTTTCATTGAAAGGCTCCTAGGGTATTTAATTCAAAATGCTCAAACTATGCTAATGTGTTCAGGTAACATCTAGATGTGCATGAAGGTTTCGAAATTTTGATTTGGCCCCAGGTAGTTCCATTGGAACCACTTTTATTGTTAGAAAATCAGCAGTTTTATACTGTACCAATGATCCAGACTTAGCTGGTGCTAACTTTTAAAATTTCAGGGCCAAACACAAATTTTGCCCCCCCCCCCCCCCCCCAATCCCCAAAATTTGCATCAAAATCCATGTCCCATATGGTCCTCCATACTTTTGTCCACTGCACATGTGCAGTGTCAAGGAAGTACCGAAATTGGTGCAAAATCTTCATTCTTTGTTTGGCCCTTCAATCAGTAACATCTCACTGATATCTGTGCTCATAATCTCAGTTAAAATGATGCCAGTGGAAGGATGTGTTCAGGGCTGTAACTTATAATATTTTTATACTGTACCAATGACCCAGACTTAGCGGGTGCTAACTCTTAAATATTTAGGGCCAAACACAAATTTTACCCCCCTCCCCCCCCCCCCCCCCCCCCACCCAATCCCCAAATTTGCATCAAAAACCAAAAATTACATGACCTATATGGTCCTCCATACTTTTACTCCACTGCGCATGCGCAGTGTCAAGGAGATCTCGAAATTGGCACAATTATCATTCTTTGTTTGGGCCTAACATCAGATGCATGTCACTGATATTTGTGCTTGTAAATCTCAGTTTAAATGATGCCAGACACATAATTTTGAAAGAAATGGTGGATCTAAGGATGAAATAAAGGATGAGAGGAAGAAACAGTGGCAGAATGTGTTCAGGGCTGTAACTTATAATTTTTTTTACAATATTATTTCATGTTCCCTAATTTCGAGACTGGAGCCTTATTTTGTCATTCTGGCTATGAACTTACCATTGTTTGTTCAGTGTTTCCTCTCTCCCATTCCTTAATAACCCCCTTGCTATTCTCCCATGCTTTTGGCATAATTTTGTAATTTTTTCTTACTAAAATTTCTTGGGAGTTTTGGCTTGGTAACAGAATGATTATTCTGTTTTTTCCCCATGTTTATGTCCTCACCCTTGGGTGTTTAGGCGTTGTTTTCCGCATCTACCATCTGATGTACTGCAGTTTCTTCTCTGGAAGCCTCTGTTTTACATCGGATAGTGTTTAAATTGGTTACTGATTTTGGGCCATGGTTTCAGTGCCTGGAGTCATGTTTCCGGTTTCTGTTCACTTTTGCTTATGTTGACAACGGTTACTTCTGATGGTGATTACTTTTCTTCTATTAGTTCTGCTCATAGCCAGATACATTAATATTGTTCGGAAGTGTTGCATTAATTTTTAAAAATGTTTTAAAAATTTTGTCCGCACTTAGGCTTTTTTGGGATCCATTTGGGCTCATTGTTCCCATTGGGAACTTGGGCTCTTCTGAAATTTTTTTTTTTTTGGAAATTATTTTTTCGAAATGTTATAATGGATTATATTATATTATGTATCTTTGTTTCAAGGGTTGGTGCGAGTATTATGACTGTTTATATTTTTTCAAGATGAAAAAATATTGTTCAATTGTAATGCAAGGAAATCTTCCTCTTATTCTCATGTTCATTGTGTTTCTTGCAGTCAATGTACTCGCACTAATTCTTGCTCAGTGTGTGCTAATTGGAATGACAATGTTGGAGACATGTGTCACGGTATATTGTTAGTGGTGAGGGGTCCATTCCGGTCCTCTCTCCGCAAGGTCACTCTAGTTTATCAGTCTCTTTTTCAGAAGAACAAGAACAGGGTGATGTTTCCGTGATGTCTTCAACAAGTGTGTCTCCGTCGTTGCAGTATTAGAGCTAGTGGCTAAGTTGATGGAAATACAACAATTGCCGAAGAGGTCCCTAGTAGGATCGAAGGCGTTGATCGCTAGTCTGCCCGGTGTAGCGACCATTCATCGTATGGCTCGGCAGCCGGGTTCGTCCGTTGCTGTCCAGGGAAGCAGTTTGGATGATGCAAGCACTATAAACATTGAACGTGCACACCCAGCAATGACGGATCCAAGGATAGTACGGAGGAAGCCTGTCAGTCCAGTAGCTAGCTTGTCCAGCCAACCTCACCGACCAGGAATTCCACGGCGACCAGGTCACGCCATCCGGTAGCCACGGATACGAGGCCTTCATACTCCGGACGTTTGCATAAAGAAGTATGTAGGAGTCAACGTATTCCAGCAACCGACAGAAACTCTGACGGATCAGGTATTATCTGAGGAAGCTGGGTCTGTACCTTCCGCTGCCGGTGCAGGCACAGACGACCATGAATTACAAGTGGTCCGACAGGATGGTGAAAGGGATACGGAGGAGTTGGAACTTTCCCTTTCGGAACAGCATAAAATTGCCGTAGAGTTCATCCGGCTTTATCTTTCTGACATTGTTCCTTCGGACCAAAATGCCGAATAAGAGACTGATAGCACCACTGGACACAGAATTCTTTAATCGGTTTAGGGACATCATCCCTGAGTTTCCGACACAGCCCAGAAATGTCTCACGGACATTTGAACTATTGAATGATGCTATATATAAACTTGCTACCAAAACGGGCAGGTGTGGTTTCTTATTGGCAAAGGCTCTACATCTGCCTTTCATCAATTCAAGGAATAATTCGAAACGGCAGGACAGGGCATTCCGAGAGTCAAGATGACCAGGCCGAAGACCTAGAATTGTCTATACTGTCATCTATGTCAATTCCAACCATGACGTTGGAAATGACAATATCGTCTAACAGAGCTAGTTTAGATGCATTATCGTACGCAGTTCACCATACCAGAGCGTTATCATTACGTCTCAAATTATTCCAGGATGTACAAACCTCCTTAAGAGTTCTTTCAAGGGCCATAGCATTCTCCACGTATAACTCCGCCCTTTCAGTGGCAAATCTGAATCCACGTGCATGGATAGTAAGATGAAAAACTCTCTCAGAGTCGCTCTGGTCTCCGGAGAGTTTCTCTTCGACGGCAAGCTTTCCGCAATCTGTGATCAGATAACTAAGAAAGCTTCAAACTCTCTGCTATTCAAATCTGCTTCTATAAAGTCGGATTCAGCGGAGAAGAGTAGGACAGGCACTTCTGGGGCGAATACGTCCAAGGGAAGTTCCTATATAGGTTCCTATGCATCCTCTAGGTCTTACTCTAGAGACCGTCAGGGTAGCGACTCAGGTAGGGGCCGTAATACTGGCTGAGACAACCTGTCAGATGCCCTTAGGTCGACGGGGCGAGGTGTGGGCCGTGGAGGATGCGGTTTCTCCTTCCGCAAGCCTTGCAAGTCCAGGAGGTGATGGTATAACCCTCTATCGTGTTCCAGTGCGCGGAAGACTGTCGAGTTTCTCAACCAATTGGGAGTCGATTACGGACGACCCTTGAGTTCGAGGAGTGATTTCGGAAGGACTAAAACTGTCCTTCAAAGGAAAACCTCCGTTAACTCGAAGTCCAAGATGGACTCAGCTTCCGTCAATTCCGCAGAAAGAGGCTCGCTTCTATCAGAGGTCCAGTCTCTTCTGGAGAAGAACGCGATAGAGGTTGTAGAAAACCAGGTTTCTACAGCCATCTTTTTCTGGTTCTGAAACCAGACGGCTCGTTCCGTCCAGTCATAGATCTGAGCTGGATAAACAAGCTGATCGTGGCTCCAAAATTCTATATGGAGACCATCCCATTGGTCAGAGCGAGCATTCGTGTGAATGACTATGCTACAAGCATAGATCTCAAGAATGCGTACTTTCACGTCATGGTACATCCGGCGTTCAGAAAGAACCTTCGCTTCACTGTCCTAGGAGTTGTTTATCAGTTCCGACCTATGTGCTTCGGTCTGAATCTAGCGCCCTGGGTTTTCACTCGAATAATGAACTCGGTAATGACTCATTTCCGAGCTCATTCGTCTGCAGTAACGTCGGCCTACCTGGACGACATTCTTCAGAGGTAACGAGTTTCAGAATGATGTGCAGAATCTGCTTCTATTGCTTTGACGTCTAAGTAAACGAGGAGACGTCGGATCTGGTGCCATCCAAGTCTTTCATCCACTTGGGAATGTGCTTCGAAACGCACAACAATCTGGTTCGTCTGCTGTTACTCAGAGCGAAATTAGTCAGTTGTTACACTCGCTTTTGTCTTCACTCAGATGTAGTAACAGCGAGAGAATTCATGTGACTGATAGGTTTGTGCGGAGCCGCCACATATCTTATTCTGATGGGGCGTATACGCACTCGTCCACTCCAAATAATTTTTACTCAGAATTGGAGTGTGAAGGTTCATTTGTTCGAAACGAAAATCGTCTTGTTGAACCAAGTAAAACCAGAGATTCAGACTTGGGCAGATATTCAGTGGTTAACTCAGGGAGTGCCACTGCAACTGCCGGATCCGATTTTTACGATTATGATGGATGCGAATCAAGCATGTTGGGGCGCAACCTTGAGCCCAACAGATTCGAGGTGCCAGGGTCTTTGGGATCCGCAGTTCCTAAACAAGCACATAAACATCAAAGAGATGATGTCAATTTGGCTTGCGCTACGTCACTGGATGAACATTATTCAGAATTCACATATTCAAATTCTGTCCGACAATTCGACAGTAGTAGCGTATATTCGGAACCAGGGAGGCACTTATTCCATTCCGTTGTTCAACTTAACGGAGAGAATCCTTCTGTTTGTCCTGGAGCATCAGGTTCTTCTGTCGGTCCATCATATTCCCGGGTCGTCTGAACATTCTAGCGGACTCCCTCCCTTTCTCGGAAAGGTTGTATGTTGCCGTCAGAATAGATTCTCAACAAACGAGTATTCATCCAGATCTGCTGCCAATGGGATCATCCTATGATAGACTTGTTTGCTACGCATCTCAACAATCAGTTGCAGACGTATGTGTCGCCATGCCCAGATCCTCGAGCGTTCGCAGTAGACGCTCTCTCGATCTCTTGGGACAGAATGATAGGATACACATATCCTCCAGCTCCGTTGATTCAACAGATATCGCTCCCTCGATCTCTTGGGCCGGGATGATAAGATACGCGTATCCTCCAGCGCCATTGATTCAGCAGATATTGCTCAAGATAAAGCAATCTCACTGCAAGATTCTGTTGGTAGCATCTCTGTCACCCCAGAGACCATGTATAAATCTACTCAGGTCTCTGTTGTGGGACATTCCTCAGAAGCTTCCTCCATGGGAGGACCTTCTTTCACAGGGGAAATTGCTCGCACTGCATCACAACCCGCAAAGTCGCAACCTTCACGTATTTCCGTTGTGCGGTCCTTCTTGCACGGCAGGTATTTTACAGGCTGAGCAGTGGATGCAATTTCTAACTTTAGGAGGACCTCCTCTTCGCTAAATTATACTGCTAAGTGGAAGGTTTTCTCTCGATGTAGGGATCATTCTATTGATATTTATGATCCCTCCATTCCAGACATTGCTAATTTTTTGGTCTACTTGTTTGACGAGATCAGACTGCAGCCAATAACTATTAAGGGTTATAGGTCTATGCTATCGAATACTTATGCTCATCATGATAGCTTACAAATTGGATCTAATGTCTCTGTATCAAAGTTAGTTAAAAACTTTTCGATAAGAAGGAGCTAGAACCCTCAGGTTAATTCCTAAGTGGAATTTAGCTTGGGTTCTTCCGAAGCTAAAAGAAATGCCATTTGAACCCCTTGACATGGTAGACTTCAAATACTTATCTTATAAGATGGCTTTTCTCTTAGCTTTCTCTTCTGCTAGAAGAGTTAGTGAGCTTCATGCACTATCTGTTGATGATTCTCACTATCCTAGTGTTGGTAATACTATTACTTTGACTACTAGTGTTGGATTTTTGGCTAAGAATCAGGCTCCTAATAAGTACCCTGAACCTATTATTATTAACTGGTAGAGTGCTGGAAGCCCATATTTGGGCTTTATTCTGAAGTGCAGGTGCCACAACTAAATGGCTTCATATTCTGTGGATGTGCTTCATATTATTTTTGAACTGAAAGTATTTAGTCTGTGGGGATTTGCCTTGTTACAATTTATGGGAGAGTGCCACCAGGCACTCTCCCATAAATTGCAACAAGGCAAAGACACGTGGACAAATTTGGATGATCAAAATTAACTTAGCACTCTACCAGTTAAGGCTGTTCCATCCTCAGACGGCCATAGGCCTTTGCTATGTGCAGTTAGAGCTATACGTATTTACAAACGAAGATCTGAGTTTATCAGAAAGGGCCGAAAATGTTTCTTTCTGTCTCTGCTGCCTAATAGAAGGGACATCATGGTCCATTCTATTTCAAGGTGGATTCAATTGACTATTCGTACTGCTTATGAAAAATTATCTTCTACTCAGCAGTCTGTGCTTAAGATTTCAGCACATGAAGTGAGAGCGCTGTCTACATCTTGGGCTTAAGCTAATAGTATTGCTATTACCGATTTTATGAAGGCTGCATACTGGTCTCAGCCTTCTACGTTCACTAATTTTTACCTTAGAAATATTGAGTCTATTTCTGGCGACCTGCGTTGTTTAGGTCCATTATCTGTTGCTCAGAATGTCGTCCACTAAACAGTTGCAACTGTAGTTATGCAGGCTTTTTGTTCCAGCAGTGACTCTGTCCTGCTGCCCTCTTCGTTCTGGGGTGATTGACCCAGCGCAAGGTGGGGGGGTGGGGGGGATGGTGTTCCCTTATATCACCTGCTTTATAGTGAAAAGCAAGAGAATACCTCCTCTGGAGTCAGTAATTCCGAGTCGGTGCTGGGATGGTTTTAAAGTGTAAAGCTAATGTTTATCTCATTTATGTAATATTTTTAAAGTGTAGCTCGGTGTGAAGCATTTGTATATGTGACGTGTCATACAAGCGTTAATATACAATCCTCGGACACTTTTAAATGAGTATAAAGAGTCATTCTCTGGACTATCTTTATTTATTGGCTTTCCTTTAAAGAATTAGTATAATGGGTTATACTTGATGTTAATAGAGATCATTGATGTTATTGTGCTGGTAATGTGTCTTTCTAATTTTGTATAAACAAGAAAGATACATGTAAATCCTGTTTCTCCTTTTCTCCTTGAGGAGATAATTCTGTTTACATGTAATTGAGCCTATTGGATTTTCCTTTGTGTCCTAGGCCCTCCAGCCTTTTTTTCTATTCAGCTAAGTCTGGGTCATTGGTACAGTATAAAAATGTTAAAAAATTCATAGTAATTTATATATTTTTTATACTTACCAATGACCCAGACGGGGATGGCCCTCCCATGAGTTGGGAACTCATACCTCCCCGCTGATTACATAACACTTACCGGGCACTGGTTGTAAGAATGAAGATTTGGCGCCAATTTCGGTACTTCTTGACACTGCGCATGCGCAGTGGACAAAAATATGGAGGACCATATAGGACATGGATTTTTTGGATTTTGATGCTAATTTTGGGAGGGGGGGGGGGGGGGTCAAAATTTGTGTTTGGCCCTGAAATTTTAAGAGTCAGCACCAGCTAAGTCTGGGTCATTGGTTAGTATAAAAAACATATAAATTACTATAAATTTTTTAACTTTCATCTAAAGGCTCCTAGGGTATTCAATTCGAAACGTTTAAACTATGCTAATGTGTTCAGGTAGCAACTCTAGATGTGCATGAAGATTTTGGAATTTTGATTTGGCCCCAGGTGGTTCCAGTGGAACTACTTTTATCGTTAGAGAATCAGTTTTCATCGAAAGGCTCCTAGGGTATTCAATTCGAAACGTTTAAACTATGCTAATGTGTTCAGGTAACATCTCTAGATATGCATGAAGGTTTTGAAATTTTGATTTGGCCTCAGGTGGTTCCAGTGGAACCACTTTTATTGTTAGAAAATCAGTTTTCATCGAAAGGCTCTTAGGGTATTTAATTCGAAACGTTTAAACTATGCTAATGAGTTCAGGTAACATCTCTAGATTTGGATGAAAGTTTCGAAATTTTGATTTTGCCCCAGGTGCTTCCAGTGAAACCACTTTTATCATTAGAAAATCAGTTTTCATCAAAAGACTCCTAGGGTATTTAATTCGAAACACTTAAGCAATGCTAATGTGTTCAGGTAACATCTCCAGATGTGCATGAAGGTTTCGAAATTTTGATTTGGCCCCCACATGATTCCAGTGGAACCACTCTTATCGGTAGAAAATCAGTTTTCATTGAAAGGCTCCTAGGGTATTTAATTCGAATCTTTAAAGTATGCTAATGTGTTCAGGTAACATTTGTAGATGTGCATGAAGGTTTCAGAATTTTGATTTGGCCTCATGTGGTTCCAGTGGCACCACTTTTATCATTAGAAAATCAGTTTTCATCAAAAGGCTCCTTGGGTATTAATTTGAAATGTTACAACTATGCTAAGGTGTTGCTAAGGAAATGCGGGGATACACCATTGGTGTGCTTTGCACACAAATAACTCGATCTAGTTCACTTAGAAATTGTGTCCGCCACATTTTGTCTGTTCAGCCTGTATCTCGGGTATCGAATGTTCTATTGCAATGAAATTTGCTGTGAACACTGCTTATGGTATAGGCTTTAAAAAAAGGACTCAACGATATTTCTAACATTCTCCTTTTTAGAGTTATCCCCCTTTTTTGACTTGTTTTCTATAATATTTGGTCATAGGTAGTATGCCCACACTAGGTGGTACACCACTTGGGGGTATGCACCGGATGACAGTCTAGCTCTTGTTATACTTGTATACCCATTGAGCCACATATATGCTGTCTGTGTCTTGGCTAATAGTTTTTCCACCATCATTGGATGGGGGGAGCGCGGTGGATCAGTAGGTAGAGGTGCAGGCTGCAAGCCGAGAGGTCCTCAGTTCGAATCCCACCTGCGACAACCGCGTTGTGTCCTTGGGCAAGACGCTTCATCTCCATTGCCTGCGTGGGGGCACGATGACGCCGTGTACTAAGGCGTACTGCACGTCAATGGTACTCATGTCTTCAACCAATCTAACCCTGCCTGTGCTGCAGTGCGGAGTTACGATGTTGGGGAGCTGGCATCTGCTCGTCGTTGCTCAGTGGTTCTCTCCGGGTACGCCGGCTTCCTCCACCCGTAAAACTGTCACGGTCATGATTAGCCATTGTGCATAAATATGTGACCTTAAACATCAATAAATACATAAATAAATATCGTTGGATGGCTTAGTTATACTTGTACACCCAATGAGCTGCGTATACGCTGTCTGTGTCTTGGCTAATAGTCTTTCCACCATCATTGGATGGCTTAGTTTTACTTGTATACCGAATGAACCGCATATGTGCTATCTGTGTCTTGGCTAATAGTCTTTCCACCGTCATTCGATGGCTTAATTATACTTGTACACCCAATGAGCTGCGTATACGCTGTCTGTGTCTTGGCTAATAGTCTTTCCACCATCATTGGATGGCTTAATTATAACTTGTATACCCAATGAGCTGCGTATACGCTGTCTGTGTCTTGGCTAATAGTCTTTCCACCATCATTGGATGGCTTAGTTTTACTTGTATACCGAATGAACTGCATATGTGCTATCTGTGTCTTGGCTAATAGTCTTTCCACCGTCATTCGATGGCTTAATTATACTTGTACACCCAATGAGCTGCGTATACGCTGTCTGTGTCTTGGCTAATAGTCTTTCCACCATCATTGGATGGCTTAATTATAACTTGTATCCCCAATGAACAACAGATACGCTATCTGTGTCTTTGCTATTAGCCTTTCCACCATCATTGCTGTCTGTGTCTTGTCTAATAGTCTTTCCACCATCATTGGATGGCTTAATTATACTTGTACCCCCAATGAACAACATATACGCTATCTGTGTCTTGTCTAATAGTCTTTCGACCATCATTGGATGGCTTAATTATAACTTGTATCCCTAATGAAAAACAGATACGCTATCTGTGTCTTTGCTATTAGCTTTTCCACCATCATTGTATGGCTTAATTATACTTATGCTGTCTGTGTCTTGGCTAATAGTCTTTCCACCATCATTGGATGGCTTAATTATACTTGTACCCCCAATGAACAACATATACGCTATCTGTGTCTTGTCTAATAGTCTTTCCACCATCATTGGATGGCTTAATTATACTTGTATACCCAATGAACTGCATATATGCTATCTGTGTTTTGGCTAATAGTCTTTCCACCATCATTGGATGGCTTAATTATACTTGTATACCCAATGAACAACATATACGCTATCTGTGTCTTGACTAATAGTCTTTCCTCCATCATTGGATGGCTTAATTATACTTGTATACCCAATGAACTGCATATATGCTATCTGTGTTTTGGCTAATAGTCTTTCGACCATCATTGGATGGCTTAATTATAACTTGTATCCCCAATGAAAAACAGATACGCTATCTGTGTCTTTGCTATTAGCTTTTCCACCATCATTGGATGGCTTAATTATACTTATGCTGTCTGTGTCTTGGCTAATAGTCTTTCCACCATCATTGGATGGCTTAATTATACTTGTACCCCCAATGAACAACATATACGCTATCTGTGTCTTGTCTAATAGTCTTTCCACCATCATTGGATGGCTTAATTATACTTGTATACCCAATGAACTGCATATATGCTATCTGTGTTTTGGCTAATAGTCTTTCCACCATCATTGGATGGCTTAATTATACTTGTATACCCAATGAACAACATATACGCTATCTGTGTCTTGGCTAATAGTCTTTCCGCTATCATTGGATGGCTTTATTATAACTTGTATCCCCAATGAACAACAGATACGCTATCTGTGTCTTTGCTATTAGCCTTTCCACCATCAGTGGATGGCTTAATTATACTTATGCTATCTGTGTCTTGTCTAATAGTCTTTCCACCATCATTTGATGGCTTAATTATAACTTGTATACCCAGTGAACACTGATGATCGCTAAAAGTCTTTCCACTGTCATTGATTGACTTAATTATACTTGTATACCCACTGAACCGCATCTGTGCTAATAGTCATTCCACTGTCATTGGTTGGCTCAATAATACTTGTATACCAACTGAACACTGACAATCGCTAATAGTCTTTCCACCATCATTGGATGACTTAATTATACTTGTATACCCAATGAGCTGCATATACGCTGTCTGTGTCTTAGCTAATAGTCTTTCCACCATCATTGGATGGCTTAATTATACTTATGCTGTCTGTGTCTTGGCTAATAGTCTTTCCACCATCCTTGGATGGCTTAATTATACTTGTACCCCCAATGAACAACATATACGCTATCTGTGTCTTGTCTAATAGTCTTTCCACCATCCTTGGATGGCTTAATTATACTTGTATACCCAGTGAACACTGACGATCGCTAAAAGTCTTTCCACTGTCATTGATTGACTTAATTATACTTGTATACCCAGTGAACCGCATATATGCTATCTGTGTATTTGCTATTAGCTTTTCCACAGTCATTGGATGGCTTAATTATACTTATGCTAATAGTCTTTCCACCATCATTGGATGGCTTAATTATACTTATCTAATAGTCTTTCCACCATCATTGGATGGCTTAATTGTACTTATGCTATCTGTGTCTTGGCTAATAGTCTTTCCACTATCATTGGATGGCTTAATTATACTTGTATACCTAATGAAACATTTCTGTTACCTGTAAGCAATAATCTTTGAACTTTGCCGTTTTTGCCTGAACATTTTTTATTGGCACGCTCTGAAAGGTGCATTTTTGAATGGATTGGTTTGAAATGTGGTATGCTTGTTTTGGGTGACTTCTAGATGAGAGCTATAGATTTTCCGATTTCCATTAAAAAATGTTGCCCCTAGCAATGACCTTCAACTTTGCCATTTTGTTTGTCGACAGTTATCTTTGGAACACTGCACACTTAATGTTTTCATTGTGACTTGGTAGGTTGACTCTGTATAATGTCTAGATGAGAACATCCCCTTTTGGTTACGATCGGTCAACTGTGATGGCCACAGGGACCTGAAGCCCGAAAACCTTTAGCACAGTCTACAGGTCGTATTTATGAAGGGATATCATTGCAACTTGGTAGGATGACTCCAAATAATATCTTGATGAGAACATCCCCTTTTGGTCACGATTGTTCAACTGTAATGGCTGCCCGAGCCCAAAACCCGAAAGTCCTTTAGCACAGGCTAAAGGTCGTATTTATTTAGTGATTTCATTGTAACTTTGTAGGATGACTCGGTATACTCTCTAGAAGAGGACATCCCTTTGTGTTGTGATGGGTCATCCATGATGGCTACACAGGCCCAAAACCTGAAAACCTTTTGCAGTCTACAGGCCGTATTTATGAAGAGATTTCAGTGTAACTTGAAAGGATGACTTGTTTTGGAATAATTTCACGGTAACTTGTATTTTTGGTTGACATACGTTAACTGTGAGGGCCACATTAACCCACCCCTCAATTCTTTAGTACAGTCTACACCTGAAATTAGAGAGAACAGAAACTAACATATTCTCAATTATCACAATTCTTGTCGTATTTCATAATCCTTTCATAAACATTGAATATTATCCTTTTCATCAAACACAACACACAGTCAAGTTAAGCTACAATGTCATTGACACTTTCATTTGTTTTCTTTGTTTCCATGTTGTGTTGGAGTTCTGAATTAATCTTACTATTTTTAGCTCACCTGAGCGAAGCTCAAGGGAGAGCTTTACGAATCACTTTCTGTCCGTCGTCTGGCATCTGGCGTTAACTTTACATTATCAACTTCTTCTCACGGACTGCTAGACCAAATTCAACAAAATTTGCTGTGCATGTTCCCTATCACATGTCAATTCAAATTTGTTCAAATCAAGTTGACCCACCTCTCGGTATGACCACGCCCAAAAAGTGTGCTTGAATGTTAAAAAATCTTCTCATGAACCAGCAGTAGCAGAGACTTGATATTTGGTGTGCAGCTTCTTTTTGAGGTGTAGACTCAGATTTGTTCAAGAGAAGTTCGAGGAGCTATATTTGCCTTCGTTATGGGAGGGGCAAGAATTTTTGCCCCGCCCAAAATTTCTATTTTTCAAACCGAGAGGCAGATTTAAACCAATTTTTATATGAGGGCTTATTGGGTCATAAGTACTTAATTTATGCCAAAATGTTTTTTCCTGTTGCCCCATGGGAACCGCAGGAGCTAAAAATAGAAAAAAAATAAAATGCCCATATCTCCAAAACTACACGGCACTGAGAATTCTTATTTGGTGTGAAGCTTCCTTAGGACCAACAGAATGAAATGGTTAAAAAGAATTGCTATCGGTTTTATCATGGGGTACTTTTTGGGGACTTTGAAAAAGTGCTGAGTCAGCATTTTTTAACACTGTGAATAATGAGAAAAACATTTAACACTACTTTTCTCCCAAACCACTGCTCCAAAAGCTTTCAAATTTCACATATAACATCTTAGGAAGATTGTTTTACATGTTTATTGAAATCAATTCCCTGGGTCCATATTTGGGCTCTCTATGGGAGCCCAAATGTTTAAATTAGTGCAGTATGAGGAATATTCTTTAAAAATCTTCTTCAGATCTTACAACAAGAATCTTTTGATATTTGGTATGCAGCATGCTTAGGGAGGTGAGATTCAAGTTTGTTCAAGCCAAATCCCTGGGTTCATATTTAGGCTCAAAATTTGGGGTCCCGGTCCAGACTCAGAATATTTGGAGTAAAATCCAGAAATTAGTTTTCTGGTTTTTTATGTGTTTTGGTCAATTTTAAGACAAAAAAATTTAATTTTTTTTTACACTGAAAATTTGTGGTCCGGGTGGGACTTAAAAAATTTTGGACCAAAATCCAGAAATTAGTTTTTTGGTTTTTTATGCGTTTTGGTCAATTTTAAGAAGAAAAACAATTTTTTAGTCTGAAAATATTTTGTTTTCTACTTCGAAAATTTCCGAACAAAAATAAAACAACATCTGTTTTTTATGCATTTGTCTCAATTTTGGGACATAAAAGTGCAGGAACTGAAAATAGAAGGAAAATCCTGTGTATTGTTTGGGCACAATTGCTTCAACTAGTTGGTATATATGCTTTTCTTAGGAGGGGTGTATGCACCTTATTCAAGTCAAGTCCCTGGTTTGATATTTAGACTACCATGTCAGGTGAGCACCCTCAGGCCCCCTGAGGCCTCTTGTTTTGTTTCCATGTTGTGTGGGATTTCGGAATTAATCTTACTATTTTTAGCTCAACTGAGCGAACACAATTTTATGTGCTTGTTCTAGTTTGTTCAAATAAAGTTGCCACACCCACAGGTGGCACCCAAGGGGATTACTCTGATAGCACCCAAAAATTGATTTCCAAAATTAAAAAAAATCTTCTCCAGAACAATCAATTAGAATATTTTTATATTTGGCATACAACATCTCGAGGATGGGGGGAGGGGGGAATCTTCTTCTTCACATCCACCAGTTAGAATCCTTTCATATCTGGGGGTTCAGATTCAAGTTTGTTCAAATCGAGTCCCTGGGTTAATAATATTTGGGCTTCCTCTAGGAGCCCACATTTTAACTTCGAGCAATATGAGGGAATTTCATTAAAAATCTTCTTCAGATCCACCAATCAGAATGCAGTCATATTTGGTAAAGTGCACCTGTACATTCCTTCCCACGAAGCGGGCACTCTTGCTCTCGCACCTGGGAACGCCTGTATTTTTCATTTCCCAAGCTCAAAATATCGCACTTGGCTCATTTCGCCTGAAAACCAGCGAGCCTGTCAAAGTTTTTTGAACCGGAGTTTATCTTTTTGGAATGACGATTGAGCACACCCACACTATGACCACAATCATATGTAAAATGCTCCAAATGTTTGATGGCCTTGGCCTTGTATTTGGACCAAATTCAATTGTTTTGCAGTCGCTTTGTTTAAAGGTTATTCTTTCAGAAATGGTTCTTCTTTCAACGTTTTTGACATTTAAAAATTTGTTTGGATAGGAGACACACTATTCCAACGGAAAAACCACAATCAGTAAAATAGGGCCCTGAACTCCCACCAACAAGAGGGACACCCCTCTCATACTCTCCCCAGCTCTTGCCGTCGACAATCGGCTCTGACCTTTGGTCATCGGTGCAATTACTTTACATGAACAGATCACTCCGGCAATTGATTTCCCAGGAGCAGATTATGACTTCTGGGAAGAAATATTCCTGGGAAGGACTCTGAAGGGCGGGGTGGGGGGCGGGTGGGAGTTAGATTCCCGTTTGTTCAAATTGGATCCCTGGGTTAATGTTTGGGCTCCCTAATCTTCTTTTTCAGGTCAACCAGTCACGGTGCTTTCATATTGGTATACAACATCTCTAGGGGGTCAGATTCAAGTTTGTTCAAATTGAGTTCCTGGGTTAATATATATAAGCTCCCCATAGGAGCTTGCATTTTAACTTAGTGCAGTATAAGGAAACTTCTTTAAAAATCTTCTTTAGATCCATCAATCACAATATTTTCATATTTGGTATGCAACATCTCTAGGAGTGAGAATTAAGTTTGTTCAAATTACGCCATTGAGTTGATATTTGGGCTCTCTATTGGTGTCCAAAGTTTAACTTAGAGCAATATGGGGGAATTTCCTTAAAAATCTTCTGCGGATTCACCAGTTAGAATGCTTTCAGGTTTGTTCAGATTGAGTCCCTGAGTTAATATCTGTGCTCCCCCTAATTTTAAATTAATGCAATATGAGGGAATTTCATTAAAAATCTTCTCCGGAAGATTCAAGTCTGTTCAAATTGGGTCCCTGGATTAATATTTGGGCTCTCTATGGGGAGGGGGTGGGTGCAGTGACATAACAACCCATGGATATTTGGCAGTGCTTTTGAACAGATGATAGAATTGGAAGTAGACGGGAAGACCCAAAATAATAATCAACTAACGTGCACACTAGAGTTATTAATTTCATGACTTCATTCCTCTGTAGTGTCGATGAACCATAACTAACTGAATGTAACCCAAAATACCAACTTCAACCCAATTTGTCAGGTGAGCAATTAAGGCCCTTTGGGGCCTCTTGTTCGTTTTCTTGTTGTGTTAAAGTTCTGAATTAATCCATCTATTTTTTGTTTTCATGTTGTATTAGACTTGTGAATTAATGAATTAATCTTAGTATTTTTTGTTTTCATGTTGTATTAGAGTTCTGAATCATTCTTACTATTTTTTGTTTTCATGTTGTATTAGAGTTCTGAATCAGTTTTACTATTTTTGTTACCATGTTGTATTAGAGTTCTGAATTAATCTTACTATTTTTTGTTGTGTTAGAGTTCTGAATTAATCTTACTATTTTTTGTTGTGTTAGAGTTCTGAATTAATCTTACTATTTTTTGTTGTTTTAGAGTTCTGAATTAATCTTACTATTTTTTGTTGTGTTAGAGTTCTGAATTAATCTTACTATTTTTGTATCCATGTTGTTGTGTTAGAGTTCTGAATTAATCTTACTATTTGTTGTTGTGTTAGAGTTCTGAATTAATCTTACTATTTGTTGTTGTGTTAGAGTTCTGAATTAATCTTACTATTTTTTGTTGTGTTAGAGTTCTGAATTAATCTTACTATTTTTTGTTGTGTTAGAGTTCTGAATTAATCTTACTATTTTTTGTTGTGTTAGAGTTCTGAATTAATCTTACTATTTTTTGTTGTGTTAGAGTTCTGAATTAATCTTACTATTTTTTGTATCCATGTTGTATTAGAGTTCAGAATTAATCTTACTATCTTTTGTTGTGTTAGAGTTTGGAATTAATGTTACTATTTTTTGTTGTGTTAGAGTTCTGAATTAATGTTACTATTTTTTGTTGTGTTAGAGTTCTGAATTAATCTTACTATTTTTTGTTGTGTTAGAGTTCTGAATTAATCTTGCTGTTTTTGTATCCATGTTGTTGTGTTAGAGTTCTGAATTAATCTTACTATTTTTTGTTGTGTTAGAGTTCTGAATTAATCTTACTATTTTTTGTTGTGTTAGAGTTCTGAATTAATCTTACTATTTTTTGTTGTGTTAGAGTTCTGAATTAATCTTACTATTTTTTGTTGTGTTAGAGTTCTGAATTAATCTTGCTGTTTTTGTATCCATGTTGTTGTGTTAGAGTTCTGAATTAATCTTACTATTTTTGTTGTGTTAGAGTTCTGAATTAATCTTACTATTTTTTGTTGTGTTAGAGTTCTGAATTAATCTTACTATTTTTTGTATCCATGTTGTTGTGCTAGAGTTCTGAATCAATCTTACTATTTTTTGTTGTGTTAGAGTTCTGAATTAATCTTACTCTTTTTTGTTGTGTTAGAGTTCTGAATTAATCTTACTATTTTTTGTATCCATGTTGTTGTGCTAGAGTTCTGAATCAATCTTACTATTTTTTGTATCCATGTTGTTGTGTTAGAGTTCTGAATTAATCTTACTATTTTTTGTTGTGTTAGAGTTCTGAATTAATCTTGCTGTTTTTGTATCCATGTTGTTGTGTTAGAGTTCTGAATTAATCTTACTATTTTTTGTTGTGTTAGAGTTCTGAATTAATCTTACTATTTTTTGTATCCATGTTGTTGTGCTAGAGTTCTGAATCAATCTTACTATTTTTTGTATCCATGTTGTTGTGTTAGAGTTCTGAATCAATCTTACTATTTTTTGTATCCATGTTGTTGTGCTAGAGTTCTGAATCAATCTTACTATTTTTTGTATCCATGTTGTTGTGTTAGAGTTCTGAATTGATCTTACTATTTTTTGTATCCATGTTGTTGTGAACAACTATTTTTTGTTGTGTTAGAGTTCGGAATTAATCTTACTATTTTTTGTTGTGTTAGAGTTCGGAATTAATCTTACTATCTTTTGTTGTGTTAGAGTTCGGAATTAATGTTACTATTTTTTGTTGTGTTAGAGTTCTGAATTAATCTTACTATTTGTTGTTGTGTTAGAGTTCTGAATTAATCTTACTATTTGTTGTTGTGTTAGAGTTCTGAATTAATCTTACTATTTGTTGTTGTGTTAGAGTTCTGAATTAATCTTACTATTTGTTGTTGTGTTAGAGTTCTGAATTAATCTTACTATTTTTTGTTGTGTTAGAGTTCTGAATTAATGTTACTATTTTTTGTTGTCTTAGAGTTCTGAATTAATCTTACTATTTTTTGTTGTGTTAGAGTTCTGAATTAATCTTACTATTTTTTGTTGTGTTAGAGTTCTGAATTAATCTTACTATTTTTTGTTGTGTTAGAGTTCGGAATTAATCTTACTATCTTTTGTTGTGTTAGAGTTCGGAATTAATGTTACTATTTTTTGTTGTGTTAGAGTTCTGAATTAATCTTACTATTTTTTGTTGTGTTAGAGTTCTGAATTAATCTTACTATTTTTTGTTGTGTTAGAGTTCTGAATTAATCTTACTATTTTTTGTTGTGTTAGAGTTCTGAATTAATCTTACTATTTTTTGTTGTGTTGGAGTTCTGAATTCATCTTACTATTTTTTTGTATCCATGTTGTTGTGTTAGAGTTCTGAATTAATCTTACTATTTTTTGTTGTGTTAGAGTTCTGAATTAATCTTACTATTTTTTGTTGTGTTAGATCTAGTTCGGAATTAATCTTACTATTTTTTGTTGTGTTAGAGTTTGGAATTAATCTTACTATCTTTTGTTGTGTTAGAGTTCTGAATTAATCTTACTATTTTTTGTATCCATGTTGTTGTGTTAGAGTTCTGAATTAATCTTACTTTTTTTGTTGTGTTAGAGTTCTGAATTAATCTTACTATTTTTTGTATCCATGTTGTTGTGTTAGAGTTCTGAATTAATCTTACTATCTTTTGTATCCATGTTGTTGTGTTAGAGTTCTGAATTAATCTTACTATTTTTTGTTGTGTTAGAGTTCGGAATTAATCTTACTATTTTTTGTATCCATGTTGTATTAGAGTTCGGAATTAATCTTTCTATCTTTTGTTGTGTTAGAGTTCGGAATTAATGTTACTATTTGTTGTTGTGTTAGAGTTCGGAATTAATGTTACTATTTTTTGTTGTGTTAGAGTTCTGAATTAATCTTACTATTTTTTGTTGTGTTAGAGTTCTGAATTAATCTTACTATTTTTTGTTGTGTTAGAGTTCTGAATTAATCTTACTATTTTTTGTTGTGTTAGAGTTCTGAATTAATCTTACTATTTTTTGTTGTGTTAGAGTTCTGAATTAATCTTACTATTTTTTGTTGTGTTAGAGTTCTGAATTAATCTTACTACTTTTTGTTGTGTTAGAGTTCTGAATTAATCTTACTATTTTTTGTTGTGTTAGAGTTCTGAATTAATCTTACTATTTTTTGTTGTGTTAGAGTTCTGAATTAATCTTGCTGTTTTTGTATCCATGTTGTTGTGTTAGAGTTCTGAATTAATCTTACTATTTTTTGTATCCATGTTGTTGTGTTAGAGTTCTGAATTAATCTTACTATTTTTTGTTGTGTTAGAGTTCTGAATTAATCTTACTATTTTTTGTTGTGTTAGAGTTCGGAATTAATCTTACTATCTTTTGTTATGTTAGAGTTCGGAATTTAACCTTACTATTTTTTGTTGTGTTAGAGTTCTGAATTAATCTTAGTATTTTTTGTTGTGTTAGAGTTCTGAATTAATCTTGCTGTTTTTGTATCCATGTTGTTGTGTTAGAGTTCTGAATTAATCTTACTATTTTTTGTATCCATGTTGTTCTGTTAGAGTTCTGAATTAATCTTACTATTTTTGTTGTGTTAGAGTTCTGAATTAATCTTACTATTTTTTGTTGTGTTAGAGTTCGGAATTAATCTTACTATCTTTTGTTATGTTAGAGTTCGGAATTAATCTTACTATTTTTTGTTGTGTTAGAGTTCTGAATTAATCTTAGTATTTTTTGTTGTGTTAGAGTTCTGAATTAATCTTGCTGTTTTTGTATCCATGTTGTTGTGTTAGAGTTCTGAATTAATCTTACTATTTTTTGTTGTGTTAGAGTTCTGAATTAATCTTACTATTTTTGTTGTGTTAGAGTTCTGAATTAATCTTACTATTTTTTGTTGTGTTAGAGTTCGGAATTAATCTTACTATCTTTTGTTGTGTTAGAGTTCGGAATTAATGTTACTATTTTTTGTTGTGTTAGAGTTCTGAATTAATCTTACTATTTTTTGTTGTGTTAGAGTTCTGAATTAATCTTACTATTTTTTGTTGTGTTAGAGTTCTGAATTAATGTTACTATTTTTTGTTGTGTTAGAGTTCTGAATTAATCTTACTATTTTTTGTAGCCATGTTGTTGTGTTAGAGTTCTGAATTAATCTTACTTTTTTTGTTGTGTTAAAGTACGGAATTAATCTTATTATTTTTTGTTGTTTTAATCTTATTATATGAAAGAGCTGATTTTAATAATTTTGTGTGTGAATGTTTAGTACCATGGGGTACATCACATATAATACGTTTTTTTTGCTAGTGCAGAAATTATGCAAATTAGATGAACTTTGATTTTTTCAGTGCGACTTACACACAGTAAGTACACATGCCAATACGGCTCGGGCTAGAGTCTGTATTTATGAACTGATCTTCACGAAGTGTCTTGGGTACCTTTGTTATCACCATGGGACGAGAACGAGTGTTTCTGGGTGCAGTCTGAAATTCAAGATGGCTGCCAGTGGCCATTTTGTACCGAAATTAGGTCTAATCAGTTTTTTGTACACAAATTTTATATGGCTCAGACTAGAGGCCATATTTATGAACCAATCTTTATGAATCTTCTTGGGTACCTTTGACATCACTGTGGGATGAGAGCAAATGTTTTTGGGTGTTGTCCATAATTCAAGATAGCCACCAGCAGCCATTTTGTACCAAAATTAGTGCAATCAGTCTTTTGTACTGAACTTAAGTATGAAAGTTCTGATTTGAATAAATTTTTGTATGAATGTTTAGTAACATGGAATACATCACATATTGTAAGGGTTTTTTTTCGTGCAGAAATTATGCAAATTAGATGAACTTTGATTTATTCAGTGCTACTTACACAATGTAAGCACACATATCAATACGGCTCAGGGTAGAGGCTGTATTTATGAACCGATCTTCACAAAACTTCTTGGGTACCTTTGTTATCACCTTGAGACGAGAATGAGTGTTTCTGGGTGCAGTCCAAAATTCAAGATGGCTGCCAGTGGCCATTTTGTACCGAAATTAGGTCCAATCAGTTTTTTGTCACAAGTTCTATACAGCTCGTATTTATGAACTGATCTTCACAAAACTTCTTGGGTACCTTTGTTTTCACCTTGGGACAGGAACGAGTGTGTTTTAGGGTGCCTTTGTTATCACTGGGTTCAGTCAGACCCACTCTGGGACTCAAAGATTTTTTTCTAATTTAGCATCTGACTGTCACCCACCTTTACAATACTTTACCTATACATTTGTTACAGGCAACAGTCAGTATTTATGTACAGACCGTTACAATACTCTTTATATGTACCTTTGTTATCAGGTCATTACCTAGATGTTTGCCATTGCTGTGTCACATACTATACATGTACATGTCTTTGTCTTGACAAGTTGAGCTACAGTGTCATTGACACTTTCATTTGTTGTGTTAAAGTACGGAATTAATCTTATTTTTTGTTGTGTTAAAGTACGGAATTAATCTTATTATTTTTTGTTGTGTTAAAGTACGGAATTAATCTTATTATTTTTTGCTTTCTTTTTGTGTTAAAGTGGGGAATTAATCTTATTATTTTTTGCTTTCATGTTGTGTGAGAATTCTGAATTAATCTTACTCTTGTTTTTATGTTGTGTTAAAGTACGGAATTAATCTTATTATTTTTTGTTGTGTTAAAGTGGGGAATTAATCTTATTATTTTTTGCTTTCATGTTGTGTGAGAATTCTGAATTAATCTTACTCTTGTTTTTATGTTGTGTTAAAGTATGGAATTAA
Organism: Pictodentalium vernedei; assembly: GCA_031216915.1. Lineage (NCBI taxonomy): Eukaryota > Metazoa > Mollusca > Scaphopoda > Dentaliida > Dentaliidae > Pictodentalium > Pictodentalium vernedei. Next base: position 549,952,149 of record CM062293.1, on the reverse strand, counting down.
TCTTATTATTTTTTGTTGTGTTAAAGTGGGGAATTAATCTTATTATTTTTTGCTTTAATGTTGTGTTAAAGTGGGGAATTAATCTTATTATTTTTTGCTTTCATGTTGTGTGAGAATTCTGAATTAATCTTACTCTTGTTTTTATGTTGTGTTAAAGTACGGAATTAATCTTATTATTTTTTGTTGTGTTAAAGTGGGGAATTAATCTTATTATTTTTTGCTTTCATGTTGTGTGAGAATTCTGAATTAATCTTAGTCTTGTTTTTATGTTGTGTTAAAGTACGGAATTAATCTTATTATTTTTTGTTGTGTTAAAGTGGGGAATTAATCTTATTATTTTTTGCTTTCATGTTGTGTGAGAATTCTGAATTAATCTTACTCTTGTTTTTATGTTGTGTTAAAGTACGGAATTAATCTTATTATTTTTTGTTGTGTTAAAGTATGGAATTAATCTTATTATTTTTTGCTTTCATGTTGTGTTAAAGTGGGGAATTAATCTTATTTTTTGTTGTATTAAAGTACGGAATTAATCTTATTATTTTTTGCTTTCATGTTGTGTTAAAGTGGGGAATTAATCTTATTATTTTTTGCTTTCATGTTGTGTGAGAATTCTGAATTAATCTTACTCTTGTTTTTATGTTGTTGTGTTGGAGTTCTGCTTTAATCTATTTTGGGTACATTTACTATATTCCAGGTTAGACGGAAGAGATCTGAACTGCCGAGACACTTACAAGGCTTGATGGGAGAAGCAAATTTGAAGTTTGCTCGTGGTGAACATGATGAAGCAATTAAGATGTGTATGGAGGTTATAAGATTGGGTACGTCGTCATTGTTTATTTCAGGTTTGGATATGACATTGTTTATTGGGGTTTACTTATATGGTTGGAACACTTTTGAAGTGACGTTGTTTAAAGGACGTTGTGGGATTGAGTACATCTGTTTTTTGCTGTCCCAGCTCATCTGAACGAATATGTCTGGATGAACAGTATTCTTTCCAATGAAACCTGTTTAGGCAGTAGTAATAAGCATGCATTGAGAGAGCCCTCTCATGGCTGACCTTGTTCCAACGTAATAAGAAAAAACGTGTGGAGTGAGCTGCTGAGCGAAGGTATGAAAGTCAGAGGTAATAATGGCAAGTCATCAGTTCCCAAAGTAATTAAAGTCAGTGTCGGTAGTAACAAGCAGTGTGTGGGAAGAACACACTCGCTCTGGGATGGGATGATTATTACTACGGCCTACACAGGCTTTGTTGGAAAGAATACCACTCATCCTGACACATTCGTTCAGATGAGCTGGGGCATTCCTCTTCCATTTCTCCTGTTTGTCCTCCTTAATAAGCATGCACTGTTCAAAGGAAATAATTGATTTGAATGTTACAGACCCCCCATAAAATAGGAAGAAAGAAATAACAATGAGTAACTATATTACTTATTTAACCCTTTACCCAACGTAACGGCCAAAACCGGCCAGCACTATTCTCAAAAATCGCCAATTAATTTTCAAAATATTTTCATTTTTTGTCTCAAAAACATAGGTTATGACCCCTCGTTGGAACGAGCTCGTCGAGCTCGTTCCAACGAGGGGTCATAACCTATGTTTTTGAGACAAAAAATGAAAAAAATTAGTTATTCAAGAATTTTTTTTGCAAGTGTCGTCTGCTTTTCATGTTAGGTAAAGGGTTAACTCTTTACCCAATGCAGACGATATCAAAATTTATTATTTTAAATATCATTTTTTTAAATTTTTCAAAAAATTTCAACAAAACCATATCATGTGACCCCTCGTTGGAACGAGCTCATACACATTGTTTCCATTGTCCTTGCTGACACCCTTTAGTAATTAGATAAGATTACCTTTTTATTATTGTTTCTGCTGTCTGAGTACACATTGTTTCCATTGTCCTTGCCTGTCTCAGAACTCATTGTTTCCATTGTCCTTGCTGACACCCTTTAGTAATTACATAAGATTACCTTTTTATTATCGGTTCTGCTGTCTCAGTACACATTGTTTCCATTGTCCTTGCCTGTCTCAGTACACATTGTTTCCAATGTCCGTGCTACACCCTTTAGTAATTAGATAAGATTACCTTTTATTTATCGGTTCTGCTGTCTCAGTACACATTGTTTCCATCGTCCTTGCCGACATCCTTTAGTAATTAGATAAGATTACCTTTTTATTATTGTTTCGGCTGTCTCAGTACACATTGTTTCCATTGTCCTTGCCTGTCTCAGTACACATTGTTTCCGTGGTCCTTGCCGACACACTTTAGTAATTAGATAAGATTACCTTTTTATTATCGGTTCTGGTCTCTCAGTACACATTGTTTCCAATGTCCTTGCTGACATCCTTTAGTAATTAGATAAGATTACCTTTTTATTATCGGCTCTGCTGTCTCAGAACACATTGTTTCCATTGTCCTTGCCGACATCCTTTAGTAATTAGATAAGATTACCTTTTTATTATTGTTTCGGCTGTCTCAGTACACATTGTTTCCAATGTCCTTGCTGACATCCTTTAGTAATTAGATAAGATTACCTTTTTATTATTGTTATTTCTGTCTCAGTACACATTGTTTCCAATGTCCTTGCTGACATCCTTTAGTAATTAGATAAGATTACCTTTTTATTATCGGTTCTGCTGTCTCAGTACACATTGTTTCCAATGTCCTTGCCGACATCCTTTAGTAATTAGATAAGATTACCTTTTTAGTACTGTTGTTACTTCTGTCTGAGTACCTTTGTTTCCAATGTCCTTGCTGACATCCTTTAGTAATTAGATAAGATTACCTTTTTATTATTGTTACTGCTGTCTGAGTACACATTGTTTCCTTTGTCCTTGCCGACATCCTTTAGTAATTAGATAAGATTACCTTTTTAGTACTGTTGTTACTTCTGTCTGAGTACACATTGTTTCCATCGTCCTTGCGGACACCCTTTAGTAATTAGATAGGATTACCTTTTTAGTACTGTTGTTACTGCTGTCTCAGTACACATTGTTTCCATTGTCCTTGCCGACATCCTTTAGTAATTAGATAAGATTACCTTTTTATTATCGGTTCTGCTGTCTGAGTACACATTGTTTCCAATGTCCTTGCCATCACCCTTTAGTAATTAGATAAGATTACCTTTTTATTATCGGTTCTGCTGTCTCAGTACGCATTGTTTCCGTTGTCCTTGCCGACATCCTTTAGTAATTAGATAAGATTACCTTTTTATTACTGTTTCTGCTGTCTGAGTACTCATTGTTTCCATTGTCCTTGCCGACACCCTTTAGTAATTAGATAAGATTACCTTTTTATTACTGTTTCTGCTGTCTGAGTACTCATTGTTTCCATTGTCCTTGCCGACACCCTTTAGTAATTAGATAAGATTACCTTTTTATTATCGGTTCTGCTGTCTCAGTATACATTGTTTCCATTGTCCTTGCCGACACCCTTCAGTAATTAGATAAGATTACCTTTTTATTATCGGTTCTGCTGAGTACACATTGTTTCCAATGTCCTTTCCGTCACCCTTTAGTAATTAGATAAGATTACCTTTTTATTATCGGTTCTGCTGTCTCAGTACGCATTGTTTCCGTTGTCCTTGCCGACATCCTTTAGTAATTAGATAAGATTACCTTTTTATTATCGGTTCTGCTGTCTCAGTACACATTGTTTCCATTGTCCTTGCCGTCACTCTTTAGTAATTAGATAAGATTACCTTTTTATTATCGGTTCTGCTGTCTCAGTACACATTGTTTCCATTGTCTTTGCCTGTCTCAGTACACATTGTTTCCAATGTCCGTGCCGACACCCTTTAGTAATTAGATAAGATTACCTTTTTATTATTGTTACTGCTGTCTCAGTACACATTGTTTCCATTCTCTTATTGTTTGATAATTGAAACTGAAGAACTGATCATTATTTATTTCCCAATAGACATTCTTCGGAAACTGATTATTAATTAACTATTAATTATTAACTCTTATTAATTTTTGGTTATATTAGATATTAATCTTTCAATATTTGTTAATTCTATAATATTTTTGCAGCACCAACAGCTGTTTTACCCTTCCAGACTCTCGCAATTTTGTATGAAGATCTTGATGATAAGAAGAAAGCACTTCAGGTATAATGATGATCATACAGTACGTGGAGAGTGTATTATCATTAAATCACCCGCAGAGTGGAGATTCTACCTGAGCATGAATTGCAAATTGGTTGCAAAGCATAACCAGCACCAGCAAAGTTTCAGCCAATGGACCTCCGGGTTAAACCCGGAGGTCCATTGGCTGAAACATTGCTTGTGTTTTTTGTCGATATGTACAAAATTTGAAAGTTATAGCCTGGGTGATAACTCCACTCCACAGGTGATTTAGTTACAATCCACTCTCCACTTACTGTATTTAGCTAAATAATATCAGATTTATTTTAGTCAATCAGCAATGTGTTAATTACTTGCCATATACATAGCCGAATAATAACAAGCACTTCTTTAAAATTAATACGTATCTTCCAGCGGAAATTGTCCTAAGCATGAGAGGGGTAAACCTTTTGTTTACAAAAAAGAGCGTCAGAAATGAGAAATGCGAGAAAACATCAACTCGTCGTTTTTAAAAGTTTCGCGAAAGGAAATTCTTCAAATGGTAGAATTTCTTGCAGACACACTTGTTCTCAGATATTTTATTAACAAGTGTGCGACTTTGTGGCCAACAATTTTGATTTTTTTTTGTACAAGCATTTGAAGTTTAAAAAATGAACGACAATTGCAGCGCAACTTGCGTTTCTTCTGTGTTGCTGTGGTTTCGATTTTTGACGGAACCTGCCAGATGACGCCATATCCGTTATCTATGGGTGACACTATTCCTGCACGTTCACCTGTTCCTTTTTCCGAAATCTAATTCGATTTCTACCAATTAAAACAATACAATTTGATCAACTTCGACTCCTATTTTTCGTCCATGGTGTTTACTTCCGGACACAGATTTTTGGATTGCATGGATATATATTTTTCTGAAATATTCTAAATTTCGATCTTATATTTTCACACATACACACACGTTATTAGTGTTAGTTACTTGCCATATACATAGCTGAATAATAACAAGAACTTCTTTAACATTAATAGTTATAGAGATAAATTATTAATAGATGAATAATGTGAGTTACAATAATCAGTTGGATGGGGATTTGTTTAGTCACTTAAATAATTAGTTATAGACACGTACAGTACGTGGAGAGTGCATTGTAACTAAATCACCTGTACAGTGGAGTTATCACCCAAGCTATAACTTGAAATCATTAGTTATAGACACGTACAGTACGTTGAGAGTGGATTGTAACTAAATCACCTGTAAAGTGGAGTTATCACCCAAGCTATAACTTGAAATCATTAGTTATAGACACGTACAGTACGTTGAGAGTGGATTGTAACTAAATCACCTGTAGAGTGGAGTTATCACCCAAGCTATAACTTTAAATCATAAGTTATAGACACGTACAGTACGTTGAGAGTGGATTGTAACTAAATCACCTGTAGAGTGGAGTTATCACCCAAGCTATAACTTTAAATCATTAGTTATAGACATGTACATTACGTGGAGAATGGATTGTAACTAAATCACCTGTAGAGTGGAGTTATCACCCAAGCTATAACTTTAAATCATTAGTTATAGACACGTACAGTACATGGAAAGTGCATTGTAACTAAATCACCTGTGGAGTGGAGTTATCACCCAAGCTATAACTTTAAATCATTAGTTATAGACACGTACAGTACGTTGAGAGTGGATTGCAACTAAATCACCTGTGGAGTGGAGTTATCACCCAAGCTATAACTTTAAATCATTAGTTATAGACACGCACCGTACATTGGGAGTGGATTGTAACTAAATCACCTGTAGAGCGGAATTATCACCCAAGCTATAACTTTTAATCATTAGTTATAGACACGTACAGTACGTTGAGAGTGGATTGTAACTAAATCACCTGTAGAGTGGAGTTATCACCCAAGCTATAACTTTAAATCATAAGTTATAGACACGTACAGTACGTTGAGAGTGGATTGTAACTAAATCACCTGTAGAGTGGAGTTATCACGCAAGCTATAACTTTAAATCATTAGTTATAGACAGGTACAGTACGTTGAGAGTAGATTGTAACTAAATCACCTGTAAAGTGGAGTTATCACCCAAGCTATAACTTGAAATCATTAGTTATAGACACGTACAGTACGTTGAGAGTGGATTGTAACTAAATCACCTGTAGAGTGGAGTTATCACCCAAGCTATAACTTTAAATCATAAGTTATAGACACGTACAGTACGTTGAGAGTGGATTGTAACTAAATCACCTGTAGAGTGGAGTTATCACGCAAGCTATAACTTTAAATCATTAGTTATAGACAGGTACAGTACGTTGAGAGTAGATTGTAACTAAATCACCTGTAGAGTGGAGTTATCACCCAAGCTATAACTTTAAATCATAAGTTATAGACACGTACAGTACGTTGAGAGTGGATTGTAACTAAATCACCTGTAGAGTGGAGTTATCACCCAAGGTATAACTTTAAATCATTAGTTATAGACATGTACAGTACGTTGAGAGTGGATTGTAACTAAATCACCTGTGGAGTGGAGTTATCACCCAAGCTATAACTTTAAATCATTAGTTATAGACATGTACAGTACATGGAGAATGGATTGTAACTAAATCACCTGTAGAGTGGAGTTATCACCCAAGCTATAACTTTAAATCATTAGTTATAGACACGTACAGTACGTTGAGAGTGCATTGTAACTAAATCACCTGTGGAGTGGAGTTATCACCCAAGCTATAACTTTAAATCATTAGTTATAGACACGTACAGTACGTTCAGAGTGGATTGTAACTAAATCACCTGTGGAGTGGAGTTATCACCCAAGCTATAACTTTAAATCATTAGTTATAGACACGCACCGTACGTTGGGAGTGGATTGTAACTAAATCACCTGTAGAGCGGAGTTATCACCCAAGCTATAACTTTTAATCATTAGTTATAGACACATACAGTACGTGGAGAGTGGATTGTAAGTAAATTACCTGTGGAGTGGAGTTATCACCCAAGCTATAACTTTAAATCATTAGTTATAGACACGTACAGTACGTGGAAAGTGCATTGTAACTAAATCACCTGTGGAGTGGAGTTATCTCCCAAGCTATAACTTTAAATCATTAGTTATAGACACATACAGTATGTGGAGAGTGGATTGTAACTAAATCACCTGTAGAGTGGAGTTATCACCCAAGCTATAACTTTAAATCATTAGTTATAGACATGTACAGTACGTTGAGAGTGCATTGTAACTAAATCACCTGTAGAGTGGAGTTATCACCCAAGCTATAACTTTAAATCATTAGTTATAGACATGTACAGTACGTGGAGAGTGGATTGTAACTAAATCACCTGTAGGTTGGAGTTATCACCCAAGCTATAACTTTAAATCATTAGTTATAGACACGTACAGTATGTGGAGAGTGCATTGTAATTAAATCGCCTGTGGAGTGGAGTTATCACCCAAGCTATAACTTTAAATCATTAGTTATAGACACGTACAGTACGTTGAGAGTGGATTGTAACCAAATCACCTGTGGAGTGGAGTTATCACCCAAGCTATAACTTTGAATCATTAGTGATAGACACGTACAATACGTTGAGAGTGGATTGTAACCAAATCACCTGTGGAGTGGAGTTATCACCCAAGCTATAACTTTTAATCATTAGTTATAGACACATACAGTACGTGGAGAGTGGATTGTAACTAAATCACATGTGGAGTGGAGTTATCACCCAAGCTGTAACTTTAAATCATCAGTTATAGACACGTACAGTACGTGGAGAGTGGATTGTAACTAAATCACCTGTGGAGTGGAGTTATCGCCCAAGCTATAACTTTAAATCATTAGTTATAGACAGGTACAGTACGTGGAGAGTGCATTGTAACTAAATCACCTGTAGAGTGGAGTTATCACCCAAGCTATAACTTTTAATCTTTAGTTATAGACATGTATAGTACGTGGAGAGTGCATTTTAACTAAATCACCTGTAGAGTGGAGTTATCACCCAAGCTATAACTTTAAATCATTAGTTATAGACATGTACAGTACTTGGAGAGTGGATTGTAACTAAATCACCTGTGGAGTGGAGTTATCTCCCATGCTATAACTTTAAATCATTAGTTATAGACACGTACAGTACGTGGAGAGTGGATTGTAACTAAATCACCTGTGGAGTGGAGTTATCATGCAAGCTATAACTTTAAATTATTAGTTATAGACACGTACAGTACGTTGAGAGTGGATTGTAACTTAATCACCTGTAGAGTGGAGTTATCACCCAAGCTATAACTTTAAATCATTAGTTATAGACATGTAAAGTACGTTGAGAGTGGATTGTAACTAAATCACCTGTAGAGTGGAGTTATCACCCAAGCTATAACTTTAAATCATTAGTTATAGACACGTACAGTACGTTGAGAGTGGATTGTAACTAAATCACCTGTGGAGTGGAGTTATCACCCAAGCTATAACTTTAAATCATTAGTTATAGACACGTACAGTATGTGGAGAGTGCATTGTAACTAAATCACCTGTAGAGTGGAGTTATCACCCAGGCTATAACTTTTAATCATTAGTTATAGACATGTGCAGTACGTGGAGAGTGCTTTGTAACTAAATCACCTGTAGAGTGGAGTTATCACCCAAGCTATAACTTTTAATCATTAGTTATAGATGCATACAGTACTTGGAGAGTGGATTGTAACTAAATCACCTGTGGAGTGGAGTTATCACCCAAGCTATAACTTTAAATCGTTAGTTATAGACACGTACAGTACGTGGAGAGTGCATTGTAACTAAATCACCTGTAGAGTGGAGTTATCACCCAAGCTATAACTTTGAATCATTAGTTATAGATACGTACAGTACGTGGAGAGTGGATTGTAACTAAATCACCTGTGGAGTGGAGTTATCTCCCAAGCTATAACTTTTAATCTTTAGTTATAGACATGTATAGTACGTGGAGAGTGCATTTTAACTAAATCACCTGTAGAGTGGAGTTATCCCCCAAGCTATAACTTTAAATCATTAGTTATGGACATGTACAGTACGTGGAGAGTGCATTGTAACTAAATCACCTGTAAAGTGGAGTTGTCACCCAAGCTATAACTTTAAATCATTAGTTATAGACACGTACAGTACGTGGAGAGTGGATTGTAACTAAATCACCTGTAGAGTGGAGTTATCACCCAAGCTATAACTTTAAATCATTAGTTATAGACACGTACAGTATGTGGAGAGTGCATTGTAACTAAATCACCTGTAGAGTGGAGTTATCACCCAAGCTATAACTTTAAATCATTAGTTATAGACACGTACAGTATGTGGAGAGTGGATTGTAACTAAATCACCTGTGGAGTGGAGTTATCACCCAAGCTATAACTTTAAATCATTAGTTATAGACACGTACAGTACGTGGAGAGTGGATTGTAACTAAATCACCTGTAGAGTGGAGTTATCACCCAAGCTATAACTTTAAATCATTAGTTATAGACACGTACAGTACGTGGAGAGTGCATTGTAACTAAATCACCTGTAGAGTGGAGTTATCATGCAAGCTATAACTTTTAATCATTAGTTATAGACACGTACAGTACGTGGAAAGTGCATTGTAACTAAATCACCTGTAGAGTGGAGTTATTCCCCAAGCTATAACTTTAAATCATTAGTTATAGACATGTACAGTACGTGGAGAGTGCATTGTAACTAAATCACCTGTAGAGTGGAGTTGTCACCCAAGCTATAACTTTAAATCATTAGTTATAGACACAGTACGTGGAGAGTGCATTGTAACTAAATCACCTGTGGAGTGGAGTTATCACCCAAGCTATAACTTTAAATCATTAGTTATAGACAGGTACAGTACGTTGAGAGTGGATTGTAACTAAATCACCTGTGGAGTGGAGTTATCACCCAAGCTATAACTTTAAATCATTAGTTATAGACACGTACAGTACGTTGAGAGTGCATTGTAACTAAATCACCTGTAGAGTGGAGTTATCTCCCAAGCTATAACTTTAAATCATTAGTTATAGACACGTACAGTACGTGGAGAGTGGATTGTAAATAAATCACCTGTGGAGTGGAGCTATCACCCAAGCTATAACTTTAAATTATTAGTTATAGACACGTACAGTACGTGGAGAGTGGATTGTAACTAAATCATCTGTAGAGTGGAGTTATCACCCATGCTATCACTTTAAATCATTAGTTATAGACACGTACAGTACGTGGAGAGTACATTGTAACTAAATCACTTGTAGAGTGGAGTTATCACCCATGCTATAACTTTAAATCATTAGTTATAGCCTTGTACAGTACGTGGAGGGTGGATTGTAACTAAATCACCTGTGGAGTGGAGTTATCACCCAAGCTATAACTTTAAAATTTTGTACATATCGACAAAAAACAGAAGCAATGTTTCAGCCAATGGACCTCCGTATCATATTTTATTAATTGAATCCTGGGAAGTGCCTTTTCACTGCGGTAAACACGCTCTGTTTTACTGGTAAAATAGGACCCAGTCACCAATGCTTGGGAGGTGCAAACCCACTCTAAAATGGGCAACATGGCTTATTAATGCTCACCCCTGGTCTTGAGTTGATACTCATATTGTCATGATTAGCTATTGTTAAAAAAATGCGACTCTAACGCCAATAGATAATAAATAAATAAATAAATAAATTATTTGAATAGTGTGAGTTACAATAATGAGTTGAACTGTGTCGGGGATTTGTATATAATATAACAAACCACCAATCAGAATCCTGTGATGTGTAACAAACCTGGTCCCTGCCCCTCTCAATTTACTCTGCAACTAGTGCCTGGTGTGGTTCTAATCGAAGGCAGCGCCTCCTATAGACCTTTAAAGAGAAATGCCATGCACCGCCCCCCATCAAAACAACAAGAGGGTCCCATAGAGGTCCACTGTTCGGGAAAAACTGGGGGTTAAGAAGTGGGTTCTGATTCCAACGACCAAACAACAAGAAAATATGATATAATATTTAATATAAACAATCCATTTTCAACACTTTTCAGTACAGTATACTACTACTTACTCAAGTGGGGGGAACTTGCATCATTCACTTTTATTTAAATTGGTCAATGAGCCATTCATGAAAACTTCTTTACCAACAACCTTAAGGAGGGTTACCAAAATGAGCAGGGCTTGTTTACCTGTGTAAACAACCACTACTCCACATTAAGGTTGTTGGTAAAGAAGTTTTCATGACGTTTCAACGTTATGTAAGGCCCCAAGTGAGATTTTGGGTGCCATTGGTCAACCGTTAGATGTGACAGCAGTGATTGATTTATCTGTTGAAACTGGTAATGATAAAATTGTTCATATACTTTTCATGTGGCTGATTTTGCTTTTGAAGCAATTTTAGGAATAGATTTTTTACAGGGCTCCGATGTTGAATTATTTTTACAAAAAAATGTTATAAAAATTTCAGTTGTTGAGTTTCGCCTAAAATATTATAAGGAGTCAGAAAATCGAATTCATGTTTTACTGATTGAAGGTTTGTCCCTGCCTCCCTTTTCTGAGGGGATCGTAAAGGGACATGTGGACGATCTGTCGATTGAGCAGGGCTATTGCGAGGCCCATCCAAAGTTTATTGAAAAAAATTGTGGATTAATGTTGGGCCATAGTGTTTGTGGTTTAAAATGGCAATGGAAAATTCCAATTAGATTGATTAATTTGTCGAGTTCACCTCAACGTGTTAATCAAGGAGAGACTGCTGCGATAATAGAGACAAGTGAGGTTTTGGAGGATCCCACTGGTGAGACTCCCCTCCCTTTGGAAACTGGTAAATATTCTTTGAAAGAAATGTTTGATCGAGATGTGCTGACAGAATTGCAGGAGGAGCAGGCCAATTCGATGTTGGAGAAAAATTGTGATGTTTTTATACAGTTTGAAGGAGATTTGGGACATACTGATATAGTGCAGCATGAAATTCACACAGGTGGCCAACCCCCTATTAGACAACGAGCTTATCGGCTTCCTTTTCATAAGAGACGGGAAGTCGAGGAACAAGTAGAGTCTGTGTTGCATCAAGGCGTGACTCAACCTTCCAACAGTCCCTGGGCCGCGCCCATTGTCTTAGTAAAAAAGAAGGACAGCAGTTTGAGGTTCTGTGCAGATTACCGTAAACTAAATGCCATTACCCGTAAAGATGCCTATCCCTTGCCCTGAATTGATGAGAGTTTAGAGGGTATGTCGGGGGCAGAGTGGTTTTCCACATTGGACTTGGCATCGGGATATTGGCAGATGGAGTTAGCCCCTTCTGCCTGGGAGAAAACAGCCTTTACCACAGAGACGGGGTTATATGAATTTATGGTGCTCCCATTCGGGCTTTCTGGGCCCCCCCTCCTTGTTTGAGAGGGTCATGGAGCTCGTTTTAAAGGGGCTTCATTGGAAAACGTGCTTAATATATCTTGATGATGTCATAATCCAGAAGAACATTTGGAGCGGCTAGAAGAAGTTGTTAAATGCATTAGGAATGCAGGGTTAAAATTAGAACTGTCCAAATGTGCATTGTTTAAATGTCGAAGTGTCCTATCTAGGTCATATTGTGTCCTCGGATGGTGTTAGGGCAGACCCTAAGAAAATAGCTTGTATAAAAGATTGGCCTGTACCCACTTGTGTGAAGGAGGTACGAAGTTTTGTTAGGTTGTGTTTATATTACCGAAAATTTATATCGCATTTCTCTGATTTGGCTAATCCTTTGTTAAGATTAACACAGAAAAATGTTAAATTTCAGTGGGAGGTGGAGCAACAGGGGGCGTTCAACATTTTAAAGGACAAATTATGTCATAGCCCTACACAATAGAGCTTGGTTCAGTGGTTGAATTTACCGAAGAAAGTCAGCAAGCTGACCCGATTCTGAAACAATTTACGGAGTTTAAAAGAGATGGACTAAAGCCAGTCCCTGAGTTATTAAAAGGAACACCCCTTTTGCCCCATAGATATGTTAGTCAGTGGGAACAAATAGTTCTGAAGAATGATATGCTCTTTAGAGAATGACGTGAGATTGGTGGTCAAAATAAGATGCTGTTGTTAGTTCCAAGAGACCTGAAGGATCGGGTGTGTAGGGAATATTATGACTCATTGATAGGCGCTCATCTGGGAGTTTTTAAAACGTTAATGAAAATTAAGGAACATTTTTTAGCTCAACTAGACAAAGTCAAGCTGAGCTATTGCCATCAATTCTCGTCCATTGGCGTACGTACATACGTATGTACGTATGTATGTACTTAAGTATGTACCTACATACGTCCACAATTTCCTTTGGCACACCTCACAGGTTGCATTTATGATCAGATCGCTTTGAAACTTGGTATGCTTATGTGGGGTGACCAATAGATGGGAGCTATCGATTTTCTTCAATTTCCATCAAAAAATGTTGCAGCGGCCAATGTTCTTAGAAGTTAGTTTAGTCAGACCTCAATATTTCCCTTTGACACCCTCTGCAGGTCACATTTATAATCGGATCACTTTGAAACTTGGTATGTGTGTTTGGGGTGACCTCTAGATGTGAGCTATTTTTTATTTCCATAAAACTTAATGTCGTTATCACCAACCTTTGAACTTACTGCATTTGTGCATCAACTTATCCCTTTTGCACTCTGTAGGGTATATTTATGAATTTCCACAAAAAATAACCAAAAAAAAAACCCATTGCCACAAAGCAATGACCTTCTACATAGTGCATTAACATCTTCCTTTGGCATGCCTCAGAGGGCACATTCATTATCAGGTTGTTTTGAAACTTTGTATGCTTATGCAGGGTGACCAAGATAGGAGCTATTGATTTTCTTTTCATTTCCATCAAAAACTGTTGCTGTCAGCAACAATCTTTGAATTTATTGCATTTGTGCATCAACATTCTTTGACATAGCCCACAGGCCACATTTATCATAGGATTGTTTTTGAACTTGGTGTGCTCATTAGGCAAGAACTCTAGATACGAGCTGTTGATTAGCATTCATTTCTGTGAAAAAAGTTGCCATTTACAATAACCTCTGAACCTACTGCATTTGTGTATCAACATTCTTCCTTTAGCCAGTATTACAGTTTACATTTAAAAATGCATGGATTACTCTGATGTTGTGCACACACAATGCTGTTATGTTGAAATTTCATCAAATAACATTGGTACCAATGATCTTCAATTTTGCCATTTCATTTATAACTTACCTAGTTCAAGTTTGTCAAGTTGAGCTACAGTGTCATTGACACTTTCATTTTGAGTTGGAATGAAAAAAGATGTAGAATTATGGGTGCGTTCATGTCAGATTTGTCAGCGTCGTAAGTCACCTATTGCTTTTCAGGCTCCTATGGTTACAGACAAGGTGTCTGAACCAATGGAACGTGTAGGCTTGGATATTTTAGGGCCCCTACCAGAATCGGTTCAAGGCAACCTTTATATTTTGGTAGTCTCGGACTATTTTTCTAAATGGACCGAGGTTTTTGCTATTTGCAACCAGAGAGCAAGTACGGTAGCTGATATTTTAGTCTGTGAGTGGATTGTTAGGTATAGTATGCCTAAATTTCTCCACTCAGACTAGGGAACTAACTTTGAATCTGAATTAGTGTGTGAGGTGTGTAAATATTTAGAGATTAAATGCCTCAGTCCGATGGACAAGTCGAAAGATTTAATCGGACTTTGGCCTCAATGCTAGCCTGTTTCGTGGAGGAAAATCATACCGATTGGGAATATTATCTCCTTTTTGTTATGCTGGCCTATCGTAGTGCCACACATGAAACTATTGGGTTCACTCCCTTTAGTGTCATGTTTGGCAGGGACATTACTCTTCCTACGGAAGTGGTTGCGGGAAATGTTCTGGATAAGGAGACAAGCCCTAACCTGTAAGAGAGTTGGAGAGTCGCCTGCGTGGAATCTTTCAACTGGTTTCTCAAAAATGTGATGCAGCTATTAGTCATCGAAAAAAGATTTATGACCGACGAGTTCATGGTAAGCCATTTGTAGTTGGGGACAAGGTTTGGCTTTATGTACCAAAGGTGAAGAAACGCCAAACCTCAAAATGTGCTAAGTTCTGGTATGGTCCCTATATTGTTAAAGAAAAACTCTCAGACGCCAACTATCTAGTGGTCCGAGAAGAAGAGGGACGTTTACAGATAGTACATTTTAATCATTTAAAATGTTTTCAGCACCCACAGAAATCATCTAATCCTGAGGTGGATGGTCAAGCACCATCTGCTCTAGGTGGGCTCGACCCTTGTAATCTAGATGATAATCGGTCTCCATGGGTTGGTCCATGTGTTGATGACTGCGATAATGCCATACAGCTAACTTCTAACCGTCAAGGTCGATTGCTCTGCCGTCCTCGATGGCAAAATTTCCAAGATTTTGTTTTTTATTAATTTTTTTGCCCTGATTTATTTCTTTGGAAGGAGGGCTAGCCGTGTGTCTGGGACATGGCGAGCCAACCTTTAGAATTGAGATGGTCCACCTGTGAATAAGGTTTTGAGTTAGTTATTAATTTTATTTGAATTATATGATGAGAGTATGGCGAATATTTGGAATGGCACTATATGATATTGAGCGCTTTATGTTGTATCTCGCTATACTATTGAGGGTCACGCCTCCGATAGGCATTACCTTGAGGGTTAAATTTTTATATATATATATATATATTGTAATTGACGAAGTTATATATATTGTATATATAAATCTATTCTGGTTGTCGTAACCAAGTGTAGAAAATATCGTACTTTGGCACTGACTAGTGTCAATGATGATATAGAGAAGTGTAAATTTAGCCGCGATGTCTCATATTGATATTTTTTTTTTATGAATGGGGGATTGCATATTGTGCATTTTCCGTTTTTTGGTGTAGTTGGGAAACTGTTCGCGGGTGGAGACATCTCAAATTAAACAAAAGTTTAAATTTTGGATATTTGTTTTTTTTTTTTACTCTAGGTGATGATGACTTCGGATCCTCCTGTCTAGTTCGACTGTGGGGCATCGTGTTTTTATGGGTTGGTTTTAGGGTGGGAGTATCACATGGGATCTCATGGGTGGTGTCGTGTGTGGCGTCATGTGTGGTGTCGCATGTTGTTTCTCTGGGGTGGTGCGTGAGTTTGTGGGGCAAGTTGAAGTATGACTGTTTAAAGTACAGCGCTCTACAGGTGTATGGGGGTGCGAGTGAGTTGTTCACGGGTGGTGGTCTCCATCAATCAAACTGGACAGTTGAAGAGGGAGTTGTCCCATATCAAGGTATAATTTTTACGATTCTTTTCTGGAAGGGATGCTCCTAGGAAATATGAAAACTTGAAAATAATATAGAAATTTTGTCATCAGATACTTTGGCTGTATGGTTTTGCTTTCAGTGTTATGATGAAGATCTACATACTGGGCCATAGCTATATTCATCGTCTCCAGAAATTCCAGGAGAAGCATCCAAATATATGGAAAGATTTCGAATTTAAAGATGCAGCCAAAAACTGTAACAAACCTGAGCCCCGCCCCTCTCAATTTACACCGCAACTAGCACCTGGTGTGGTTCTAATTGAAGGCAGTGCCTCCTATAGACCTCCAAAGAGAAATGCTGTGCACCGCCCGCGATCAAAACAACAAGAGGGTCCCATAGAGGTCCACAGTTTGGGAATAACTGGGGGTTAAGAAGCAGGTTCTCATTCCTAGCGGGGTTTCCAACGACTAAACAACAAGAAAATATAATATAATATTTAATATAAACAATCCATTTCCAACACTTTTCAGTACATTATACTACTCCTTACTGAAGTGGGGGGACACTTGCATCATTCTCTTATTTAAATTGGTCAACAGGCCATTCAAGAAAACTTCTTTACCAACAACCTTAAGGAGGGTTATCAAAACGAGCAGGGCTTGTTTACCTGTGTAAACAAGCACTACTCCACATTAAAGCTAATGCGTTACCTTCAGCTCAATACCAGTCACGAATGCTCAACAAATTCGCGAAACAATAAATAAGCTACTACCCTTACCCTATCCCCATCGGGAGGAGGGGAGCTACAAATAGTTTCAGTTCTACGTACTCAAAGGAGTTCCGTTCCAAAACTTCGCGCCCAAATCCTATACAAAATTACATACTCAAAGAAGTACCACTACCAAATACCACGATTATTGCGACACAATCTTTAACTATTTTATCCAGTGCAGACCTCTATGGAGGTGAGCTGGCCTACATAAATCGGATCCCAATCCTAACCATGTTCAAGCTAAACTGCTTATAAATCTTAACTCCTGTTGTACTTCACGGGTGGGGAGGGGCAAAAGTCTCCCCACCTACAACCAAACTGTGTCCCCACTAAAATGATCCATCAATAATGTACTAATTACGTCCCAGGACTGTGACATAATCTCTGCAATTCCACTATAATGTTGCCAAAGATTTCCGAAGGGAGAGGGGGCAGTATCTAGGCCAGTCATAACTAGGGTAGGTTTGGACTACTCTGCCCTCGGCCCACCCTGTTGAGTCTGCCACTGGCTGAGAAGTGTGCGGCCCCACTAAGAAAGTCGCATTGAGGAATCCTCCTGGGATAGCAACATGAATCACATTGAGGAATCCTCCTGGGATAGCAACATGAATCACATTGAGGAATCCTCCTGGTATAGCAACATGAATCGCATTGAGAAATCCTCCTGGGAAAGCAACATGAATCACATTGAGGAATCCTCCTGGGATAGCAACATGAATCCTCCTGGGGTAGCAACATGGATCGCATTGTGGAATCCTCCTGGGATAGCAACATGAATCACATTGAGGAATCCTCCTGGGATAGCAACATGAATCACATTGAGGAATCCTCCTGGGATAGCAACATGAATTGCATTGAGGAATCCTGAGATAGCAACATGAATCGCATTGAGGAATCCTCCTGGGATAGCAACATGGATCGCATTGAGGAATCCTCCTGGGATAGCAACATGAATCGCATTGAGGAAGCCTCCTGGGATAGCAACATGAATCGCATTGAGGAATCCTCCTGGGATAGCAACATGAATCGCATTGAGGAATCCTCCTGGGATAGCAACATGAATCGCATTGAGGAAGCCGCCTGGGATAGCAACATGAATCGCATTGATGAAGCTGCCTGGGATAGCAACATGAATCACATTGAAGAATCCTCCTGGGATAGCAACATGAATCACATTGAGGAATCCTCCTTGGATAGCAACATGAATCACATTGAGGAATCCTGGGATAGCAACATGAAACGCATTGAGGAATCCTCCAGAGATAGCAACATGAATCACATTGAGGAAGCCTCCTGGGATAGCAACATGAATCCTCCTGGGGTAGCAACATGGATCGCATTGTGGAATCCTCCTGGGATAGCAACATGAATCACATTGAGGAATCCTCCTGGGATAGCAACATGAATCACATTGAGGAATCCTCCTGGGATAGCAACATGAATCGCATTGAGGAATCCTGAGAAAGCAACATGAATCGCATTGAGGAATCCTCCTGGGATAGCAACATGAATCGCATTGAGGAATCCTCCTGGGATAGCAACATGAATCACATTGAGGAATCCTCCTGGGATAGCAACATGAATCGCATTGAGAAATCCTCCTGGGATAGCAACATGAACCGCATTGAGGAATCCTCCTGGGATAGCAACATGAATCGCATTGAGGAATCCTCTTGGGATAGCAACATGAATCGCATTGAGGAATCCTTCTGGGATAGCAACATGAATCGCATTGAGGAATCCTCCTGGGATAGCAACATGAATCGCATTGAGGAATCCTCCTGGGATAGCAACATGAATCACATTGAGGAATCCTCCTGGGATAGCAACATGAATCACATTGAGGAATCCTCCTGGGATAGCAACATGAATCGCATTGAGGAATCCTCCTGGGATAGCAACATGAATCGCATTGAGGAATCCTCCTGGGATAGCAACATGAATCACATTGAGGAATCCTCCTGGGATAGCAACTTGAATCACATTGAGGAATCCTGGGATAGCAACATGAAACGCATTGAGGAATCCTCCTGGGATAGCAACATGAATCACATTGAGGAAGCCTCCTGGGATAGCAACATGAATCCTCCTGGGATAGCAACATGGATCGCATTGAGGAATCCTCCTGGGATAGTAACATGAATTGCCTTGAGGAATCCTGGGATAGCAACATGGATCGCATTGAGGAATCCTCCTGGGATTGCATCATGAATCGCATTGAGGAATCCTCCTGGGATAGCAACATGAATCGCATTGAGGAATCCTCCTGGGATAGCAACATGAATCACATTGAGGAAGCCTCCTGGGATAGCAACATGAATCCTCCTGGGATAGCAACATGGATCGCATTGAGGAATCCTGGGATAGCATCATGAATCGCATTGAGGAATCCTCCTGGGATGGCAACATGAATCGCATTGAGGAATCCTTCTGGGACAGCAACATGGATCGCATTGAGGAAGCCTCCTGGGATAGCAACATGAATCGCATTGAGGAAGCCGGCTGGGATAGCAACATGAATCGCATTGAGGAATCCTCCTGGGATAGCAACATGAATCACATTGAGGAATCCTCCTGGGATAGCAAATTGGTTCGCATTGAGGAATCCTCCTGGGATAGCAACATGAATCGCATTGAGGAATCCTCCTGGGAAAGCAACATGAATCGCATTGAGGAATCCTCCTGGGATAGCAACATGAATCGCATTGAGGAATCCTCCTGGGATAGCAACATGAATCGCATTGAGGAATCCTCCTGGGATAGCAACATGAATCACATTGAGGAATCCTCCTGGGATAGCGACATGAATCACATTGAGGAATCCTCCTGGGATAGCAACATGAATCGCATTGAGGAATCCTTCTTGGATAGCAACATGAATCACATTGAGGAATCCTCCTGGGATAGCAACATGAATTGCATTGAGGAATCCTCCTGGGATAGCAACATGGATCGCATTGAGGAAGCCTCCTGGGATAGCAACATGAATCGCATTGAAGAATCCTCCTGGGATAGCAACATGAATCGCATTGAGGAATCCTCCTGGGAAAGCAACATGAATCGCATTGAGGAATCCTCCTGGGATAGCAACATGAATCGCATTGAGGAATCCTCCTGGGATAGCAACATGAATCGCATTGAGGAATCCTCCTGGGATAGCAACATGAATCACATTGAGGAATCCTCCTGGGATAGCGACATGAATCACATTGAGGAATCCTCCTGGGATAGCAACATGAATCGCATTGAGGAATCCTCCTTGGATAGCAACATGAATCACATTGAGGAATCCTCCTGGGATAGCAACATGAATCGCATTGAGGAATCCTCCTGGGATAGCAACATGGATCGCATTGAGGAATCCTGGGATAGCAACATGAAACGCATTGAGGAATCCTGGGATAGCAACATGAATCACATTGAGGAATCCTGGGATAGCAACATGAATCACATTGAGGAATCCTTCTGGGATAGCAACATGAATCGCATTGAGGAATCCTCCTGGGAAAGCAACATGAATCACATTGAGGAATCCTCCTGGGATAGCAACATGAATCTCATTGAGGAATCCTGGGATAGCAACATGAATCGCATTGAGGAATCCTGGGATAGCAACATGAATCACATTGAGGAATCCTGGGATAGCAACATGAATCACATTGAGGAATCCTTCTGGGATAGCAACATGAATCGCATTGAGGAGTCCTGGGATAGCAACATGAATCGCATTGAGAAATCCTCCTGGGATAGCAACATGAATCGCATTGAGGAATCCTCCTGGGATAGCAACATGAATCACATTGAGGAATCCTCCTGTGATAGCAACATGAATGGCATTGAGGGATCCTCCTGGGATAGCAACATGAATCGCATTGAGGAATCCTCCTGGGATAGCAACATGAATCGCATTGAGGAATCCTCTTGGGATAGCAACATGAATCACATTGAGGAATCCTTCTGGGATAGCAACATGAATCGCATTGAGGAGTCCTGGGATAGCAACATGAATCGCATTGAGGAATCCTCCTGGGATAGCAACATGAATCGCATTGAGGAATCCTCCTAGGATAGCAACGTGAATCGCATTGAGGAATCCTCTTGGGATAGGAACATGAATCGCATTGAGGAATCCTTCTGGGATAGCAACATGAATCGCATTGAGGTATCCTCCTGGGATAGCAACATGAATCACATTGAGGAATCCTCCTGGGATTATTTATTTATTTAGTGATGTTTAAGGTCACATATTTATGCACAATGGCTAATCATGACCGTGACAGTTTTACGGGTGGAGGAAGCCGGAGTGCCCGGAGAGAACCACCGAGCAACGACGAGCAGCTGCCAACTCCCCAACATCGTAACTCGCGTTAGATTGGTTGCGCACCATCGACGTGCAGTACGCCTTAGTACACGGCGTCATCGTGCCCCCACGTGGACAATGGAGATGAAGTGTCTTGCCCAAGAACACAACGCGGTTGCCGCAGGTGGGATTTGAACCGAGGACCTCTCGGTTTGCAGCCTGAACCTCTACCTACTGAGCCACCGCGCTTCCTCCTCCTGGGATAGCAACATGAATCACATTGAGGAATCCTGGGATAGCAACCTGAAACGCATTGAGGAATCCTCCTGGGAAAGCAACATGAATCGCATTGAGGAATCCTCCTGGGATAGCAACATGAATCGCATTGAGGAAGCCACCTGGGATAGCAACATAAATCGCATTGAGGAAGCCTCCTGGGATAGCAACATGAATCGCATTGAGGAATCCTCCTGGGATAGCAACATTAATCGCATTGAGGAATCCTCCTGGGATAGCAACATGAATCGCACTGAGGAATCCTCCTGGGATAGCAACATGAATCGCATTGAGGAATCCTGGGATAGCAACATGAATCACTTTGAGGAATCCTCCTGGGATAGCATCGTGAATCGCATTGAGGAATCCTCCTGGGATAGCAACATGAATCGCATTGAGGAATCCTCCTTGGATAGCAACATGAATCGCATTGAGGAATCCTCCTTAGATAGCAACATGAATCGCATTGAGGAATCCTCCTGGGATAGCAACATGAATCGCATTGAGGAATCCTCCTGGGATAGCAACATGAATTGCATTGAGGAATCCTGGGATAGCAACATGAATCGCATTGAGGAATCCTCCTGGGATAGCAACATGAATCGCATTGAGGAATCCTCCTGGGATAGCAACATGAATCGCATTGAGGAATCCTCCTGGGATAGCAACATGAATCGCATTGAGGAATCCTCCTGGGATAGCAACATGAATCGCATTGAGGAATCCTCCTGGGTTAGTTAGAGTTGTAGTTGGTTTTGTAGACAGTTATATCTTGGAATTGACAAATAATTGATCGCATTATTATGACCATCCACACACCTAAATCCAAACAGTATACGAGAGATGCACAGTAAGCACACCATAATGCTCACAAACTATATATCAATGGTCAGAAAATCATCAAGAAATTTAAACACATATGGAATCTTATAATTGTAGCATGCTATCCAGCTTAAAATGCTGAAAAAATAGTCAAATATGCTTGGTGAGCTATGTGCTCCAAAACAGAGGCAAATAAAGAAATAGTACTAACCTGTCATTCCAGCGAGCACCATGTAAATACCATAAGCTGGGATGAATAGAAGTTTAAATGCATCTGTAATGTCTGCCTTACATAGCCATGAACCCTGACCCAGCTCACAAATTGTACAAATTGCATCATCAATTTTGATGTAAGACAAAGAATAATCAGCCTTGTCTATAAGCTCATTTATGCTACAAACGTCATTATTATCATGGGGAGCTGACATGTTGATAATAAGCCTCTTCTTAAGAGAAATTTTCCTTCTGCAATTCCAAGTGGACTTACTCTGTATACTGGAAATGGAGGAACAGTGTAAGGTCCGAGAACACAACCTGTTTGAACCTCCGAAGCTAATAATGATTATACAACTTCAGCCAGAGTGCAAGCCGATTTTAAGTTTTTACACTCAAAACTTGCCGAAGGGATGGTGCTAATGCCAGTGTGAAATCCATATGTTAACCCATTAAAAATAAATTTGACTAAATCCCCATCAGGATGATTTTGTATCTCGATTTTCAACTGATTAATGTTGATTGAAGTGTTGCAGAAGGGTGATTGGTCTGTATGAACAGTGCTTGAGAGTGGGGGATTTGACTGATTGTTTGTCACCACTGTTAGGTAGCTGTTCCTTAACTGGTAGAGTGCTGGAAGCCCATATTTGGGCTTTATTCTGAAGTGCAGGTACCATTGCTTGAAGGCTCCTATTCAGAGCATGTGCGTTGTGTTACCTTTGAAGTGATATTGAGTGCCTATGGCAAAGACATGTGTACAAGATTTGATGGCCAAAAATAATTTAGCACTCTACCAGTTAATTGCCAAATTAGGGTCAGATATTCAATTCTTACCACTTTGTGAGCTGGTTGAAGGAGCAGAACAATTGCTTCCTGAATGGTTTGCATGGCATTTAGAACATAAATGTAAAACATTACAAGATTTCCTACAGCACCCACTGTGAATTGAAATGGTTACACAACTCCTTGCCATTAAGCATAATTCGTTGTCTTTCATGACTATCCAAATTCCCCTGAATATGAATTTTAGTCTGGTGACCCAGACCAGAGGAAGTTGAATTGTTCATGGAAGAAGGCCTAGAACCAAATTCTGTTCGACAGACTGACAAATTTTGCACCGCAGCATTTGGTGACCAGAAAAACTGCTGCTAAAAATTTTGCTATCACGTCTAACCCAATTTACTTTTTCCTGATTGGCAGCCTGGGCGGAAAAAGATATGATTATGCATAAAACAAATTTCCCCCAAACTGTTGTGGCATTTGAGCAATATAATTTTCATGAGTATCCAGCTCTTGCCGTCAGCTTGGAAACTGCTCACACATAACAGTTTTGTAAATGGTAAATGCCATAATAAATTCTCCCAGCGTGAGTTGTTTAGACAGACGGTGGTCAGGACGAGGTGAATCTGTTGACATGGCTCGACTTGGCTGTTCAGAACATTAATTTGAAATCAGAAGGCACTTGCTAAGTTAACATCTTTTCCTGATAATATCTGCATCTGCAGCACAAGGGAGACTGTGTTGGTCCTATCTAGGTCGTCAGGATCCGTTCCTCACTGTGACAGCAGTGGGATTGGTCTAAAATCAAACTAGTGGTCGGGGGATTTCTGAAAGTGATTTTGTCTGTTTTTCCCACATTTTGATGCATGGATTTGTTGGCTTTGCAATCAAAATGCCATTGAAATATATTGTGTTTGTTGGAGCTAACTGTATTGTTATTCAAATTAATGGCCAATTGGAGTTGATCGAGTTGATCTTGTATTTTGAAAATAGTCAAGTGAATTTGTCTCTGTCCGTAATTATTGTCAGATTCACCATGTCGGTCGCCTTCATCAGCTGGTAACTGAAGCTGTTGCTCTGGTTGTCATCCTCTGGGTGAAAGTGGGTTATTCATCTGCGAGCTGTTGCCCATTGATTGTCTGTCACCATCGAAAATCACTGATCGAGAAGAATTTGCTGTCTAATTGCTAGTTTCACCAGATTGTTGAGTTTGTCGATTAACCCTTTATCTAACATAACGGCCAAAACCGGCCAGCGCTATTCTCAAAAATCGCCTATTAATTTTCATTATTTTTTTCATTTTTTGTCTCAAAAACATAGGTTATGACCCCTCGTTGGAACGAGCTCGTTGAGCTCGTTCCAACGAGGGGTCATAACCTATGTTTTTGAGACAAAACATGAAAAAAATTAGTTATTCAAGAATTATTTTTGCAAGTGTCGACTGCTTTTCATGTTAGGTAAAGGGTTAACACTAGTATTATCCTGGTACATTTGTATAAGAATTGTTAGTTTTAATCCTTTTGAAACAATAATACCAATGTCAGCAGCTAGCTTGTCTTCCAACTGTTTAACAGTCCAGTTGCCAGGCTCACTTAAATCCAGTGTTCATCTGGTGACCCTTGAAGTTTGTGCAGGGCTGGTGCTCCTACCAGTTAGTTCGGAAATGTTTCGTTTGGCATCTCTCCTTTTAGGATCCATTGCTGTATAGTGAAGTCAGGGTGTGAATATACTGTTACCAATTGGTTATGTATACCTAAATAGAACTCACTGAACTGTCAAAGAAACATCTCCATTGATGTTCTAATCATAGTCCAATATAACCAAGCCAGAAAATAAGCAGACTGTCATCTGCAAAATGAGGTCCCCAGAGGATGAATTTAGTGATGCTACCCTGCATAGCAGGGTAGCAACACTAAATTTATCCTCTGTGAACCTCAATCTGAATCAGTCTTAAAACTAAACAAAAAGAGGGACCCAGAGGATAAATTGGCCCTCTGTATGGGATAGCGTCATCAAATTCACCCTCTGGGGACCTCATTCTGCAAATGTCAAATGGCTTATTTTCAGGCCTGAATATAAATCAGATAATTAATTATTGCAGCACATGAATGTAGAATAAAAATAAGGCTTTCACATTGTACTTGTCTCACCAAATATTGTAAACAACTAGATTAGGGAATACAACGGTTCCAGGATAAATTAGCATAAAGCTCTTTTAGCATGAGTGATGTTTCTCTAAAAGAAAATTTGTTGTTGCAGGCCAAGTTCTAATTATAACTGCCCTGTGAGCACTCTATTTTTGGATACAGTTGTAATTGATACTTTCTGGCTGGGTTGATTTGCATACAGCAAAACTTTGGTGGCTCAGTTAACATGGATCATAAAACACCTGGAGTTTATTGCCAGTATACGTATATGTTCAGTATTTAATTGTCAGTTTAGATCGAAGCCTCCCAATATATGGAGTGATAGACTCTCAGATTGTTAGTAACTTAACCCATTACCTGGTAGAGTGCTGGAAGCCCATATTTGGGCTTTATTCTGAAGCGCAGGTACCACAACTTGAAGGCTCATATTCAGTGGATGTGCTTTGTATTATCTTTGAAGTGACACTATTTAGTCTGTAAGGGTTTGCCTTGTTACAATTTATGGGAGAGTGCCAGCTGGCACTCTCCCATAAATTGTAACAAGCCAACCACATGTGTAGAAGATTTGATGGCCAAGAATATTTCAAGACTCTACCAGTTAACGAGCTGTATATCAAAAGGCAGGTCTCTTTCAAGTTTTAGAGAGTGAAATGTTCTTTACTTAAACTGAATTAATTTTTCTATTAATTCTTAATTTGTAGAAACCAAGTCCCGGAGTTTTTGTAGCCCGAATTTTAACCTAGTCCAATATAAGGAATAATCTTTAAAACTCTTTTTCTCCAGAACCACCAGTCAGAATCTTTTGATATTTAGTATATATAAGGGGAGACAATTTTGAGTGTGACCAAGTAAAGTCCCTGGTTTAATATACGTTATATCCCCATGGGAGTACTAATTTTGAGTTAGTGCAAAAGAGCATTCTTTAAAATTTTCTTAAGAATCACCAAAAACATCCTAGCTGAAATCAGATTCGAGTTGTTTCAAATCAAGTCCCTTGATTCATATTTGGACTCACTGTGGAGGTCAAATTTTAACTTAGTGTAATATAACAAATAATCTTTAAAAGTCTCCTATTGGAAATCTTGGCATTATTTCTGTGGCTGTATCCCAATGCTAAAAAAAACCTATCTGACATGGACAGTTATAAAGAATTAAATAACTCCATTCTTCTGTTGAATCCTTCTTTAAACAATTTTAGTCACATGAGTGCCTCAGGTTCTATGGGGCCTCTTGTTAGTTAAGTGTTGGGTTATAGTTAAGTTAGGGTTAGGACCGGTATCATCCTGGGGTAACAGAATTTGATAGCCGTTTTTAGTAGGTTAGGAGTATCACCTTTGTGAGAGGGCATGTAATTGGCATTGTTTATTAGGTTAGAGTAAGGTTAGGGTTAAGGCAGGTATCACCTTGTGGTTATGGCATTTGCTAGGCCTTGTTTATTAGGTTAGGGGGGTTCACCTTCTGGTAACAACATTTAATAGCCATTGTTTAGTAGGTTAGGAGTATCACCTTTGAGATGGGGCACTTGATAACACCTGTTTAATAGGTTAGGGGATCACCTTTGGGATACCATATTTGATAGCTCTTGTTTATTAGCTCAGGGGATCACCTTCGGGCTACAATATTTGATAGCCCTTGTTTATTAGGTGAGGGAGATCACCTTTGATTACAGCATTTGATAGCTCTTCTTTATTAGGTTGGCAGGACGACTTTTAGGTTACATTTGATAGTCCTTGTTTATTAGGTTTGGGGAATCAACCTCAGGTTACATTTGATAGTCCTTGTTTATCAGGTTAGGGGAATCACCCTCAGGTTACATTTGATAGTCATTATTTATTAGGTTAGGGGAATCACCCTCAGGTTACATTTGATAGTCCTTGTTTATTAGGTTAGGGGAATCACCCTCAGGTTACATTTGATAGTCCTTGTTTATTAGGTTAGGGGAATCACCCTCAGGTTACATTTGATAGTCCTTGTTTATTAGGTTAGGGGATCACCTTCAGGTTACATTTGATAGCCCTTGTTTATTAGGTAAGGGGAATCACCCTCAGGTTACATTTGATAGTCCTTGTTTATTAGGTTAGGGGAATCACCCTCAGGTTACATTTGATAGTCCTTGTTTATTAGGTTAGGGGAATCACCGTAGGTTACATTTGATAGTCCTTGTTTATTAGGTTAGGGGAATCACCCTCAGGTTACATTTGATAGTCCTTGTTTATTAGGTTAGGGGAATCACCTTCAGGTTACATTTGATAGTCCTTGTTTATTAGGTTAGGGAAATCACCCTCAGGTTACATTTGATAGTCCTTGTTTATCAGGTTAGGGAAATCACCCTCAGGTAACATTTGATAGTCCTTGTTTATTATTAAGTTAGGGAAATCACCCTCAGGTTACATTTGATAGTCCTTGTTTATTAAGTTAGGGAAATTACCCTCAGGTTACATTTGATAGTCCTTGTTTATCAGGTTAGGGGAATCACCCTCAGGTTACATTTGATAGTCCTTGTTTATTAGGTTAGGGGAATCACCCTCAGGTTACATTTGATAGTCCTTGTTTATCAGGTTAGGGGAATCACCGTAGGTTACATTTGATAGTCCTTGTTTATTAGGTTAGGGGAATCACCCTCAGGTTACATTTGATAGTCCTTGTTTATTAGGTTAGGGGAATCACCCTCAGGTTACATTTGATAGTCCTTGTTTATTAGGTTAGGGGAATCACCCTCAGGTTACATTTGATAGTCCTTGTTTATTAGGTTAGGGGAATCACCCTCAGGTTACATTTGATAGTCCTTGTTTATTAGGTTAGGGGAATCACCCTCAGGTTACATTTGATAGTCCTTGTTTATCAGGTTAGGGGAATCACCCTCAGGTTACATTTGATAGTCCTTGTTTATTTGGTTAGAGGAATCACCCTCAGGTTACATTTGATAGTCCTTGTTTATTAGGTTAGGGGAATCACCCTCAGGTTACATTTGATAGTCCTTGTTTATTAGGTTAGGGGAATCACCCTCAGGTTACATTTGATAGTCCTTGTTTATTAGGTTAGGGGAATCACCCTCAGGTTGCGTTTGATAGTCCTTGTTTATTAGGTTAGGGGAATCACCGTAGGTTACATTTGATAGTCCTTGTTTATTAGGTTAGGGGAATCACCCTCAGGTTACATTTGATAGTCCTTGTTTATCAGGTTAGGGGAATCACCGTAGGTTACATTTGATAGTCCTTGTTTATTAGGTGAGGGGAAACACCCTCAGGTTACATTTGATAGTCCTTGTTTATCAGGTTAGGGGAATCACCCTCAGGTTACATTTGATAGTCCTTGTTTATTAGGTTAGGGGAATCACCCTCAGGTTACATTTGATAGTCCTTGTTTATTAGGTGAGGGGAAACACCCTCAGGTTACATTTGATAGTCCTTGTTTATTAGGTTAGGGGAATCACCTTAGGTTACATTTGATAGTCCTTGTTTATCAGGTTAGGGGAATCACCCTCAGGTTACATTTGATAGTCCTTGTTTATTAGGTTAGGGGAATCACCTTTAGGTTATATTTGATAGTCCTTGTTTATTAGGTGAGGGGAAACACCCTCAGGTTACATTTGATAGTCCTTGTTTATCAGGTTAGGGGAATCACCCTCAGGTTACATTTGATAGTCCTTGTTTATTAGGTGAGGGGAAACACCTTCAGGTTACATTTGATAGCCCTTGTTTATTAGGTAAGGGGAATCACCGTAGGTTACATTTGATAGTCCTTGTTTATCAGGTTAGGGGAATCACCCTCAGGTTACATTTGATAGTCCTTGTTTATTAGGTTAGGGGAATCACCCTCAGGTTACATTTGATAGTCCTTGTTTATTAGGTTAGGGGAATCACCCTCAGGTTACATTTGATAGTCCTTGTTTATTAGGTTAGGGGAATCACCCTCAGGTTACATTTGATAGTCCTTGTTTATTAGGTTAGGGGAATCACCGTAGGTTACATTTGATAGTCCTTGTTTATCAGGTTAGGGGAATCACCGTAGGTTACATTTGATAGTCCTTGTTTATTTGGTTAGGGGAATCACCTTTAGGTTATATTTGATAGTCCTTGTTTATTAGGTTAGGGGAATCACCCTCAGGTTACATTTGATAGTCCTTGTTTATTAGGTTAGGGGAATCACCCTCAGGTTACATTTGATAGTCCTTGTTTATTAGGTTAGGGGAATCACCCTCAGGTTACATTTGATAGTCCTTGTTTATCAGGTTAGGGGAATCACCGTAGGTTACATTTGATAGTCCTTGTTTATTTGGTTAGGGGAATCACCTTCAGGTTACATTTGATAGTCCTTGTTTATTAGGTTAGGGGAATCACCCTCATGTTACATTTGATAGCCCTTGTTTATTAGGTTAGGGGAATCACCCTCAGGTTACATTTGATAGTCATTATTTATTAGGTTAGGGGAATCACCCTCAGGTTACATTTGATAGTCCTTGTTTATTAGGTTAGGGGAATCACCCTCAGGTTACATTTGATAGTCCTTGTTTATTAGGTTAGGAAAATCACCCTCAGGTTGCATTTGATAGTCCTTGTTTATCAGGTTAGGGGAATCACCCTCAGGTTACATTTGATAGTCCTTGTTTATTAGGTTAGGGGAATCACCCTCAGGTTACATTTGATAGTCCTTGTTTATTAGGTTAGGGGAATCACCCTCAGGTTACATTTGATAGTCCTTGTTTATTAGGTTAGGGGAATCACCCTCAGGTTACATTTGATAGTCCTTGTTTATCAGGTTAGGGGAATCACCCTCAGGTTACATTTGATAGTCCTTGTTTATTAGGTTAGGGGAATCACCCTCAGGTTACATTTGATAGTCCTTGTTTATTTGGTTAGGGGAATCACCCTCAGGTTACATTTGATAGTCCTTGTTTATTAGGTTAGGGGAATCACCCTCAGGTTACATTTGATAGTCCTTGTTTATTAGGTTAGGGGAATCACCCTCAGGTTACATTTGATAGTCCTTGTTTATCAGGTTAGGGGAATCACCCTCAGGTTACATTTGATAGTCCTTGTTTATTAGGTTAGGGGAATCACCCTCAGGTTACATTTGATAGTCCTTGTTTATTTGGTTAGAGGAATCACCCTCAGGTTACATTTGATAGTCCTTGTTTATTAGGTAAGGGGAATCACCCTCAGGTTACATTTGATAGTCATTATTTATTAGGTTAGGGGAATCACCCTCAGGTTACATTTGATAGTCCTTGTTTATTAGGTTAGGGGAATCACCCTCAGGTTACATTTGATAGTCCTTGTTTATTAGGTTAGGAAAATCACCCTCAGGTTGCATTTGATAGTCCTTGTTTATCAGGTTAGGGGAATCACCCTCAGGTTACATTTGATAGTCCTTGTTTATTAGGTTAGGGGAATCACCCTCAGGTTACATTTGATAGTCCTTGTTTATTAGGTTAGGGGAATCACCCTCAGGTTACATTTGATAGTCCTTGTTTATTAGGTTAGGGGAATCACCCTCAGGTTACATTTGATAGTCCTTGTTTATCAGGTTAGGGGAATCACCCTCAGGTTACATTTGATAGTCCTTGTTTATTTGGTTAGAGGAATCACCCTCAGGTTACATTTTATAGTCCTTGTTTATTAGGTAAGGGGAATCACCCTCAGGTTACATTTGATAGTCCTTGTTTATTAGGTTAGGGGAATCACCCTCAGGTTACATTTGATAGTCCTTGTTTATCAGGTTAGGGGAATCACCCTCAGGTTACATTTGATAGCCCTTGTTTATTAGGTTAGGGGAATCACCCTCAGGTTACATTTGATAGTCCTTGTTTATTAGGTTAGGGGAATCACCCTCAGGTTACATTTGATAGTCCTTGTTTATTAGGTTAGGGGAATCACCCTCAGGTTACATTTGATAGTCCTTGTTTATTAGGTTAGGGGAATCACCCTCAGGTTACATTTGATAGTCCTTGTTTATTAGGTTAGGGGAATCACCCTCAGGTTACATTTGATAGTCCTTGTTTATCAGGTTAGGGGAATCACCCTCAGGTTACATTTGATAGTCCTTGTTTATTAGGTTAGGGGAATCACCCTCAGGTTACATTTGATAGTCCTTGTTTATTTGGTTAGAGGAATCACCCTCAGGTTACATTTGATAGTCCTTGTTTATTAGGTAAGGGGAATCACCCTCAGGTTACATTTGATAGTCATTATTTATTAGGTTAGGGGAATCACCCTCAGGTTACATTTGATAGTCCTTGTTTATTAGGTTAGGGGAATCACCCTCAGGTTACATTTGATAGTCCTTGTTTATTAGGTTAGGAAAATCACCCTCAGGTTGCATTTGATAGTCCTTGTTTATCAGGTTAGGGGAATCACCCTCAGGTTACATTTGATAGTCCTTGTTTATTAGGTTAGGGGAATCACCCTCAGGTTACATTTGATAGTCCTTGTTTATTAGGTTAGGGGAATCACCCTCAGGTTACATTTGATAGTCCTTGTTTATTAGGTTAGGGGAATCACCCTCAGGTTACATTTGATAGTCCTTGTTTATCAGGTTAGGGGAATCACCCTCAGGTTACATTTGATAGTCCTTGTTTATTAGGTTAGGGGAATCACCTTTAGGTTATATTTGATAGTCCTTGTTTATTAGGTTAGGGGAATCACCCTCAGGTTACATTTGATAGTCCTTGTTTATTAGGTTAGGGGAATCACCCTCAGGTTACATTTGATAGTCCTTGTTTATTAGGTTAGGGGAATCACCCTCAGGTTACATTTGATAGTCCTTGTTTATTAGGTTAGGGGAATCACCCTCAGGTTACATTTGATAGTCCTTGTTTATTAGGTTAGGGGAATCACCCTCAGGTTACATTTGATAGTCCTTGTTTATTAGGTTAGGGGAATCACCCTCAGGTTACATTTGATAGTCCTTGTTTATCAGGTTAGGGGAATCACCCTCAGGTTACATTTGATAGTCCTTGTTTATTAGGTTAGGGGAATCACCCTCAGGTTACATTTGATAGTCCTTGTTTATTTGGTTAGAGGAATCACCCTCAGGTTACATTTGATAGTCCTTGTTTATTAGGTAAGGGGAATCACCCTCAGGTTACATTTGATAGTCATTATTTATTAGGTTAGGGGAATCACCCTCAGGTTACATTTGATAGTCCTTGTTTATTAGGTTAGGGGAATCACCCTCAGGTTACATTTGATAGTCCTTGTTTATTAGGTTAGGAAAATCACCCTCAGGTTGCATTTGATAGTCCTTGTTTATCAGGTTAGGGGAATCACCCTCAGGTTACATTTGATAGTCCTTGTTTATTAGGTTAGGGGAATCACCCTCAGGTTACATTTGATAGTCCTTGTTTATTAGGTTAGGGGAATCACCCTCAGGTTACATTTGATAGTCCTTGTTTATTAGGTTAGGGGAATCACCCTCAGGTTACATTTGATAGTCCTTGTTTATCAGGTTAGGGGAATCACCCTCAGGTTACATTTGATAGTCCTTGTTTATTAGGTTAGGGGAATCACCTTTAGGTTATATTTGATAGTCCTTGTTTATTAGGTTAGGGGAATCACCCTCAGGTTACATTTGATAGTCCTTGTTTATTAGGTTAGGGGAATCACCCTCAGGTTACATTTGATAGTCCTTGTTTATTAGGTTAGGGGAATCACCCTCAGGTTACATTTGATAGTCCTTGTTTATCAGGTTAGGGGAATCACCGTAGGTTACATTTGATAGTCCTTGTTTATTTGGTTAGGGGAATCACCTTCAGGTTACATTTGATAGTCCTTGTTTATTAGGTTAGGGGAATCACCCTCATGTTACATTTGATAGCCCTTGTTTATTAGGTTAGGGGAATCACCCTCAGGTTACATTTGATAGTCATTATTTATTAGGTTAGGGGAATCACCCTCAGGTTACATTTGATAGTCCTTGTTTATTAGGTTAGGGGTATCACCCTCAGGTTACATTTGATAGTCCTTGTTTATTAGGTTAGGAAAATCACCCTCAGGTTGCATTTGATAGTCCTTGTTTATCAGGTTAGGGGAATCACCCTCAGGTTACATTTGATAGTCCTTGTTTATTTGGTTAGAGGAATCACCCTCAGGTTACATTTGATAGTCCTTGTTTATTAGGTAAGGGGAATCACCCTCAGGTTACATTTGATAGTCCTTGTTTATTAGGTTAGGGGAATCACCCTCAGGTTACATTTGATAGTCCTTGTTTATCAGGTTAGGGGAATCACCGTAGGTTACATTTGATAGTCCTTGTTTATTAGGTGAGGGGAAACACCCTCAGGTTACATTTGATAGTCCTTGTTTATTAGGTTAGGGGAATCACCCTCAGGTTACATTTGATAGTCCTTGTTTATTAGGTTAGGGGAATCACCCTCAGGTTACATTTGATAGTCCTTGTTTATTAGGTTAGGGGAATCACCCTCAGGTTACATTTGATAGTCCTTGTTTATTAGGTTAGGGGAATCACCCTCAGGTTACATTTGATAGTCCTTGTTTATTAGGTTAGGGGAATCACCCTCAGGTTACATTTGATAGTCCTTGTTTATTAGGTTAGGGGAATCACCCTCAGGTTACATTTGATAGTCCTTGTTTATCAGGTTAGGGGAATCACCCTCAGGTTACATTTGATAGTCCTTGTTTATTTGGTTAGAGGAATCACCCTCAGGTTACATTTGATAGTCCTTGTTTATTAGGTAAGGGGAATCACCCTCAGGTTACATTTGATAGTCCTTGTTTATTAGGTTAGGGGAATCACCCTCAGGTTACATTTGATAGTCCTTGTTTATCAGGTTAGGGGAATCACCCTCAGGTTACATTTGATAGCCCTTGTTTATTAGGTAAGGGGAATCACCCTCAGGTTACATTTGATAGTCCTTGTTTATTAGGTTAGGGGAATCAACCTCAGGTTACATTTGATAGTCCTTGTTTATTAGGTTAGGGGAATCACCCTTAGGTTACATTTGATAGCACGTGTTTATTAGGTTAGGGGAATCACCCTCAAGTTACATTTGATAGTCCTTGTTTATTAGGTAAGAGGGATCACCTTTAGGTTGCATTTGATAGCCATTAATTATTAGGTTAGGGGATCACCTTCAGGTTACATTTGATAGCACGTGTTTATTAGGTTAGGGGAATCACCCTCAAGTTACATTTGATAGTCCTTGTTTATTAGGTAAGAGGAATCACCCTCAGCTTGCATTTGATAGCCCTTGTTTATTAGGTTGGTGGGACGACTTTAAGGTTACATTTGATAGCCATTATTTATTAGGTTAGGGGATCACCTTCAGGTTACATTTGATAGCCCTTGTTTATTAGGTAAGGGGAATCACCCTCAGGTTACATTTGATAGTCCTTGTTTATTAGGTAAGAGGAATCACCTTCAGGTTACATTTGATAGTCCTTGTTTATTAGGTTAGGGGAATCACCCTCAGGTTACATTTGATAGTCCTTGTTTATTAGGTTAGGGGAATCACCCTCAGGTTACATTTGATAGTCCTTGTTTATTAGGTTAGGGGAATCACCCTCAGGTTACATTTGATAGTCCTTGTTTATTAGGTTAGGGGAATCACCCTCAGGTTACATTTGATAGCCCTTGTTTATTAGGTTAGGGGAATCACCCTCAGGTTACATTTGATAGTCCTTGTTTATTAGGTGAGGGGAAACACCCTCAGGTTACATTTGATAGTCCTTGTTTATTAGGTTAGGGGAATCACCCTCAGGTTACATTGATAGTCCTTGTTTATTAGCTTAGGGAAATCACCCTCAGGTTACATTTGATAGTCCTTGTTTATTAGGTTAGGGGAATCACCCTCAGGTTACATTTGATAGTCCTTGTTTATTAGGTTAGGGGAATCACCCTCAGGTTACATTTGATAGTCCTTGTTTATCAGGTTAGGGGAATCACCCTAGGTTACATTTGATAGTCCTTGTTTATTAGGTTAGGGGAATCACCCTCAGGTTACATTTGATAGCCCTTGTTTATTAGGTTGGTGGGACGACTTTTAGGTTACATTTGATAGCCATTATTTATTAGGTTAGGGGATCACCTTCAGGTTACATTTGATAGCCCTTGTTTATTAGGTAAGGGGAATCACCCTCAGGTTACATTTGATAGTCCTTGTTTATTAGGTTAGGGAAATCACCCTCAGGTTACATTTGATAGTCCTTGTTTATTAGGTTAGGGGAATCACCTTCAGGTTACATTTGATAGTCCTTGTTTATTAGGTTAGGGGAATCACCCTCAGGTTACATTTGATAGTCCTTGTTTATCAGGTTAGGGGAATCACCCTAGGTTACATTTGATAGTCCTTGTTTATTAGGTTAGGGGAATCACCCTCAGGTTACATTGATAGTCCTTGTTTATTAGCTTAGGGAAATCACCCTCATGTTACATTTGATAGTCCTTGTTTATTAGATTAGGGAAATCACCCTCATGTTACATTTGATAGTCCTTGTTTATTAGGTTAGGGGAATCACCCTCAGGTTACATTTGATAGCCCTTGTTTATTAGGTTAGGGGAATCACCTTCAGGTTACATTTGATAGTCCTTGTTTATTTGGTTAGAGGAATCACCCTCAGGTTGCATTTGATAGCCCGTGTTTATTAGGTTAGGGGAATCACCCTCAGGTTACATTTGATAGTCCTTGTTTATTAGGTTAGGGGAATCACCCTCAGGTTACATTTGATAGTCCTTGTTTATTAGGTTAGGGGAATCACCCTCAGGTTACATTTGATAGCACGTGTTTATTAGGTTAGGGGAATCACCCTCAAGTTACATTTGATAGTCCTTGTTTATTAGGTAAGAGGAATCACCTTCAGCTTGCATTTGATAGCCCTTGTTTATTAGGTTGGTGGGACGACTTTTAGGTTACATTTGATAGCCATTATTTATTAGGTTAGGGGATCACCTTCAGGTTACATTTGATAGCCCTTGTTTATTAGGTAAGGGGAATCACCCTCAGGTTACATTTGATAGTCCTTGTTTATTAGGTTAGGGGAATCAACCTCAGGTTACATTTGATAGTCCTTGTTTATTAGGTTAGGGGAATCACCCTTAGGTTACATTTGATAGCACGTGTTTATTAGGTTAGGGGAATCACCCTCAAGTTACATTTGATAGTCCTTGTTTATTAGGTAAGAGGGATCACCTTTAGGTTGCATTTGATAGCCATTAATTATTAGGTTAGGGGATCACCTTCAGGTTACATTTGATAGCACGTGTTTATTAGGTTAGGGGAATCACCCTCAAGTTACATTTGATAGTCCTTGTTTATTAGGTAAGAGGAATCACCCTCAGCTTGCATTTGATAGCCCTTGTTTATTAGGTTGGTGGGACGACTTTAAGGTTACATTTGATAGCCATTATTTATTAGGTTAGGGGATCACCTTCAGGTTACATTTGATAGCCCTTGTTTATTAGGTAAGGGGAATCACCCTCAGGTTACATTTGATAGTCCTTGTTTATTAGGTAAGAGGAATCACCTTCAGGTTACATTTGATAGTCCTTGGTTATTAGGTTAGGGGAATCACCCTCAGGTTACATTTGATAGTCCTTGTTTATTAGGTTAGGGGAATCACCCTCAGGTTACATTTGATAGTCCTTGTTTATTAGGTTAGGGGAATCACCCTCAGGTTACATTTGATAGTCCTTGTTTATTAGGTTAGGGGAATCACCCTCAGGTTACATTTGATAGCCCTTGTTTATTAGGTTAGGGGAATCACCCTCAGGTTACATTTGATAGTCCTTGTTTATTAGGTGAGGGGAAACACCCTCAGGTTACATTTGATAGTCCTTGTTTATTAGGTTAGGGGAATCACCTTTAGGTTATATTTGATAGTCCTTGTTTATTAGGTTAGGGGAATCACCCTCAGGTTACATTTGATAGTCCTTGTTTATTATGTTAGGGGAATCACCCTCAGGTTGCATTTGATAGTCCTTGTTTATTAGGTTAGGGGAATCACCCTCAGGTTGCGTTTGATAGTCCTTGTTTATTAGGTTAGGGGAATCACCCTCAGGTTACATTTGATAGTCCTTGTTTATTAGGTAAGAGGGATCACCTTTAGGTTGCATTTGATAGCCCTTGTTTATTAGGTTATGGGATCACTTTCAGGTTACATTTAATAGCCTTCGTTTATTAGGTTAGGGGATCACTTTCAGGTTCAATTTGATAGCCATTATTTAGTAGGTTAGGAGTATCACCTTTGAGATGGGGCACTTGATAACACCTGTTTAATAGGTTAGGGGATCACCTTTGGGATACCATATTTGATAGCTCTTGTTTATTAGCTCAGGGGCCCACCTTCGGGCTACAATATTTGATAGCCCTTGTTTATTAGGTTAGGGAGATCATCTTTGATTACCACATTTGATAACTCTTGTTTATTAGGGTGGGGGATCGCCTTTGGGTTACAACATAATTACATTTGATAGCCCTTGTTTATTAGGTAAGAGGGATCACGTTTAGGTTACAATATTTGATAGCCATTAGTTGTTAGGTGGGGGATTACCTACAGGTTACCTTTGATAGTAATTATTTATTAGGTTAGGGGAATCACCCTCAGGTTACATTTGATAGTCCTTGTTTATTACGTTAGGGGAGCACCCTCCGGTTACATTTGATAGGCCTTGTTTATTAGGTTAAGGGAATCACCCTCAGGTTACATTTGATAGTCCTTGTTTATTAGGTTAGGGGATCACCTTCAGGTTACATTTGATTGCCCTTGTTTATCAGGTTAGGGGATCACTTTCAGGTTATATTTGATAGCCATTATTTATTAGGTTAGAGGGATCACCTTCAGCTTACCTTTGATATCCATTATTTATTAGGTTAGAGGGATCACCTTCAGGTTCAGGTTACATTTGATAGCCATCATTTATTAGGTTAGGAGGATAACCTTTGGGTTACAACATTTGGCAGCCCTTACCTATTAGATTTGTGTATAACCTTTGGGTTACAACATAATTACATTTGATAGCCCTTGTTTATAAGCTTATGGGATCAACTTCAGGTAACAGCATTTGATAGCCATTATATATTAGATTGGTGATCACCTTCACGTTATTACATTTGATAGCCATTATATATTAGATTGGTGATCACCTTCAGGTTACATTTGATAGCCCTTGTTTATTAGGTTAGGGGATCACCTTCAGGTTACATTTGATAGTCCTTGTTTATTAGGTTCGGGGATCACCTTCAGGTTACATATGACAGCCATTATTTACAGGACTGTCACGATTTTTTAATTTAGGAATCTATTAATCGTCGCAAATAATTGACGATTAATCGTACCTAAATGACCCCCCCCTTCTTCTCCCTCTATTTGAAGTCGATGGAAATGAAGTTCAAGTCAGTTGACCTACCTCAAGGAAACAACGAAGACGATCCTTTTAGGTGCATTCAAAGCTTTGATGTTCTGAACTTTTGAACCGTCAGTGTAATAATCAAGACCGGTCGGCAGTTGCGAACTTCGCAACTGCCGACTGGTCTTGATTATTACACTGACGGTTCAAAAGTTCAGAACATCAAAGCTTTGATGAATGTACCTGGAAGTTTATTGCTTCCAACAGCGTCTTGGGGTTTAACATCGATGTTCTTAACTCTTTACCTTTAGAAACAATAGTTTTTTCATCAAATTTTCTTTTAATTATTAAACGTCTAAAACGGGATACAATTTACCGATTATTCGACAACGAAAAATACTAATCGATTTCGCCGTGACCGATCAACAGTCGATTAATCAATTAATCGTGACAGCCCTAATTATTTATTAGGTTAGTGGATCACCTTCAGGTTACATTTGATAGCCCTTGTTCATAAGGTTAAGGGATCACCTTCAAGTTACATTTGATAGCCTTGTTCCTTAGGTCAGGTAATCACCTTCAGGTTACATTTGATAGCCCTTGTTTATTAGGTTAGGGGATCACCTTCAGGTTAATTTGATAGCCCTTGTTTATCAGGTTAGGGGATCACCTTCAGGTTACATTTGATTGCCCTTGTTTATTAGGTTAGGGGATCGCCTTCAGGTTACATATGTTGTGTCCTTGGGCAAGGCACTTAACCCTGATTGTCCAAATGGGGATACGATGACACCGTGTGCTAAGGTGTACTGCATGTTGATGGTGCACATGTCTTTAACCAATCTAACCCTGCCTGTGCTGCAGTGCAGAGTTACGATGTTGGAGAGCTGTCAGCTGCTCGTCGTTGCTTGGTGGTTCTCTCCAGGTACTCCTGCTTCCTCCACCCATAAAACTGTCACCAACATGATACGACCTTGGCTGTTAAGTGTCATTAAACCTTAATAAATAAATAAATCAGGTTACATTTGACAGCCATTACGTATTAGGTTGGGGAATCATCTTCAGGTTACATTTGATAACCCTTGTTTGTCAGGTTGGGGGATCACCTTCATGTTACATTTGATAGCCATGTTAGGGCGATCACCTCTGGGTTACATTTGATAGGGATTATTTATTATGTTCAGGGGATCAGCTTCAGGTTACATTTGATAGCCATTGTTTATTAGGATAAGAGGATCACTTTTGAATTACAACATTTGATAGCCATTATATATTATGTTAGGGGGATCACCTTCAGGTTACATTTGATAGCCCTTGTTTATTAGGTTAGGGGATCACCTTCAGGTTACATTTGATAGCCATTATGTATTAGTTTGAGGGGATCACCTCTGGGTTACATTTGATAGCCATTATTTATTAGGTTAGGGGATCACCTTCAGGTTACATTTGAAAGCCATTAATTGTTAGCTTAGGGGAATCACCTTCAGGTTACATTTGATAGCCCTTGTTTTTTAGGTTAGGGAATCACCTTCAGGTTACATTTGGTAGCAATTATGTATTAGGTTAGGGGGATCTCCTCTGGATTTACATTTCATAGCCATTATATATTATGTTAGGGGGATCACCTTCAGGTTACATTTGATAGCCCTTGTTTATTAGGTTAGGGAATCACCTTCAGGTTACATTTGGTAGCAATTATGTATTAGGTTAGGGGGATCTCCTCTGGATTTACATTTCATAGCCATTATATATTATGTTAGGGGGATCACCTTCAGGTTACATTTGATAGCCCTTGTTTATTAGGTTAGGGGATCACCTTCAGGTTACATTTGATAGCCATTATGTATTAGTTTGAGGGGATCACCTCTGGGTTACATTTGATAGCCATTATTTATTAGGTTAGGGGATCACCTTCAGGTTACATTTGAAAGCCATTAATTGTTAGCTTAGGGGAATCACCTTCAGGTTACATTTGATAGCCCTTGTTTATTAGGTTAGGGAATCACCTTCAGGTTACATTTGGTAGCAATTATGTATTAGGTTAGGGGGATCTCCTCTGGATTTACATTTCATAGCCATTATATATTATGTTAGGGGGATCACCTTCAGGTTATATTTGATAACCATTATTTATTAGGTCGGGGTCACGTTCAGGTTACAACATTCGATAGCCATTGTTTATTAGGTTAAGAGGATCACCTTTGGATTACAACATTTGATAGCCCTTGTTTATTAGGTTACGAGGATCACCTTTGGATTACAACATTTGATATTGATTGTTTATTAGGTTAGGGGATCACCTTTTGGTTACAATATTTGGTGGCCCTTGTTTATTAGGTTAGGGAAATCACCTTAGGTTTACAACATTTGATAGCCTTTGGTTATTAGGTTGGGGAATCACCTTTGGGTTACAACATTTGATAGCCTTTGGTTATTAGGTTGGGGGATCACCTTTGTGTTACATTTGGTAGTCATTGTTTATTAGTTTAAGGGGATTTATGTACTATGTAGGTGTGATGTAAAAATGTTTGATTATTTCAGTTTTATTTAATTGCTGCATACTTAAACCCGAGTGATGCTGAAGAATGGGCAAGATTGGCAGAAATGTCTTTGGAACAGAGTGACATTAAGCAAGCTATAAATTGCTATGCTAAAGGTATTCATCAGATAATGTATATCTTCTACCTACCTAACAAAGTAGAAATAGGTCCTGTCCATGTGTTAGTGTGTGTGTCCATCCATCCAGTAGTGTTGGGGTGAATACATTGCAAATATATTGAATATGAAAACAAATACTTTGAAATTTTATGAATACGAGTACTCAAATTTCAAATGTATTTGAATATGAATACGAGTAATTCTCACCAGAACCATAACCCTTTACCCAACACAGACGATATCAAAATTTATTATTTTAAATACCATTTTTTCAAATTTTTCAAAAAATTTCTGCAAAACCATATCATGTGACCCCTCGTTGGAACGAGCTCGACGAGCTCGTTCCATCGAGGGGTCACATGATATGTTTTTGTTGAAAGTTTTTGAAAAATATTATTTTTTTAACTGCTGAAGTTGCATAATACGTGGGCGGATGTGGGCAATTTGTTAGGTAAAGGGTTAAGAAATGTCATTCTACTGGTGAAAATGTGTTATTTATATTTTTTTATTCAGCTTTCTTCTCACCAATGCTTTAAGAAATGTCAGTCTACTGTTGAAAATGTCTGTCCATTGTCCGTCCATCTTATCACCAGTCTGTCCATTGTCCGTCCATCTTCTCA
The DNA here is from genome assembly GCA_031216915.1 of Pictodentalium vernedei. NCBI lineage: Eukaryota > Metazoa > Mollusca > Scaphopoda > Dentaliida > Dentaliidae > Pictodentalium > Pictodentalium vernedei. The sequence continues at coordinate 549,909,971 of CM062293.1, read as the reverse complement.
CCAGTGTTACTGAAAAGATTTTCTTTTGTGATCAAAGTACTGTTACAGTTGACCATCCTTCTCACTGATCAAATCCTAAGGCTTTTCTGATGTAATTTTTTTTTCATTTCCAACAGATCAAATCCTAAGGCTTTTCTGATGTAATTTTTTTTTCATTTCCAACAGATCAAATCCTAAGCCTTTTCTGATGTAATTCTTTTTAGCTCGCTTGACTTTCAGTCAGGGGAGCTATAGTGATCACTCACCGTCCGCCGTCCGTGAACATGGTGTTTGCGTCTTCTCCTCCCAAACCACTGAACCAATTTAATTGATATTTGAGGTAATAGCTTGTTATGACATTGCATTTTGATTTTGTTCAAATCAAGTTGCGTTGCCCCTCGGTAGGGCCACTCCAAAAAGTGTGCTTAAGTCTTAAAAACCAACAGTAGCAGAGACTTGATATTGGTGTGGGTTCTTATTTGGGCTCACTGTTGGAGCTTGAATTATAACTTACTTCAAAATGAGGAATTTTCTTTAAAAATCATCTCCTTCAGATCCAGCAGTCGGAATGTTTTGATATTTGGTATGCAGCATCCTTAGGGGGTGTAAGATTCAATTTTGTTCAAGCCAAGTCCCTGGGTTGATATTTGGGCTCCATGTGGGAGCCCAAATTATAACTTAGTTCAATATGAGGAATTTTCTTCAAAAATCTTCTTCACCTCCACCAGTCAGAATCTTTTGATATTTGGTATATAGCATCCCACTGGAGGTGAGATTCAAGTTTGTTCAAGCCTAGTCTCTGGGTTCATATTTGGGCTCCCTGGGAGCCCAAATTATTACTTAGTTCAATATGAGGAATATTCTTTAAAAATCTTCTCTTTTTTTTTAGATCCATTGGTCAGAATCTTTAGATATTTGGTATAAGCTTTTTTTAGGAGGGGTAGATGCAACTTGTCAGGGCTTATCTTTCGACGAGAATTCGCGAATCGATTCGCTCAAAGATTCGCGCAATAAAACCGGCGAGAATCCATGTAGATTCTTGCTGCACCTCTGCTAGGATTCGCGTGAAAAAAATTGAGTCATTTTAACCCTTTAACTAACACAGCGGCAACAAATTAACTAATAGAAGGCTGACATGACCTGATATATCCTGACACTTTGTCAATAAAATCTTACAAATATGGCTGTCATTGGAACCGGCTCATTGAGCCGGTTCCAACGACAGCCATATTTGTAAGATTTTATTGCTAAATATTGTTCATTTAATTATTTTATCATTTATTTATTATTTATTGTTTAAAAATTATCAAATTTAGTTTTAAAAAGTAAAAAGGTGTGTTGGGTGAAAGGTTAACATGTGTTATCAGTATACAACAGTGGTTGAACCATGGTGGCGTCATGGGATCCTGGGACACTCATAGTAGGTATGGATTCTCGCAACCATTTTCACGAGAATCCAAATGGATTCTCACAAATTTAGACGAAATATAAGCCCTGCTTGTTGAAATCAATTCTCTGGGTTGATATTTAGGCTACCATGTCAGGTGAGTGCCCTCAGGCCTCCTGGGACCTCTTGTTTCATTTCCAACAGATCAAGCCCTAAGGCTTTTCTAATGTGTACAACTCAAAGTTAGCTAAGCACCAAAGTATATCCAACTACCCGTTTTACGTTTCAATTGAAATATTGTTATGAAAAGTGTATATATTTTATATTCAATTATATCTTTCATGATTTAAGTACAGAAATTAAGATTTTGTTTGTGTTTGACATTATTTTTTAGCTTTTGAATACGATAACCATGGAAAATGGATATTATTGATAAAACAGGAAATATTTCAAATTTGCCAAAAAGTTGACGAGCGAACTGGTATGAGTTCAATATCGAGTATGAGACCCATTTTGTCTAATTACAGCTTGACAGTGCCTTCTCATGCTCCCATTCAGGTTCCAGATGGTCCTTTGTGGGATGTTGTTCCATTCTTGGACCAGCATGGCACCAAGCTCCTATTTTGGTCATGGTTGATCAGCTGTTACCGCTTGGCCCTGTGACCTACTTTCTTCTAACACTCTAGGGGTAGTTTTTATAAAGGGATTTCCTTGTAACTAGGATGACTCAGTATAATATCTAGATAAGAAGGTTCTATTTTAGTCATGATCAATCTGCCGGACGAGCTCGTGGGCTAGATTCCTGTAGCAAAGTCTGTGAGTTAATTTTATGAATGGATTTTATTGTAACTTGTTGCAATGACTCGTTTTGGAATGATTTTACTGTAACTTGGTAACTTTTGTTGGCCTATGCTAAATGTGAGGGCCCATCAACCTAGGCCTCGGTTTTTAGCTCAACTTGACAAAGTCAAGCTGAGCTATTGCCATCACTTCTCTTCAGTCGGCGTACGTACATACGTACGGGTGGGCGTATGTATGTATATAAGTACGTACGTATGTCCACAATTTCCTTTGGCACACCTAACCCTTTACCTAACATGAAAAGCAGACGACACTTGCCAAAAAAATTCTTGAATAATTAATTTTTTTCATTTTTTGTCTCAAAAACATAGGTTATGACCCCTCGTTGGAACGAGCTCGTTCCAACGAGGGGTCATAACCTATGTTTTTGAGACAAAAAATGAAAAAAATTAATTATTCAAGAATTTTTTTGGCAAGTGTCGTCTGCTTTTCAACACATGTCACATGACCCGATCCTCAACAACCATTGAACTTGATTTAGTCAGGCATCAACATATTCATTTGGCATGCCCTTCAGGGCACATTTATTATCAGATCGATTTGAAACTTGGTTTGCTTGTTTGGGATGACCTCAAGATGGAAACTATCGATTTTCTTCCATTTCCATCAAAAAATGTTGCCACTGGCAACAACCATAAAATTTGATTTAGTCAGGCATAAATATATTCCTTTGCATGCCCTACAGGGCAGATTTATGATCAGATCGGTTTGAAACTTGGTATGCTTGTTTGGGATGACGTCTAGATGGGAGCTATCAATTTTCTTCTATTTCCATGAAAAAATGTGGCCGCTGGCAGCATTCTTAGAACTTAGTTTAGTCAAACCTCAATATTTCCCTTTGGCACAGCCTACAGGGCCTACAGGGCACATTTATGATCGGATTGCTTTGAAACGTGGCATGTTTGTTTTGGGTGACCTCTAGGTGGGAGCTATCAATTTCTTCCATTTCCGTCAAAAATAGTTGCCATTGGCAATGAACTTTGATGAACTTAATAAAAAAAGTGTAGTTAAACATCAATATTTCCCTTTGACACACCCTTCAGGGCACATTTATGATTGGATCGCTTGGAAACTTGGTGTGCTTGTGTGGGGTGATGTCTATATGGGAGCTATCAATTTTCTTCCACTTCTGTTGGAAAAATGTTGCTGTTGACGTTTGATCTTAGTTTAGTCAGACCTCAGTATTTTCCCTTGACACACCCTTCAGGGCACATTTATGATCGGATCACTTTGAAACTTGGTGTGAGTTCAGGGTGATCTCTAGACTTGGGCTATTGATTTTTTTCATTTCCATAAAAAGCTATTGTCGTTATCACCACCCTTTGAACTTACTGCATTTGTGCATCAACTTATCCCTTTTGCTCTCTCTGCAGGGTATATTTATGAATTTCCATAAAAAAGAACAAAACATTGCCACAAGCAATGACCTTCAAACTTAGTGCATTTGTGCTTTAACATCTTCCCTTGGCATCCTCAGAGGGCACATTCATTATCAGGTTGTTTTGAAACTTTGTATGCTAATGCAGGGTGACAAAGATAGGAGCTATTGATTTTCTTTTCATATCCATCAAAAACTATTGCTGTTAGCAATAATCTTTGAGTTTATTGCATTTGTGCATCAACATTCTTCTTTGACATGGCCTCCAGGGCACATTTATCTTAGGATTGTTTTTGAACTTGGTGTGCTTATTAGGCGGGACCTCTGGATAAGAGCTATTGATTAGCATTCATTTCTGTGAAAAAAGTTGCCATTTACAATAACCTCTGAACCTACTGCATTTGTGTATCATCATTCTTCCTTTAGCCAGTCTTACAGTTTACATTTAAAAATGCATGGATTACTCTGACGTTGTGCACACACAATACTGTTATGTTGAAATTTCATCAAATAACATTGGTACCAATGATCTTCAATTTTGCCATTTCACTTATAACTTACCAAGTTCAAGTTTGTCAAGTTGAGCTACAGTGTCATTGACACTTTCATTTAGTACAGTCTACACCTCAAGTCATTCTTATTGAAAACAGCATGTAGGGTACAGAACTCTACATATTCTCAATTATCACAAGTCTGGTCTTATTTCATAATCCTTTCATAAACATTGAACAGTATCTTTTTCATCAAACACTACACAGTCAGGTGAAGCTACAGTGTCATTGGCAAATCCTAAGTCTTTTCTGATGTAATTCTTTTTAGCTCGTCTTGATGTAGTCAAGCTGAGATTACCTGAGTGCTCTCTGTTCATCTGTCCATCCGTGCTTTGTATCATCCATCTGTTAATCCGTCATGCGTCAACACTATGTTTTGGACTTCTGCAAAACCTCTGAGCCAATTCAAGTGAAAATTTGTGTGAGTGATGGTACCGAAGGGGCATTGCATTTTTGTCATGCCCAGCTCATAGGGGGAAAATGCTCCAAAATGTTTTTAAATCTTCTCATGAACCAGTGGGGACAATGACTTGATATTTGTTATGGCACTTCCTTTTGAGGTGTAGAATTAAATTTGTTCAAACAAAGTTTGTGAAGTAGTGTTAGTGTTTGGCTTAGTAATGGGAAGGGTAAGATATTTGGCCCTGCCCAAAATTTCTATTTTCTGAACCAATGGACTGATTTGAACCAAATTTTGTGTGTAGTATTATTGGGCTATAAGTACCTGACTCATGTACAGAAAATTGTTTTCCGTGTTCCTGTGGAAACCCGGGAGCTGAAAATAGAAATATTTTCCAAAACCCATATTTCCAAAACCACACGAAACAGAGAACTGTTATTTGGTATGAAGCATCCCTAGGAGTAGAATTGAATGGTTAAAAAAAGAATTGCTATCTGTTATGTCAGGGTGTTCTGTAGGGGGCACTAAAAAAATGCTAAGTCTGGATGTTTGCAAAAATTTAAAAAACATTTTCTCCAGAACCAATAATTAAAATGTGTTGATATTTGGTATACAACATCCATAAATCAGATATAAGTTAGTTGAAATGTGTTGATATTTGGTATACAACATCCATAAATCAGATATAAGTTAGTTGAAATGTGTTGATATTTGGTATACAACATCCATAAATCAGATATAAGTTAGTTGAAATGTGTTGATATTTGGTATACAACATCCATAAATCAGATATAAGTTAGTTGAAATGTGTTGATATTTGGTATACAACATCCATAAATCAGATATAAGTTAGTTGAAATGTGTTGATATTTGGTATACAACATCCATAAATCAGATATAAGTTAGTTGAAATGTGTTGATATTTGGTATACAACATCCATAGGGGAATCAGATATAAGTTGGTTGAAATGTTTTGATATTTGGTATAGAACATCCATAGGGGGAATCAGATATAAGTTAGTTGAAATGTTTTGATATTTGGTATACAACATCCATAGGGGGAATCAGATATAAGTTAGTAGAAATGTGTTGATATTTGGTATACAACATCCATAAATCAGATATAAGTTAGTTGAAATGTGTTGATATTTGGTATACAACATCCATAAATCAGATATAAGTTAGTTGAAATGTGTTGATATTTGGTATACAACATCCATAGGGGTATCAGATATAAGTTGGTTGAAATGTTTTGATATTTGGTATACAACATCCATAGGGGGAATCAGATATAAGTTAGTTGAAATGTTTTGATATTTGGTATACAACATCCTTAGGGGGAATCTGATATAAGTTAGTTGAAATGTGTTGATATTTGGTATACAACATCCATAAGGGGAATCAGATATAAGTTAGTTGAAATGTGTGGATATTTGGTATACAACATCCATAGGGGAATCAGTTATAAGTTAGTTGAAATGTTTTGATATTTGGTATACAACATCCATAGGGGAATCAGATATAAGTTAGTTGAAATGTTTTGATATTTGGTATACAACATCCATAGGGGGAATCAGATATAAGTTAGTTGAAATGTGTTGATATTTGGTATACAACATCCATAGGGGGAATCAGATATAAGTTAGTTGAAATGTGTGGATATTTGGTATACAACATCCATAGGGGGAATCAGATATAAGTTAGTTGAAATGTGTGGATATTTGGTATACAACATCCATAGAGAAATCAGATATAAGTTAGTTGAAATGTTTTGATATTTGGTATACAGCATCCATAGGGGAATCAGATATAAGTTAGTTGAAATGTGTTGATATTTGGTATACAACATCCATAGGGGGAATCAGATATAAGTTAGTTGAAATGTTTTGATATTTGGTTTTCAACATCCATAGAGGAATCAGATATAAGTTAGTTGAAATGTTTTGATATTTGGTATACAGCATCCATAGGGGAATCAGATATAAGTTAGTTGAAATGTTTTGATATTTGGTATACAACATCCATGGAGGAATCAGATATAAGTTAGTTGAAATGTGTGGATATTTGGTATACAACATCCATAGGGGAATCAGTTATAAGTTAGTTGAAATGTGTTGATATTTGGTATACAACATCCATAGGGGGATCAGATATAAGTTAGTTGAAATGTTTTGTTATTTAGTATACAACATCCATAGGGGAATCAGATATAAGTTAGTTGAAATGTTTTGATATTTGGTATACAACATCCATAAATCAGATATAAGTTAGTAGAAATGTTTTGATATTTGGTATACAACATCCATAGGGGGGATCAGATATAAGTTAGTTGAAATGTTTCAATATTTGGTATACAACATCCATAGGGGGATCAGATATAAGTTAGTAGAAATGTTTTGATATTTGGTATACAACATCCATAAGGGAATCAGATATAAGTTAGTTGAAATGTTTTGATATTTGGTATACAACATCCATAGGGGAATCAGATATAAGTTAGTTGAAATGTGTTGATATTTGGTATACAACATCCATAGGGGAATCAGATATAAGTTAGTTGAAATGTTTTGATATTTGGTATACAACATCCATAAATCAGATATAAGTTAATTGAAATGTGTTGATATTCAGTATACAACATCCATAGGGGGATCAGATATTAGTTAGTTGAAATGTTTTGATATTTGGTATACAACATCCATAAATCAGATATAAGTTAGTTGAAATGTTTTGATATTTGGTATACAACATCCATAGGAGGAATCAGATATAAGTTAGTTGAAATGTGTTGATATTTGGTATACAGCATCCATAGGGGAATCAGATATAAGTTAGTTGAAATGTGTTGATATTTGGTATACAACATCCATAGGGGAATCAGATATAAGTTAGTTGAAATGTTTTGATATTTGGTTTTCAACATCCATAGAGGAATCAGATATAAGTTAGTTGAAATGTTTTGATATTTGGTATACAACATCCATGGGGGATCAGATATAAGTTAGTTGAAATGTTTTGATATTTGGTATACAACATCCATAGGGGGAATCAGATATAAGTTAGTTGAAATGTGTTGATATTTGGTATACAACATCCATAGGGGGATCAGATATAAGTTAGTTGAAATGTTTTGATATTTGGTATACAACATCCATAGGGGAATCAGATATAAGTTAGTAGAAATGTTTTGATATTTGGTATACAACATCCATAGGGGGATCAGATATAAGTTAGTTGAAATGTTTTGATATTTGGTATACAACATCCATAGGGGGATCAGATATAAGTTAGTAGAAATGTTTTGATATTTGGTATACAACATCCATAGGGGAATCAGATATAAGTTAGTAGAAATGTTTTGATATTTGGTATACAACATCCGTAAATCAGATATAAGTTAGTTGAAATGTGTTGATATTTGGTATACAACATCCATAAATCAGATATAAGTTAGTTGAAATGTTTTGATATTTGGTATACAACATCCATAAATCAGATATAAGTTAGTTGAAATGTGTTGATATTTGGTATACAACATCCATAAATCAGATATAAGTTAGTTGAAATGTTTTGATATTTGATATACAACATCCATAAATCAGATATAAGTTAGTAGAAATGTTTTGATATTTGGTATACAACATCCATAAATCAGATATAAGTTATTTGAAATGTGTTGATATTTGGTATACAACATCCATAGGGGGAATCAGATATAAGTTAGTTGAAATGTTTTGATATTTGGTTTTCAACATCCATAGAGGAATCAGATATAAGTTAGTTGAAATGTTTTGATATTTGGTATACAGCATCCATAGGGGAATCAGATATAAGTTAGTTGAAATGTTTTGATATTTGGTATACAACATCCATGGGGGAATCAGATATAAGTTAGTTGAAATGTGTGGATATTTGGTATACAACATCCATAGGGGAATCAGTTATAAGTTAGTTGAAATGTGTTGATATTTGGTATACAACATCCATAGGGGGATCAGATATAAGTTAGTTGAAATGTTTTGTTATTTAGTATACAACATCCATAGGGGAATCAGATATAAGTTAGTTGAAATGTTTTGATATTTGGTATACAACATCCATAAATCAGATATAAGTTAGTAGAAATGTTTTGATATTTGGTATACAACATCCATAGGGGGGATCAGATATAAGTTAGTTGAAATGTTTTGATATTTGGTATACAACATCCATAGGGGGATCAGATATAAGTTAGTAGAAATGTTTTGATATTTGGTATACAACATCCATAAGGGAATCAGATATAAGTTAGGTGAAATGTTTTGATATTTGGTATACAACATCCATAGGGGAATCAGATATAAGTTAGTTGAAATGTGTTGATATTTGGTATACAACATCCATAGGGGAATCAGATATAAGTTAGTTGAAATGTTTTGATATTTGGTATACAACATCCATAAATCAGATATAAGTTAATTGAAATGTGTTGATATTCAGTATACAACATCCATAGGGGGATCAGATATAAGTTATTTGAAATGTTTTGATATTTGGTATACAACATCCATAAATCAGATATAAGTTAGTTGAAATGTTTTGATATTTGGTATACAACATCCATAGGAGGAATCAGATATAAGTTAGTTGAAATGTGTTGATATTTGGTATACAGCATCCATAGGGGAATCAGATATAAGTTAGTTGAAATGTGTTGATATTTGGTATACAACATCCATAGGGGAATCAGATATAAGTTAGTTGAAATGTTTTGATATTTGGTTTTCAACATCCATAGAGGAATCAGATATAAGTTAGTTGAAATGTTTTGATATTTGGTATACAACATCCATGGGGGATCAGATATAAGTTAGTTGAAATGTTTTGATATTTAGTATACAACATCCATAGGGGGAATCAGATATAAGTTAGTTGAAATGTGTTGATATTTGGTATACAACATCCATAGGGGGATCAGATATAAGTTAGTTGAAATGTTTTGATATTTGGTATACAACATCCATAGGGGAATCAGATATAAGTTAGTTGAAATGTTTTGATATTTGGTATACAACATCCATAAATCAGATATAAGTTAGTTGAAATGTTTTGATATGTGGTATACAACATCCATAGGTGGATCAGATATAAGTTAGTTGAAATGTTTTGATATTTGTTATACAACATCCATAGAGGGATCAGATATAAGTTAGTTAAAATGAAGCCCCCTTGGTTCATATTTGGGCTCAATGCTGTAGCCTGAATCTTTAACTAACCATAGGGGGATCAGATATAAGTTAGTTGAAATGTTTTGATATTTGGTATACAACATCCATAGGGGAATCAGATATAAGTTAGTTGAAATGTTTTGATATTTGGTATACAACATCCATAGGGGGATCAGATATAAGTTAGTTGAAATGTTTTGATATTTGGTATACAACATCCATAGGGGAATCAGATATAAGTTAGTTGAAATGTTTTGATATTTGGTATACAACATCCATAGGGGGATCAGATATAAGTTAGTAGAAATGTTTTGATATTTGGTATACAACATCCATAGGGGAATCAGATATAAGTTAGTAGAAATGTTTTGATATTTGGTATACAACATCCATAAATCAGATATAAGTTAGTTGAAATGTTTTGATATTTGGTATACAACATCCATAAATCAGATATAAGTTAGTTGAAATGTTTTGATATTTGGTATACAACATCCATAAATCAGATATAAGTTAGTAGAAATGTTTTGATATTCGGTATACAACATCCATAAATTAGATAAAAGTTAGTTGAAATGTGTTGATATTTGGTATACAACATCCATAAATCAGATATAAGTTAGTTGAAATGTTTTGATATTTGGTATACAACATCCATAAATCAGATATAAGTTAGTTGAAATGTGTTGATATTTGGTATACAACATCCATAAATCAGATATAAGTTAGTAGAAATGTTTTGATATGTGGTATACAACATCCATAAATCAGATATAAGTTAGTTGAAATGTTTTGATATTTGGTATACAACATCCATAGGAGGATCAGATATAAGTTAGTTGAAATATTTTGATATTTGGTATACAACATCCATTGGGGGATCAGATATAAGTTAGTTGAAATGTTTTGATATTTGGTATACAACATCCATAGGAGGATCAGATATAAGTTAGTTGAAATATTTTGATATTTGGTATACAACATCCATAGGGGGATCAGATATAAGTTAGTTGAAATGTTTTGATATTTGGTATACAACATCCATAGGAGGATCAGATATAAGTTTGTTGAAATATTTTGATATTTGGTATACAACATCCATAGGGGAATCAGATATAAGTTAGTAGAAATTTTTTGATATTTGGTATACAACATCCATAGGGGGATCAGATATAAGTTAGTTGAAATGTTTTGATATTTGGTATACAACATCCATAGGGGGATCAGATATAAGTTAGTAGAAATGTTTTGATATTTGGTATACAACATGCATAGGGGAATCAGATATAAGTTAGTAGAAATGTTTTGATATTTGGTATACAACATCCATAAATCAGATATAAGTTAGTTGAAATGTGTTGATATTTGGTATACAACATCCATAAATCAGATATAAGTTAGTTGAAATGTTTTGATATTTGGTATACAACATCCATAAATCAGTTATAAGTTAGTTGAAATGTGTTGATATTTGGTATACAACATCCATAAATCAGATATAAGTTAGTTGAAATGTGTTGATATTTGGTATATAACATCCATAAATCAGATATAAGTTAGTAGAAATGTTTTGATATTTGGTATACAACATCCATAAATCAGATATAAGTTAGTTGAAATGTGTTGATATTTGGTATACAACATCCATAAATCAGATATAAGTTAGTTGAAATGTTTTGATATTTGGTATACAACATCCATAGAGGGATCAGATATAAGTTAGTTAGAATGAAGCCCCCTTGGTTCATATTTGGGCTCAATGCTGTAGCCTGAATCTTTAACTTAGGGCAATATGGGGTAAAATCTTCTTCAGATTCACAAGTCAGAATCCTTTCATATTTGGTATATAACATCTTTGGGTAGAGGGGAGGGGGGGGGGGGGGTGTAGTGCAGATTCAAATTTATTCCAATTGGGTCCCTGTGTTCATATTTGGTAGCCCACAATTTTAACTTAGTGCAATATGAGGAAATTTTCTTTAAAAATTTTCTTTTCATATTTGATTTACAACATCTCTAGGGGGTTGAGATTCAAGTTTGTTCAATTCAAATGGTTTTATATTTGATATTCAACTTCTCTACGTGAGATCAGATTCAAGTTTGTTCAAATCAAATGCCTGGGTTAATATTTTAATTTTAACTTAATGAAATATGAGGGAATTTCTTAAAAAATCTTATTCAGATTCAAAGGTCAGAATCCTTTCATTTGGTATACAACATTGCAGGAGGAGAGGGGGGGGGGGTGGAGTTCAGATTCAAGTTTGTTCAAATTGGGTTCCTGGGTTCATATTTGGACTCCCTATTGTAGCCCAAATTTTAACTTAGTGCAATATGAGGAAATTTATTTGAAAATATTCTCCTTCAGATCCACCAGTCAGAATCATTTCACGTTTGGAATACAACATCTCTAGTTCACAACTCAGAACTCTTAGTCTTTTCAGATCCACCAGTCAGAATCATTTCATATTTGGAATACAACATCTCTAGTTCACAACTCAGAACTCTTAGTGTGTTCAGATCCACCAGTCAGAATCATTTCATATTTGGAATACAACATCTCTAGTTCACAACTCAGAACTCTTAGTGTGTTCAGATCCACCAGTCAGAATCATTTCATATTTGGAATACAACATCTCTAGTTCACAACTCAGAACTCTTAGTGTGTTCAGATCCACCAGTCAGAATCATTTCACGTTTGGAATACAACATCTCTAGTTCACTACTCAGAACTCTTAGTGTGTTCAGATCCACCAGTCTGAATCATTTCACGTTTGGAATACAACATCTCTAGTTCACAACTCAGAACTCTTAGTCTGTTCAGATCCACCAGTCAGAATCATTTCATATTTGGAATACAACATCTCTAGTTCACAACTCAGAACTCTTAGTCTGTTCAGATCCACCAGTCAGAATCATTTCATATTTGGAATACAACATCTCTAGTTCACTACTCAGAACACTTAGTGTGATTTTAACAGAAGTTTGATATGCAGCATAAGTGAGAAACAGATATTTGATTTATACTCGACCAAAAAAGAAATTGTGCTTTGCAGAAATTGATCAAACTCCAAAAAAATAATTTCGTAGGTGTAAAGAATGTTAACCTGTTCATGAATTAGTTATATTGAACACAAAAACAGCTTTCCCCGTTAAAATTGCATTAACGTTAAATGACGTGCTGCACGTTTGTGAAAATGCATGTTTTGCACGTGGAGAGTCTGAAAATTCATGCAGCAGTGTGAATCCTTGGGTATTTAAACACTGAAGTCAGGCCTTCCTATCGTTCACATTCAAACTTGCGCTGCTGTTAAAATGACTCCACATTAGCATGCCAAGATTGACAATGAATCAATGTCTCCTTACCCTGGGTATGATTAGAGCTGGTAGAACACACAGAGAGGTTGCCCAGCATTTGAACTGCCACCGTAACACTGTAGACAGGCTAGTCCATCGACATGCACAACATGATGACGTTCGAGACCGACCCCACTCCGGGAGACCCCGAGTTACCACCCCAGCACAAGAACGGTATATCCGTGTCGTCCATCTCCGGAACCAGCAACAAACTGCAACGACAGCCAGGAACATCCCTAACCTGAGACGGATACATCCTCAAACAGTAATCAACCGGCTGAGAGAATACGGCTTACGTTCTCGAAGACCTGCAATTTGTCCGATTTTGATGTTACGTCATCGTCGTGCTCGACTGCGGTGGTGTAGACAAATCTCAGGCATCCCTTATACTGGTGGCGACATGTTTTATTCACAGATGAATGTCATTTCCAACTTTCATCATCAGATGGCTTCCGCCAGAGAGTGTACAGACGTCAAAACGAACGCTACGCAGATCAATGTGTCGTGGAGCGAAACCATTATGGGGGAGGGTCTCTCATGTTACTGCCCGTAACAGAACGGAGCTGGTCATTATTGATGGCAATCTCAATGCAGCCAGATATCGTGATGAAGTGCTTACACCTGTTATTGTCCCATTTCTAAAACATCACGGCCCAGCATGCTACGGCAGGACAACGCCCGACCCCACGCAGCTCGTGTTGTTCAACAGTATCTGCAGCAACAACAAGTGGATGTTCTTCCCTGGCCCGCAAATTCGCCCGATATCTCACCCATTGAGCACGTATGGGATGAAATGAAATGTCAGCTATGCCGGCTTCCCCATGCACTATCAACGCTTGTGGAACTCCAAAGACAGCTTATCAGAATATGGAACAACATCCCACAACACTTCCATGCTAACTTGTTTGCTTCCATGAGGCGTAGATGCACAGCAGTAGTCGATGCAGACGGAGGTCATACCAGATATTGAGTGTGTGACTTTTGTGTTTGACCCTTAGTGTCTTTGACTCTCCATGGCACCAAGAGTATTCATCGCAGCGTAATGAAATTTCTCGTGTTGATCACAAATTGATTCATCTGTGATTGAATAAAATTTCCATGAATGAAAATGATATATATCTTTTTTTAGTGTTATTTTTAGCATGCACACTTTCTTTTTTGGGAGAGTATATATTAAAAAAATTAACCCTAGCTATCATGTGACTCCTGTGTGCTAAAAATAGAAACATAAATCCAAGGAGCCATGTAACTGAAGAATTAGAATTTTTTTTTTTATTAAGTACCCTCTAGAGGTGTGTAACTAAGATCAATCCTCATAGGTTGTACCAATGGGCTCCATAGGGGAGCTCCAATTCTAACATTATGATTAAGTGAAGAAAAGGCATGAGACTATTTTAGTCACTCCTGAGGGGCTCATGGGTTGACATTTGATCCTGTGGAGATTGATTACTTGATATAGATTCATTCTTGGTCTGGGTTTATATCGGGTTCTGTTTAAGGTGAGCACTTCAGACAGCATGGCATCTCTTGTTTCATTTCCAACAGATCAAATCTGCTGTCTTTCCTGACTGAATTCTGTTTTTTGTCTTTTTCAGCCATTAAAAATGATCCAAATAATGTAGATTATATATGGGGCAAATGTCGCCTCCACGAGCAGCTTGGAGAACAGAAAAAGGTGTTGGAGGGATATCAGCAAGCAATGAAGTTAATGCCTCATGAAGAGAGTGACAAATATATGCAGATGGCACGAGATATGACAAAGGTAAATTTCAAGTAGCAAACTGTTGAACTAACTGTTGAACTTAATTTTTGATGTAAATGATTGTAAAATGTTCTCAGTCTAACAAAAGAAATGAATGGAGGGGAAAAATCGTAGGTGCTAGGTGAATTAATCAGGGAAAAACTATGAATTAATTAGTGAAAACTATGAGATTGCCATTCACAAGTCAATGCAGAATTAAACTGAAAACTTGGAGTCTGCCATTCACAAGTCACTGCTCAGTTAATTAGTGAAAACTAGGAGATTGCCATTGACAAGTCAGTGCTTAATTAATTAGCAAAAACTAGATTGCCATTCATGAGTCAATGCAGAATTAATTAGTGAAAACTAGGAGATTGCCATTCACAAGTCAATGCAGAATTAATTAGTGAAAACTAGGAGATTGTCATTCACAAGTCAATGCAGAATTAATTAGTGAAAACTAGGAGATTGTCATTCACAAGTCAATGCCGAGAATTAATTAGTTAAAACTAGGAGATTGTCATTCACAAGTCAATACAGAATTAAACTAAAAACTTGGAGTCTGCCATTCACAAGTCACTGCTCAGTTAATTAGTGAAAACTAGGAGATTGTCATTCACAAGTCAATGCCGAGAATTAATCAGTTAAAACTAGGAGATTGTCATTCACAAGTCAATACAGAAGTAATTAGTGAAAACTAGGAGATTGTCATTCACAAGTCAATGCAGAATTAATTAGTGAAAACTAGGAGATTGTCATTCACAAGTCAATGCCGAGAATTAATTAGTTAAAACTAGGAGATTGTCATTAACAAGTCAATGCAGAATTAATTTGTGAAAACTAGGAGATTGCCATTCACAAGTCAATGCAGAATTAATTAGTGAAAACTATGAGATTGCCATTCACAAGTCAATGCAGAATTAAACTGAAAACTTGGAGTCTGCCATTCACAAGTCACTGCTCAGTTAATTAGTGAAAACTAGGAGATTGCCATTGACAAGTCAGTGCTTAATTAATTAGCAAAAAATAGATTGCCATTCATGAGTCAATGCAGAATTAATTAGTGAAAACTAGGAGATTGCCATTCACAAGTCAATGCAGAATTAATTAGTGAAAACTAGGAGATTGTCATTCACAAGTCAATGCAGAATTAATTAGTGAAAACTAGGAGATTGTCATTCACAAGTCAATGCCGAGAATTAATTAGTTAAAACTAGGAGATTGTCATTCACAAGTCAATACAGAATTAAACTAAAAACTTGGAGTCTGCCATTCACAAGTCACTGCTCAGTTAATTAGTGAAAACTAGGAGATTGTCATTCACAAGTCAATGCCGAGAATTAATCAGTTAAAACTAGGAGATTGTCATTCACAAGTCAATACAGAAGTAATTAGTGAAAACTAGGAGATTGTCATTCACAAGTCAATGCAGAATTAATTAGTGAAAACTAGGAGATTGTCATTCACAAGTTAATGCCGAGAATTAATTAGTTAAAACTAGGAGATTGTCATTAACAAGTCAATGCAGAATTAATTAGTGAAAACTAGGAGATTGCCATTCACAAGTCAATGCAGAATTAATTAGTGAAAACTATGAGATTGCCATTCACAAGTCAATGCAGAATTAATTAGTGAAAACTAGGAAATTGCCATTCACAAGTCAAATCAGAATTAAACTGAAAACTGGGAGATTGTCATTCACAAGTCATTGCAGAAGTAATTAGTGGAAACTAGGAGATTGTCATTCACAAGTCATTGCTGAATTAATTCGTGAAAACTAGGTGATTGCCATTCACAAGTCAATGCCGAATTAATTAGTGAAAACTGGGACATTGTAATTCACAAGTCAATGCTGAATTAATTAGTGAAAACTATGAGATTGTCATTCACAAGTCACTCCTCGGTTAATTAGTGAAAACTAGGAGATTATCATTCACAAGGAAATGCAGAATTAATTAGTTAAAACTAGGAGATTGCCATTCACAAAGAAATGCAGAATTAATTAGTGAAAACTAGGAGATTGCCATTCACAAGGAAATGCAGAATTAATTAGTGAAAACTAGGAGATTGTCATTCACAAGTCACTCCTCAGTTAATTAGTGAAAACTAGGAGATTGTCATTCACAAGTCACTGCTGAATTAATTAGTTGAAACTAGAAGATTGTCATTCACAAGTCACTCCTCACTTAATTAGAGAAAACTAGGAGATTGTAGTTGACAAGTCAGTGCACTGAAAACTAGGAGATTGTCAATTATAAGTCAATGCAGAAGTAATTTGTGAAAACTAGGAAATTGCCTTCCAAGTCAATGCAGAAGTAATTAGTGAAAACTAGGAGATTGTCTTCACAAGCCAGTGCCGAATTAAGTGGTGAAAACTAGGAGATTGTCATTCACAAGTCAGTGCAGAATTAATTAGTGAAAACTAGGAGATTGCCATTCACATGTCACTCCTCAGTTAATTAGTGACAACTGGGACATTGTAATTCACAAGTCAATGCTGAATTAATTAGTGAAAACTAGGAGATTGCCATTCACAAGTCAATGCAGATTTAATTAAAGAAAACTACGAGATTGCCATTGACAAGTGAATGGAGAATTAATTAGTAAAAACTAGGAGATTGCCATTCACAAGTCAATGCTAAATTAATAAGGGAAAACTATGAGATTGCCATTCACAAGTCAATGCAGAATTAATTAGTGAAAACTAGGAGATTGCTATTGAGAGGTCAGTGCAGAATTAATTAGTAAAAACTAGGAGATTGCCTCTCACAAGTCAGTGCAGAATTAATTAGTAAAAACTAGGAGATTGCCATTCACAAGTCAATGCTAAATTAATAAGGGAAAACTATGAGATTGCCATTCACAAGTCAATACTGAATTAATTAATGAAAACTAGGAGATTGCTACTCACAAGTCATTGCTTAATTAATTAGTAAAAACTTGAAGATTGACTCTCACAAGTCAGTGCTGGATTAATTAGTAAAAACTAGGAGATTGCCATTCACACGTCCATACAGAATTAGTTAGTGAAAACTAGGAGATTGCCATTCGCAAGTCAATGCAGAATTAATTAGTGAAAACTAGGAGATTGCCATTTACAAGTCAATACTGAATTAATTAGTGAAAACTAGGAGATTGCTACTCACAAGTCATTGCTTAATTAATTAGTAAAAAACTTGGAGATTGCCATTCACAAGTCACTGCTGTATTATTTAGCGAAAACTAGGAGATTGCCATTTGCAAGTCATTGCAGAATTAATTAGTGAAAACTAGGAGATTGCCATTCACAAGTCAATGCAGAATTAATTAGTGAAAACTAGGAGATTGTCATTCACAAGTCAATGCAGAATTAATTAGTGAAAACTAGGAGATTGTCATTCACAAGTCAATGCCGAGAATTAATTAGTTAAAACTAGGAGATTGTCATTCACAAGTCAATACAGAATTAAACTAAAAACTTGGAGTCTGCCATTCACAAGTCACTGCTCAGTTAATTAGTGAAAACTAGGAGATTGTCATTCACAAGTCAATGCCGAGAATTAATCAGTTAAAACTAGGAGATTGTCATTCACAAGTCAATACAGAAGTAATTAGTGAAAACTAGGAGATTGTCATTCACAAGTCAATGCAGAATTAATTAGTGAAAACTAGGAGATTGTCATTCACAAGTCAATGCCGAGAATTAATTAGTTAAAACTAGGAGATTGTCATTAACAAGTCAATGCAGAATTAATTTGTGAAAACTAGGAGATTGCCATTCACAAGTCAATGCAGAATTAATTAGTGAAAACTATGAGATTGCCATTCACAAGTCAATGCAGAATTAAACTGAAAACTTGGAGTCTGCCATTCACAAGTCACTGCTCAGTTAATTAGTGAAAACTAGGAGATTGCCATTGACAAGTCAGTGCTTAATTAATTAGCAAAAACTAGATTGCCATTCATGAGTCAATGCAGAATTAATTAGTGAAAACTAGGAGATTGCCATTCACAAGTCAATGCAGAAGTAATTAGTGAAAACTAGGAGATTGTCATTCACAAGTCAATGCAGAATTAATTAGTGAAAACTAGGAGATTGTCATTCACAAGTCAATGCCGAGAATTAATTAGTTAAAACTAGGAGATTGTCATTCACAAGTCAATACAGAATTAAACTAAAAACTTGGAGTCTGCCATTCACAAGTCACTGCTCAGTTAATTAGTGAAAACTAGGAGATTGTCATTCACAAGTCAATGCCGAGAATTAATCAGTTAAAACTAGGAGATTGTCATTCACAAGTCAATACAGAAGTAATTAGTGAAAACTAGGAGATTGTCATTCACAAGTCAATGCAGAATTAATTAGTGAAAACTAGGAGATTGTCATTCACAAGTTAATGCCGAGAATTAATTAGTTAAAACTAGGAGATTGTCATTAACAAGTCAATGCAGAATTAATTTGTGAAAACTAGGAGATTGCCATTCACAAGTCAATGCAGAATTAATTAGTGAAAACTAGGAGATTGTCATTCACAAGTCAATGCCGAGAATTAATTAGTTAAAACTAGGAGATTGTCATTCACAAGTCAATACAGAAGTAATTAGTGAAAACTAGGAGATTGTCATTCACAGGTCAATGCAGAATTAATTAGTGAAAACTAGGAGATTGCCATTCACAAGTCAATGCCGAGAATTAATTAGTTAAAACTAGGAGATTGCCATTCCCAAGTCAATGCAGAATTAATTAGTAAAAACTAGGAGATTGCCATTCACAAGTCAATGCAGAAGTACTTAGTGAAAACTAGGAGGTTGCCATTCACAAGTCAATGCAGAATTAATTAGTGAAAACTATGAGATTGCCATTCACAAGTCAATGCAGAATTAATTAGTGAAAACTAGGAGATTGCCATTCACAAGTCAATGCAGAATTAATTAGTGAAAACTAGGAGACTGCCATTCCCAAGTCAATGCAGAAGTAATTAGTGAAAACTAGGAGATTGTCATTCACAAGTCAATGCAGAATTGTCATTCACAAGTCATTGCTGAATTAATTAGTGAAAACTAGGAGATTGCCATTCACAAGTCAATGCAGTGAAATCTAGGAGATTGCCATTCACAAGTCAATGCAGAAGTAATTAGTGAAATCTAGGAGATTGCATTCCACAAGTCATTGCAGAATTAATTAATGAAAGCTAGGAGATTGTCATTCACAAGTCAAATCTGAATTAAGTAGTGAAATCTAGGAAATTGCCATTCACAAGTCAAATCAGAATTAAACTGAAAACTGGGAGATTGTCATTCACAAGTCATTGCAGAAGTAATTAGTGGAAACTAGGAGATTGTCATTCACAAGTCATTGCTGAATTAATTCGTGAAAACTAGGTGATTGCCATTCACAAGTCAATGCCGAATTAATTAGTGAAAACTGGGACATTGTAATTCACAAGTCAATGCTGAATTAATTAGTGAAAACTATGAGATTGTCATTCACAAGTCACTCCTCGGTTAATTAGTGAAAACTAGGAGATTATCATTCACAAGGAAATGCAGAATTAATTAGTTAAAACTAGGAGATTGCCATTCACAAAGAAATGCAGAATTAATTAGTGAAAACTAGGAGATTGCCATTCACAAGGAAATGCAGAATTAATTAGTGAAAACTAGGAGATTGTCATTCACAAGTCACTCCTCAGTTAATTAGTGAAAACTAGGAGATTGTCATTCACAAGTCACTGCTGAATTAATTAGTTGAAACTAGAAGATTGTCATTCACAAGTCACTCCTCACTTAATTAGAGAAAACTAGGAGATTGTAGTTGACAAGTCAGTGCACTGAAAACTAGGAGATTGTCAATTATAAGTCAATGCAGAAGTAATTTGTGAAAACTAGGAAATTGCCTTCCAAGTCAATGCAGAAGTAATTAGTGAAAACTAGGAGATTGTCTTCACAAGCCAGTGCCGAATTAAGTGGTGAAAACTAGGAGATTGTCATTCACAAGTCAGTGCAGAATTAATTAGTGAAAACTAGGAGATTGCCATTCACATGTCACTCCTCAGTTAATTAGTGACAACTGGGACATTGTAATTCACAAGTCAATGCTGAATTAATTAGTGAAAACTAGGAGATTGCCATTCACAAGTCAATGCAGATTTAATTAAAGAAAACTACGAGATTGCCATTGACAAGTAAATGGAGAATTAATTAGTAAAAACTAGGAGATTGCCATTCACAAGTCAATGCTAAATTAATAAGGGAAAACTATGAGATTGCCATTCACAAGTCAATGCAGAATTAATTAGTGAAAACTAGGAGATTGCTATTGAGAGGTCAGTGCAGAATTAATTAGTAAAAACTAGGAGATTGCCTCTCACAAGTCAGTGCAGAATTAATTAGTAAAAACTAGGAGATTGCCATTCACAAGTCAATGCTAAATTAATAAGGGAAAACTATGAGATTGCCATTCACAAGTCAATACTGAATTAATTAATGAAAACTAGGAGATTGCTACTCACAAGTCATTGCTTAATTAATTAGTAAAAACTTGAAGATTGACTCTCACAAGTCAGTGCTGGATTAATTAGTAAAAACTAGGAGATTGCCATTCACACGTCCATACAGAATTAGTTAGTGAAAACTAGGAGATTGCCATTCGCAAGTCAATGCAGAATTAATTAGTGAAAACTAGGAGATTGCCATTTACAAGTCAATACTGAATTAATTAGTGAAAACTAGGAGATTGCTACTCACAAGTCATTGCTTAATTAATTAGTAAAAAACTTGGAGATTGCCATTCACAAGTCACTGCTGTATTATTTAGCGAAAACTAGGAGATTGCCATTTGCAAGTCATTGCAGAATTAATTAGTGAAAACTAGGAGATTGCCCTTCACAAGTCAATGCAGAGTTAATTAGTGAAAACTAAGAGATTGCCACTCACAAGTCAGTGCAGAATTAATTAGTGAAAACTAGGAGATTGTCATTCACAAGTCACTGCTGAATTAATTAGTTGAAACTAGAAGATTGCCATTCACAAGTCACTCCTTAGTTAATTAGAGAAAACTAGGAGATTGCCCTTCACAAGTCAATGCAGAATTAATTAGTGAAGACTAGGAGATTGCCATTCGCAAGTCAATGCAGAATTAATTAGTGAAAACTAGGAGATTGCCACTCACAAGTCAATACTGAATTAATTAGGGAAAACTAGGAGATTGCCATTCTTAAGTCAATGCTGAATTAATTAGTGATAACTGGGAGATTGCCACTCACAAGTCAATGCTGAATTAATTTGTGAAAACTAGGAGATTGCCACTCACAAGTCATTGCTTAATTAATTAGTAAAAACTTGAAGATTGCCTCTCACAAGTCAGTGCTGGATTAATTAGTAAAAAATAGGAGATTGCCATTCACACGTCCATACAGAATTAATTAGTGAAAACTAGGAGATTGCCATTCACAAGTCAATGCAGAATTAATTAGTGAAAACTAGGAGATTGCCATTTACAAGTCAATACTGAATTAATTAATGAAAACTATGAGATTGCCATTCACAAGTCAATGCAGAATTAAACTGAAAACTTGGAGTCTGCCATTCACAAGTCACTGCTCAGTTAATTAGTGAAAACTAGGAGATTGCCATTGACAAGTCAGTGCTTAATTAATTAGCAAAAACTAGATTGCCATTCATGAGTCAATGCAGAATTAATTAGTGAAAACTAGGAGATTGCCATTCACAAGTCAATGCAGAATTAATTAGTGAAAACTAGGAGATTGTCATTCACAAGTCAATGCAGAATTAATTAGTGAAAACTAGGAGATTGTCATTCACAAGTCAATGCCGAGAATTAATTAGTTAAAACTAGGAGATTGTCATTCACAAGTCAATACAGAATTAAACTAAAAATTTGGAGTCTGCCATTCACAAGTCACTGCTCAGTTAATCAGTGAAAACTAGGAGATTGTCATTCACAAGTCAATGCCGAGAATTAATCAGTTAAAACTAGGAGATTGTCATTCACAAGTCAATACAGAAGTAATTAGTGAAAACTAGGAGATTGTCATTCACAAGTCAATGCAGAATTAATTAGTGAAAACTAGGAGATTGTCATTCACAAGTTAATGCCGAGAATTAATTAGTTAAAACTAGGAGATTGTCATTAACAAGTCAATGCAGAATTAATTTGTGAAAACTAGGAGATTGCCATTCACAAGTCAGTGCAGAATTAATTA
The DNA here is from genome assembly GCA_031216915.1 of Pictodentalium vernedei. NCBI lineage: Eukaryota > Metazoa > Mollusca > Scaphopoda > Dentaliida > Dentaliidae > Pictodentalium > Pictodentalium vernedei. The sequence continues at coordinate 549,886,912 of CM062293.1, read as the reverse complement.
GTGAAAACTAGGAGATTGTCATTCACAAGTCAATGCCGAGAATTAATTAGTTAAAACTAGGAGATTGTCATTCACAAGTCAATACAGAAGTAATTAGTGAAAACTAGGAGATTGTCATTCACAGGTCAATGCAGAATTAATTAGCGAAAACTAGGAGATTGCCATTCACAAGTCAATGCCAAGAATTAATTAGTTAAAACTAGGAGATTGCCATTCCCAAGTCAATGCAGAATTAATTAGTAAAAACTAGGAGATTGCCATTCACAAGTCAATGCAGAAGTACTTAGTGAAAACTAGGAGGTTGCCATTCACAAGTCAATGCAGAATTAATTACTGAAAACTATGAGATTGCCATTCACAAGTCAATGCAGAATTAATTAGTGAAAACTAGGAGATTGCCATTCACAAGTCAATGCAGAATTAATTAGTGAAAACTAGGAGACTGCCATTCCCAAGTCAATGCAGAAGTAATTAGTGAAAACTAGGAGATTGTCATTCACAAGTCAGTGCAGAATTGTCATTCACAAGTCATTGCTGAATTAATTAGTGAAAACTAGGAGATTGCCATTCACAAGTCAATGCAGTGAAATCTAGGAGATTGCCATTCACAAGTCAATGCAGAAGTAATTAGTGAAATCTAGGAGATTGCATTCCACAAGTCAATGCAGAATTAATTAGTGAAAGCTAGGAGATTGTCATTCACAAGTCAAATCTGAATTAAGTAGTGAAATCTAGGAAATTGCCATTCACAAGTCAAATCAGAATTAAACTGAAAACTGGGAGATTGTCATTCACAAGTCATTGCAGAAGTAATTAGTGGAAACTAGGAGATTGTCATTCACAAGTCATTGCTGAATTAATTCGTGAAAACTAGGTGATTGCCATTCACAAGTCAATGCCGAATTAATTAGTGAAAACTGGGACATTGTAATTCACGAGTCAATTCTGAATTAATTAGTGAAAACTATGAGATTGTCATTCACAAGTCACTCCTCGGTTAATTAGTGAAAACTAGGAGATTATCATTCACAAGTAAATGCAGAATTAATTAGTTAAAACTAGGAGATTGCCATTCACAAAGAAATGCAGAATTAATTAGCGAAAACTAGGAGATTGCCATTCACAAGGAAATGCAGAATTAATTAGTGAAAACTAGGAGATTGTCATTCACAAGTCACTCCTCAGTTAATTAGTGAAAACTAGGAGCTTGTCAATCACAAGTCACTGCTGAATTAATTAGTTGAAACTAGAAGATTGTCATTCACAAGTCACTCCTCACTTAATTAGAGAAAACTAGGAGATTGTAGTTGACAAGTCAGTGCACTGAAAACTAGGAGATTGTCAATTATAAGTCAATGCAGAAGTAATTTGTGAAAACTAGGAAATTGCCTTCCAAGTCAATGCAGAAGTAATTAGTGAAAACTAGGAGATTGTCTTCACAAGCCAGTGCCGAATTCAGTGGTGAAAACTAGGAGATTGTCATTCACAAGTCAGTGCAGAATTAATTAGTGAAAACTAGGAGATTGCCATTCACATGTCACTCCTCAGTTAATTAGTGACAACTGGGACATTGTAATTCACAAGTCAATGCTGAATTAATTAGTGAAAACTAGGAGATTGCCATTCACAAGTCAATGAAGAATTAATTAAAGAAAACTACGAGATTGCCATTGACAAGTGAATGGAGAATTAATTAGTAAAAACTAGGAGATTGCCATTCACAAGTCATTGCTAAATTAATAAGGGAAAACTATGAGATTGCCATTCACAAGTCAATGCAGAATTAATTAGTGAAAACTAGGAGATTGCTATTGAGAGGTCAGTGCAGAATTAATTAGTAAAAACTAGGAGATTGCCTCTCACAAGTCAGTGCAGAATTAATTAGTAAAAACTAGGAGATTGCCATTCACAAGTCAATGCTAAATTAATAAGGGAAAACTATGAGATTGCCATTCACAAGTCAATACTGAACTAATTAATGAAAACTAGGAGATTGCTACTCACAAGTCATTGCTTAATTAATTAGTAAAAACTTGAAGATTGACTCTCACAAGTCAGTGCTGGATTAATTAGTAAAAACTAGGAGATTGCCATTCACACGTCCATACAGAATTAGTTAGTGAAAACTAGGAGATTGCCATTCGCAAGTCAATGCAGAATTAATTAGTGAAAACTAGGAGATTGCCATTTACAAGTCAATACTGAATTAATTAATGAAAACTAGGAGATTGCTACTCACAAGTCATTGCTTAATTAATTAGTAAAAAACTTGGAGATTGCCATTCACAAGTCACTGCTGTATTATTTAGCGAAAACTAGGAGATTGCCATTCGCAAGTCATTGCAGAATTAATTAGTGAAAACTAGGAGATTGCCCTTCACAAGTCAATGCAGAGTTAATTAGTGAAAACTAAGAGATTGCCACTCACAAGTCAGTGCAGAATTAATTAGTGAAAACTAGGAGATTGTCATTCACAAGTCACTGCTGAATTAATTAGTTGAAACTAGAAGATTGCCATTCACAAGTCACTCCTTAGTTAATTAGAGAAAACTAGGAGATTGCCCTTCACAAGTCAATGCAGAATTAATTAGTGAAGACTAGGAGATTGTCATTCGCAAGTCAATGCAGAATTGATTAGTGAAAACTAGGAGATTGCCACTCACAAGTCAATACTGAATTAATTAGGGAAAACTAGGAGATTGCCATTCTTAAGTCAATGCTGAATTAATTAGTGATAACTGGGAGATTGCCACTCACAAGTCAATGCTGAATTAATTTGTGAAAACTAGGAGATTGCCACTCACAAGTCATTGCTTAATTAATTAGTAAAAACTTGAAGATTGCCTCTCACAAGTCAGTGCTGGATTAATTAGTAAAAAATAGGAGATTGCCATTCACACGTCCATACAGAATTAATTAGTGAAAACTAGGAGATTGCCATTCATAAGTCACTGCTGAATTAATTAGTGAAAACTACTAGATTGCCATTCACCAGACAAGATGTTCTTTTAAAAATAATTACATGATTGTAAAATGTTCACAGTCTTAACAAAAGAGAACAGTGGAGGGGGAAAAGCATCGGTGAATTAATCAGGGAAAATCTCAGATATAGTTATCGACAGGTCAATGCAGAATTAATCACTGAAAACTAGGAGATTGTCATTCACAAGTCAATGCAGAAGTAATTAGTGGAACCTAGGAGATTGCCATTCACAAATCAGTGCAGAAGTAAATAGTGAAAACTAGGAGATTATCATTCACAAGTCAATGCAGAACTAATTAGTGAAAACTGGGAGATTGCCATTCCCAAGTCAGTGCTGAATTAATTAGTGAAAACTAGGAGATTGTCATTCACAAGTCAATGCAGAATTAATTAGTGAAAACTAGGAGATTGCCATTTACAAGTCAGTGCTGAATTAATTAGTGAAAACCAGGCGATTGCCATTTACAAGTCAATGCTGAATTAATTAGGAAAACTAGGAGATTGCTATTCACAAGTCAATGCTGAATTAATTAGTGAAAACTAGGAGATTGCCAATTGCTAATTACCCCAATAAAGCATGTATTAGGGACCACTAAATTGACAGTAATTACCCCAGTTCTACAATGTCTATCTGGGGCTGTAATTACCCCAATTCAGTGTTCAGTAATTATCCTAATACAGCATCTATCAGGAGACACTAATGGCAGTAATATAACATGAGACAAATGCAGTATAAATCTGCATGCTTGGTTATCATTTATTTTACTATTTATTGAGTTCACAAGCTTCGAAAAAAGTTTGCAAGGAACTTTGTACGTTTCTATGTACAAAAAAGAAGAAAAAAACTTCCCAAAATATGTATTAAATTAAAGAATCATGTAGCACTGAAATCACTGAAAGCATTCGAGTTAAAACAACATGTAGTATTACCGTTGTGATGCACAGTATTTTCCAAATGTTGAACAAATTATGCTCAATAAGTTTATCCAAGGACTGCAAATGATCAAGACAATCGCTTACAATTTCACCCAAAATTACAAACTTGTTACAAGACTGAAATCTGAAATCAAAACCCTACTTAAAAGTTAGCCATGCTGTATATGTTAAAAACTTAGCCATGCTGTATATGTTAAAAATCAAAATCCTAGTTAAAAAGTTAGCCATGCTGTATATGTTAAAAAGTTTGCCATGCTGTATATGTTAAAAATCAAAATCCTACTTAAAAAGTTAGCCATGCTGTATATGTTAAAAAGTTAGCCATGCTGTATATGTTAAAAATCAAAATCCTAGTTAAAAAGTTAGCCATGCTGTATATGTTAAAAAGTTAGCCATGCTGTATATGTTAAAAATCAAAATCCTAGTTAAAAAGTTAGCCATGCTGTATATGTTAAAAAGTTAGCCATGCTGTATATGTTAACAAGTTAGCCATGCTGTATATGTTAAAAAGTTAGCCATGCTGTATATGTTAAAAAGTTAGCCATGCTGTATATGTTAGTGCATGCAGTTGAACTTATGTTTGCTTGGGATAAATCTTTGCATTAAAATGTTGACACCATTCTTTACCTCATGTTTAGCATATATGGTGTTTTTTACCCTCCTTTTGTAGAAGTGCAATAAAAAATGATGTCATTAAATCTTATGGGATGTTTCCCATTGTATAAATCTCCCAGACATACTGTTCGTGTATAAATCTCACATCTATCCAGACATACAGTACATGTTTAATTCAATTTATAAATCTTACATCTATCCCAGACATACAGTACATGTTTAATTCAATTTATAAATCTTACATCTCTCCTAGACATACAGTACATGTTCCATTCAATTAAGAAATCTTACATCTATCCCAGACACACAGTACATGTTTAATTCAATTTATAAATCTTACATCTATCCCAGACATACAGTACATGTTTAATTCAATTCATAAATCTTACATCTATGCAGACATACAGTACATGTTTAATTCAATTCATAAATCTTACATCTATCCCAGACATACAGTACATGTTCCATTCAATTTATAAATCTTACATCTATCCCAGACATACAGTACATGTTTAATTCAATTTATAAATCTTACATCTATCCCAGACATACAGTACATGTTTAATTCAATTTATAAATCTTACATCTATCCAGACATACAGTACATGTTTAATTCAATTTATAAATCTTACATCTATCCCAGACATACAGTACATGTTTTATTCAATTTATAAATCTTACTTCTATCCCAGACATACAGTACATGTTTAATTCAATTTATAAATCTTACATCTATGCAGACATACAGTACATGTTTAATTCAATTTATAAATCTTACATCTATCCAGACATACAATACATGTTTAATTCAATTTATAAATCTTACATCTATCCCAGACATACAGTACATGTTTAATTCAATTTATAAATCTTACATCTATCCAGACATACAGTACATGTTCCATTCAATTTATAAATCTTACATCTATCCAGACATACAGTACATGTTTAATTCAATTTATAAATCTTACATCTATCCAGACATACAGTACATGTTTAATTCAATTTATAAATCTTACATCTATCCCAGACATACAGTACATGTTTAATTCAATTTATAAATCTTACATCTATCCCAGACATACAGTACATGTTTAATTCAATTTATAAATCTTACATCTATGCATTCAATTAGAAATCTTACACTTATCCCAGACATACAGTCAGTGTTCCATTCAATTTATAAATCTTACATCTATTCCTGACATAGAGTACATGTTTAATTCAATTTATAAATCTTACATCTATCCCAGACATACAGTAAATGTTTCATTCAATTTATAAATCTTACATCTATCCCAGACATACAGTACATGTTTAATTCAATTTATAAATCTTACATCTATCCCAGACATACAGTACATGTTCCATTCAATTTATAAATCTTACATCTATCCCAGACATACAGTACATGTTTAATTCAATTTATAAATCTTACATCTATCCCAGACATACAGTACATGTTCCATTCAATTTATAAATCTTACATCTATCCCAGACATACAGTACATGTTTAATTCAATTTATAAATCTTACTTCTATCCCAGACATACAGTCAGTGTTCCATTCAATTTATATAACTTACATCTATCCCAGACATACAGTAAATGTTTCATTCAATTTATAAATCTTACATCTATCCCAGACATACAGTATATGTTAAATTCAATTTATAAATCTTACATCTATCCCAGACATACAGTACATGTTTAATTCAATTTATAAATCTTACATCTATCCCAGACATACAGTAAATGTTTAATTCAATTTATAAATCTTACATCTATCCCAGACATACAGTACATGTTTAATTCAATTTATAAATCTTACATCTATCCCAGACATACAGTACATGTTTAATTCAATTTATAAATCTTACTTCTATCCCAGACATACAGTACATGTTTAATTCAATTTATAAATCTTACATCTATCCCAGACATACAGTACATGTTTAATTCAATTTATAAATCTTACATCTATCCCAGACATACAGTACATGTTTAATTCAATTTATAAATCTTACATCTATCCCAGACATACAGTACATGTTTAATTCAATTTATAAATCTTACATCTATCCCAGACATACAGTACATGTTTAATTCAATTTATAAATCTTACATCTATCCCAGACATACAGTACATGTTTAATTCAATTTATAAATCTTACATCTATCCCAGACATACAGTACATGTTCCATTCAATTTATAAATCTTACATCTATCCCAGACATACAGTACATGTTTAATTCAATTTATAAATCTTACATCTATCCCAGACATACAGTACATGTTCCATTCAATTTATAAATCTTACATCTATCCCAGACATACAGTACATGTTTAATTCAATTTATAAATCTTACATCTATCCCAGACATACAGTACATGTTTAATTCAATTTATAAATCTTACTTCTATCCCAGACATACAGTCAGTGTTCCATTCAATTTATATAACTTACATCTATCCCAGACATACAGTAAATGTTTCATTCAATTTATAAATCTTACATCTATCCCAGACATACAGTATATGTTAAATTCAATTTATAAATCTTACATCTATCCCAGACATACAGTAAATGTTTCATTCAATTTATAAATCTTACATCTATCCCAGACATACAGTATATGTTAAATTCAATTTATAAATCTTACATCTATCCCAGACATACAGTACATGTTTAATTCAATTTATAAATCTTACATCTATCCCAGACATACAGTACATGTTTAATTCAATTTATAAATCTTACATCTATCCCAGACATACAGTACATGTTTAATTCAATTTATAAATCTTACATCTATCCCAGACATACAGTACATGTTTAATTCAATTTATAAATCTTACATCTATCCCAGACATACAGTACATGTTTAATTCAATTTATAAATCTTACATCTATCCCAGACATACAGTACATGTTTAATTCAATTTATAAATCTTACATCTATCCTAGACATACAGTACATGTTCCATTCAATTAGAAATCTTACACTTATCCAAGACATACAGTCAGTGTTCCATTCAATTTATAAATCTTACATCTATCCCAGACATACAGTACATGTTCCATTCAGTTTATAAATCTTACATCTATGCAGACATACAGTCAGTGTTCCATTCAATTTATAAATCTTACATCTATCCCAGACATACAGTACATGTTTAATTCAATTTATAAATCTTACATCTATCCCAGACATACAGTAAATGTTTCATTCAATTTATAAATCTTACATCTATCCCAGACATACAGTACATGTTTAATTCAATTTATAAATCTTACATCTATCCCAGACATACAGTACATGTTTAATTCAATTTATAAATCTTACTTCTATCCCAGACATACAGTACATGTTTAATTCAATTTATAAATCTTACATCTATCCAGACATACAGTACATGTTCCATTCAATTTATAAATCTTACATCTATCCCAGACATACAGTACATGTTTAATTCAATTTATAAATCTTACATCTATCCCAGACATACAGTACATGTTCCATTCAATTTATAAATCTTACATCTATCCAGACATACAGTACATGTTCCATTCAATTTATAAATCTTACATCTATCCAGACATACAGTACATGTTCCATTCAATTTATAAATCTTACATCTATCCAGACATACAGTACATGTTTAATTCAATTTATAAATCTTACATCTATCCCAGACATACAGTACATGTTTCATTCAATTTATAAATCTTACATCTATCCCAGACATACAGTACATGTTTAATTCAATTTATAAATCTTACATCTATCCCAGACATACAGTACATGTTTAATTCAATTTATAAATCTTACTTCTATCCCAGACATACAGTACCTGTTCCATTCAATTTATAAATCTTACATCTATCCCAGACGTACAGTACATGTTTAATTCAATTTATAAATCTTACATCTATCCCAGACATACAGTACATGTTTCATTCAATTTATAAATCTTACTTCTATCCCAGACATACAGTACATGTTCCATTCAATTAGAAATCTTGCACTTATCCCAGACATACAGTCAGTGTTCCATTCAATTTATAAATCTTACATCTATTCCTGACATAGAGTACATGTTTAATTCAATTTATAAATCTTACATCTATCCCAGACATACAGTACATGTTTAATTCAATTTATAAATCTTACATCTATCCCAGACATACAGTACATGTTTAATTCAATTTATAAATCTTACATCTATCCCAGACATACAGTACATGTTTAATTCAATTTATAAATCTTACATCTATGCATTCAATTAGAAATCTTACACTTATCCCAGACATACAGTCAGTGTTCCATTCAATTTATAAATCTTACATCTATTCCTGACATAGAGTACATGTTTAATTCAATTTATAAATCTTACATCTATCCCAGACATACAGTAAATGTTTCATTCAATTTATAAATCTTACATCTATCCCAGACATACAGTACATGTTTAATTCAATTTATAAATCTTACATCTATCCCAGACATACAGTACATGTTCCATTCAATTTATAAATCTTACATCTATCCCAGACATACAGTACATGTTTAATTCAATTTATAAATCTTACATCTATCCCAGACATACAGTACATGTTTAATTCAATTTATAAATCTTACATCTATCCCAGACATACAGTACATGTTCCATTCAATTTATAAATCTTACATCTATCCCAGACATACAGTACATGTTTAATTCAATTTATAAATCTTACTTCTATCCCAGACATACAGTCAGTGTTCCATTCAATTTATATAACTTACATCTATCCCAGACATACAGTAAATGTTTCATTCAATTTATAAATCTTACATCTATCCCAGACATACAGTACATGTTTAATTCAATTTATAAATCTTACATCTATCCCAGACATACAGTACATGTTCCATTCAATTTATAAATCTTACATCTATCCCAGACATACAGTACATGTTTAATTCAATTTATAAATCTTACATCTATCCCAGACGTACAGTACATGTTTAATTCAATTTATAAATCTTACATCTATCCCAGACATACAGTCAGTGTTCCATTCAATTTATATAACTTACATCTATCCCAGACATACAGTAAATGTTTCATTCAATTTATAAATCTTACATCTATCCCAGACATACAGTACATGTTTAATTCAATTTATAAATCTTACATCTATCCCAGACGTACAGTACATGTTTAATTCAATTTATAAATCTTACATCTATCCCAGACATACAGTCAGTGTTCCATTCAATTTATATAACTTACATCTATCCCAGACATACAGTAAATGTTTCATTCAATTTATAAATCTTACATCTATCCCAGACATACAGTACATGTTTAATTCAATTTATAAATCTTACATCTATCCCAGACATACAGTACATGTTCCATTCAATTTATAAATCTTACATCTATCCCAGACATACAGTACATGTTTAATTCAATTTATAAATCTTACTTCTATCCCAGACATACAGTCAGTGTTCCATTCAATTTATATAACTTACATCTATCCCAGACATACAGTAAATGTTTCATTCAATTTATAAATCTTACATCTATCCCAGACATACAGTACATGTTTAATTCAATTTATAAATCTTACATCTATCCCAGACGTACAGTACATGTTTAATTCAATTTATAAATCTTACATCTATCCCAGACATACAGTACATGTTTAATTCAATTTATAAATCTTACATCTATCCCAGACATACAGTACATGTTTAATTCAATTTATAAATCTTACATCTATCCCAGACATACAGTAAATGTTTCATTCAATTTATAAATCTTACATCTATCCCAGACATACAGTACATGTTTAATTCAATTTATAAATCTTACATCTATCCCAGACATACAGTACATGTTCCATTCAATTTATAAATCTTACATCTATCCCAGACATACAGTACATGTTTAATTCAATTTATAAATCTTACATCTATCCCAGACATACAGTACATGTTCCATTCAATTTATAAATCTTACATCTATCCCAGACATACAGTACATGTTTAATTCAATTTATAAATCTTACTTCTATCCCAGACATACAGTCAGTGTTCCATTCAATTTATATAACTTACATCTATCCCAGACATACAGTAAATGTTTCATTCAATTTATAAATCTTACATCTATCCCAGACATACAGTACATGTTTAATTCAATTTATAAATCTTACATCTATCCCAGACATACAGTACATGTTTAATTCAATTTATAAATCTTACATCTATCCCAGACATACAGTACATGTTTAATTCAATTTATAAATCTTACATCTATCCCAGACATACAGTACATGTTTAATTCAATTTATAAATCTTACATCTCTCCTAGACATACAGTACATGTTCCATTCAATTAAGAAATATTACATCTATCCCAGACACACAGTACATGTTTAATTCAATTTATAAATCTTACATCTATCCCAGACATACAGTACATGTTTAATTCAATTCATAAATCTTACATCTATGCAGACATACAGTACATGTTTAATTCAATTCATAAATCTTACATCTATCCCAGACATACAGTACATGTTCCATTCAATTTATAAATCTTACATCTATCCCAGACATACAGTACATGTTTAATTCAATTTATAAATCTTACATCTATCCCAGACATACAGTAAATGTTTCATTCAATTTATAAATCTTACATCTATCCCAGACATACAGTATATGTTAAATTCAATTTATAAATCTTACATCTATCCCAGACATACAGTACATGTTTAATTCAATTTATAAATCTTACATCTATCCCAGACATACAGTACATGTTTAATTCAATTTATAAATCTTACATCTATCCCAGACATACAGTACATGTTTAATTCAATTTATAAATCTTACATCTATCCCAGACATACAGTACATGTTTAATTCAATTTATAAATCTTACATCTATCCCAGACATACAGTACATGTTTAATTCAATTTATAAATCTTACATCTATCCCAGACATACAGTACATGTTTAATTCAATTTATAAATCTTACATCTATCCTAGACATACAGTACATGTTCCATTCAATTAGAAATCTTACACTTATCCAAGACATACAGTCAGTGTTCCATTCAATTTATAAATCTTACATCTATCCCAGACATACAGTACATGTTCCATTCAGTTTATAAATCTTACATCTATGCAGACATACAGTCAGTGTTCCATTCAATTTATAAATCTTACATCTATCCCAGACATACAGTACATGTTTAATTCAATTTATAAATCTTACATCTATCCCAGACATACAGTAAATGTTTCATTCAATTTATAAATCTTACATCTATCCCAGACATACAGTACATGTTTAATTCAATTTATAAATCTTACATCTATCCCAGACATACAGTACATGTTTAATTCAATTTATAAATCTTACTTCTATCCCAGACATACAGTACATGTTTAATTCAATTTATAAATCTTACATCTATCCAGACATACAGTACATGTTCCATTCAATTTATAAATCTTACATCTATCCCAGACATACAGTACATGTTTAATTCAATTTATAAATCTTACATCTATCCCAGACATACAGTACATGTTCCATTCAATTTATAAATCTTACATCTATCCAGACATACAGTACATGTTCCATTCAATTTATAAATCTTACATCTATCCAGACATACAGTACATGTTCCATTCAATTTATAAATCTTACATCTATCCAGACATACAGTACATGTTTAATTCAATTTATAAATCTTACATCTATCCCAGACATACAGTACATGTTTCATTCAATTTATAAATCTTACATCTATCCCAGACATACAGTACATGTTTAATTCAATTTATAAATCTTACATCTATCCCAGACATACAGTACATGTTTAATTCAATTTATAAATCTTACTTCTATCCCAGACATACAGTACCTGTTCCATTCAATTTATAAATCTTACATCTATCCCAGACGTACAGTACATGTTTAATTCAATTTATAAATCTTACATCTATCCCAGACATACAGTACATGTTTCATTCAATTTATAAATCTTACTTCTATCCCAGACATACAGTACATGTTCCATTCAATTAGAAATCTTGCACTTATCCCAGACATACAGTCAGTGTTCCATTCAATTTATAAATCTTACATCTATTCCTGACATAGAGTACATGTTTAATTCAATTTATAAATCTTACATCTATCCCAGACATACAGTACATGTTTAATTCAATTTATAAATCTTACATCTATCCCAGACATACAGTACATGTTTAATTCAATTTATAAATCTTACATCTATCCCAGACATACAGTACATGTTTAATTCAATTTATAAATCTTACATCTATGCATTCAATTAGAAATCTTACACTTATCCCAGACATACAGTCAGTGTTCCATTCAATTTATAAATCTTACATCTATTCCTGACATAGAGTACATGTTTAATTCAATTTATAAATCTTACATCTATCCCAGACATACAGTAAATGTTTCATTCAATTTATAAATCTTACATCTATCCCAGACATACAGTACATGTTTAATTCAATTTATAAATCTTACATCTATCCCAGACATACAGTACATGTTCCATTCAATTTATAAATCTTACATCTATCCCAGACATACAGTACATGTTTAATTCAATTTATAAATCTTACATCTATCCCAGACATACAGTACATGTTTAATTCAATTTATAAATCTTACATCTATCCCAGACATACAGTACATGTTCCATTCAATTTATAAATCTTACATCTATCCCAGACATACAGTACATGTTTAATTCAATTTATAAATCTTACTTCTATCCCAGACATACAGTCAGTGTTCCATTCAATTTATATAACTTACATCTATCCCAGACATACAGTAAATGTTTCATTCAATTTATAAATCTTACATCTATCCCAGACATACAGTACATGTTTAATTCAATTTATAAATCTTACATCTATCCCAGACATACAGTACATGTTCCATTCAATTTATAAATCTTACATCTATCCCAGACATACAGTACATGTTTAATTCAATTTATAAATCTTACATCTATCCCAGACGTACAGTACATGTTTAATTCAATTTATAAATCTTACATCTATCCCAGACATACAGTCAGTGTTCCATTCAATTTATATAACTTACATCTATCCCAGACATACAGTAAATGTTTCATTCAATTTATAAATCTTACATCTATCCCAGACATACAGTACATGTTTAATTCAATTTATAAATCTTACATCTATCCCAGACGTACAGTACATGTTTAATTCAATTTATAAATCTTACATCTATCCCAGACATACAGTCAGTGTTCCATTCAATTTATATAACTTACATCTATCCCAGACATACAGTAAATGTTTCATTCAATTTATAAATCTTACATCTATCCCAGACATACAGTACATGTTTAATTCAATTTATAAATCTTACATCTATCCCAGACATACAGTACATGTTCCATTCAATTTATAAATCTTACATCTATCCCAGACATACAGTACATGTTTAATTCAATTTATAAATCTTACTTCTATCCCAGACATACAGTCAGTGTTCCATTCAATTTATATAACTTACATCTATCCCAGACATACAGTAAATGTTTCATTCAATTTATAAATCTTACATCTATCCCAGACATACAGTACATGTTTAATTCAATTTATAAATCTTACATCTATCCCAGACGTACAGTACATGTTTAATTCAATTTATAAATCTTACATCTATCCCAGACATACAGTACATGTTTAATTCAATTTATAAATCTTACATCTATCCCAGACATACAGTACATGTTTAATTCAATTTATAAATCTTACATCTATCCCAGACATACAGTAAATGTTTCATTCAATTTATAAATCTTACATCTATCCCAGACATACAGTACATGTTTAATTCAATTTATAAATCTTACATCTATCCCAGACATACAGTACATGTTCCATTCAATTTATAAATCTTACATCTATCCCAGACATACAGTACATGTTTAATTCAATTTATAAATCTTACATCTATCCCAGACATACAGTACATGTTCCATTCAATTTATAAATCTTACATCTATCCCAGACATACAGTACATGTTTAATTCAATTTATAAATCTTACTTCTATCCCAGACATACAGTCAGTGTTCCATTCAATTTATATAACTTACATCTATCCCAGACATACAGTAAATGTTTCATTCAATTTATAAATCTTACATCTATCCCAGACATACAGTACATGTTTAATTCAATTTATAAATCTTACATCTATCCCAGACATACAGTACATGTTTAATTCAATTTATAAATCTTACATCTATCCCAGACATACAGTACATGTTTAATTCAATTTATAAATCTTACATCTATCCCAGACATACAGTACATGTTTAATTCAATTTATAAATCTTACATCTCTCCTAGACATACAGTACATGTTCCATTCAATTAAGAAATATTACATCTATCCCAGACACACAGTACATGTTTAATTCAATTTATAAATCTTACATCTATCCCAGACATACAGTACATGTTTAATTCAATTCATAAATCTTACATCTATGCAGACATACAGTACATGTTTAATTCAATTCATAAATCTTACATCTATCCCAGACATACAGTACATGTTCCATTCAATTTATAAATCTTACATCTATCCCAGACATACAGTACATGTTTAATTCAATTTATAAATCTTACATCTATCCCAGACATACAGTACATGTTTAATTCAATTTATAAATCTTACATCTATCCAGACATACAGTACATGTTTAATTCAATTTATAAATCTTACATCTATCCCAGACATACAGTACATGTTTTATTCAATTTATAAATCTTACTTCTATCCCAGACATACAGTACATGTTTAATTCAATTTATAAATCTTACATCTATGCAGACATACAGTACATGTTTAATTCAATTTATAAATCTTACATCTATCCAGACATACAATACATGTTTAATTCAATTTATAAATCTTACATCTATCCCAGACATACAGTACATGTTTAATTCAATTTATAAATCTTACATCTATCCAGACATACAGTACATGTTCCATTCAATTTATAAATCTTACATCTATCCAGACATACAGTACATGTTTAATTCAATTTATAAATCTTACATCTATCCAGACATACAGTACATGTTTAATTCAATTTATAAATCTTACATCTATCCCAGACATACAGTACATGTTTAATTCAATTTATAAATCTTACATCTATCCCAGACATACAGTACATGTTTAATTCAATTTATAAATCTTACATCTATGCATTCAATTAGAAATCTTACACTTATCCCAGACATACAGTCAGTGTTCCATTCAATTTATAAATCTTACATCTATTCCTGACATAGAGTACATGTTTAATTCAATTTATAAATCTTACATCTATCCCAGACATACAGTAAATGTTTCATTCAATTTATAAATCTTACATCTATCCCAGACATACAGTACATGTTTAATTCAATTTATAAATCTTACATCTATCCCAGACATACAGTACATGTTCCATTCAATTTATAAATCTTACATCTATCCCAGACATACAGTACATGTTTAATTCAATTTATAAATCTTACATCTATCCCAGACATACAGTACATGTTCCATTCAATTTATAAATCTTACATCTATCCCAGACATACAGTACATGTTTAATTCAATTTATAAATCTTACTTCTATCCCAGACATACAGTCAGTGTTCCATTCAATTTATATAACTTACATCTATCCCAGACATACAGTAAATGTTTCATTCAATTTATAAATCTTACATCTATCCCAGACATACAGTATATGTTAAATTCAATTTATAAATCTTACATCTATCCCAGACATACAGTACATGTTTAATTCAATTTATAAATCTTACATCTATCCCAGACATACAGTAAATGTTTAATTCAATTTATAAATCTTACATCTATCCCAGACATACAGTACATGTTTAATTCAATTTATAAATCTTACATCTATCCCAGACATACAGTACATGTTTAATTCAATTTATAAATCTTACTTCTATCCCAGACATACAGTACATGTTTAATTCAATTTATAAATCTTACATCTATCCCAGACATACAGTACATGTTTAATTCAATTTATAAATCTTACATCTATCCCAGACATACAGTACATGTTTAATTCAATTTATAAATCTTACATCTATCCCAGACATACAGTACATGTTTAATTCAATTTATAAATCTTACATCTATCCCAGACATACAGTACATGTTTAATTCAATTTATAAATCTTACATCTATCCCAGACATACAGTACATGTTTAATTCAATTTATAAATCTTACATCTATCCCAGACATACAGTACATGTTTAATTCAATTTATAAATCTTACATCTATCCCAGACATACAGTACATGTTCCATTCAATTTATAAATCTTACATCTATCCCAGACATACAGTACATGTTTAATTCAATTTATAAATCTTACATCTATCCCAGACATACAGTACATGTTCCATTCAATTTATAAATCTTACATCTATCCCAGACATACAGTACATGTTTAATTCAATTTATAAATCTTACATCTATCCCAGACATACAGTACATGTTTAATTCAATTTATAAATCTTACTTCTATCCCAGACATACAGTCAGTGTTCCATTCAATTTATATAACTTACATCTATCCCAGACATACAGTAAATGTTTCATTCAATTTATAAATCTTACATCTATCCCAGACATACAGTATATGTTAAATTCAATTTATAAATCTTACATCTATCCCAGACATACAGTAAATGTTTCATTCAATTTATAAATCTTACATCTATCCCAGACATACAGTATATGTTAAATTCAATTTATAAATCTTACATCTATCCCAGACATACAGTACATGTTTAATTCAATTTATAAATCTTACATCTATCCCAGACATACAGTACATGTTTAATTCAATTTATAAATCTTACATCTATCCCAGACATACAGTACATGTTTAATTCAATTTATAAATCTTACATCTATCCCAGACATACAGTACATGTTTAATTCAATTTATAAATCTTACATCTATCCCAGACATACAGTACATGTTTAATTCAATTTATAAATCTTACATCTATCCCAGACATACAGTACATGTTTAATTCAATTTATAAATCTTACATCTATCCTAGACATACAGTACATGTTCCATTCAATTAGAAATCTTACACTTATCCAAGACATACAGTCAGTGTTCCATTCAATTGATAAATCTTACATCTATCCCAGACATACAGTACATGTTCCATTCAGTTTATAAATCTTACATCTATGCAGACATACAGTCAGTGTTCCATTCAATTTATAAATCTTACATCTATCCCAGACATACAGTACATGTTTAATTCAATTTATAAATCTTACATCTATCCCAGACATACAGTAAATGTTTCATTCAATTTATAAATCTTACATCTATCCCAGACATACAGTACATGTTTAATTCAATTTATAAATCTTACATCTATCCCAGACATACAGTACATGTTTAATTCAATTTATAAATCTTACATCTATCCCAGACATACAGTACATGTTTAATTCAATTTATAAATCTTACATCTATGCATTCAATTAGAAATCTTACACTTATCCCAGACATACAGTCAGTGTTCCATTCAATTTATAAATCTTACATCTATTCCTGACATAGAGTACATGTTTAATTCAATTTATAAATCTTACATCTATCCCAGACATACAGTAAATGTTTCATTCAATTTATAAATCTTACATCTATCCCAGACATACAGTACATGTTTAATTCAATTTATAAATCTTACATCTATCCCAGACATACAGTACATGTTCCATTCAATTTATAAATCTTACATCTATCCCAGACATACAGTACATGTTTAATTCAATTTATAAATCTTACATCTATCCCAGACATACAGTACATGTTTAATTCAATTTATAAATCTTACATCTATCCCAGACATACAGTACATGTTCCATTCAATTTATAAATCTTACATCTATCCCAGACATACAGTACATGTTTAATTCAATTTATAAATCTTACTTCTATCCCAGACATACAGTCAGTGTTCCATTCAATTTATATAACTTACATCTATCCCAGACATACAGTAAATGTTTCATTCAATTTATAAATCTTACATCTATCCCAGACATACAGTACATGTTTAATTCAATTTATAAATCTTACATCTATCCCAGACATACAGTACATGTTCCATTCAATTTATAAATCTTACATCTATCCCAGACATACAGTACATGTTTAATTCAATTTATAAATCTTACATCTATCCCAGACGTACAGTACATGTTTAATTCAATTTATAAATCTTACATCTATCCCAGACATACAGTCAGTGTTCCATTCAATTTATATAACTTACATCTATCCCAGACATACAGTAAATGTTTCATTCAATTTATAAATCTTACATCTATCCCAGACATACAGTACATGTTTAATTCAATTTATAAATCTTACATCTATCCCAGACGTACAGTACATGTTTAATTCAATTTATAAATCTTACATCTATCCCAGACATACAGTCAGTGTTCCATTCAATTTATATAACTTACATCTATCCCAGACATACAGTAAATGTTTCATTCAATTTATAAATCTTACATCTATCCCAGACATACAGTACATGTTTAATTCAATTTATAAATCTTACATCTATCCCAGACATACAGTACATGTTCCATTCAATTTATAAATCTTACATCTATCCCAGACATACAGTACATGTTTAATTCAATTTATAAATCTTACTTCTATCCCAGACATACAGTCAGTGTTCCATTCAATTTATATAACTTACATCTATCCCAGACATACAGTAAATGTTTCATTCAATTTATAAATCTTACATCTATCCCAGACATACAGTACATGTTTAATTCAATTTATAAATCTTACATCTATCCCAGACGTACAGTACATGTTTAATTCAATTTATAAATCTTACATCTATCCCAGACATACAGTACATGTTTAATTCAATTTATAAATCTTACATCTATCCCAGACATACAGTACATGTTTAATTCAATTTATAAATCTTACATCTATCCCAGACATACAGTAAATGTTTCATTCAATTTATAAATCTTACATCTATCCCAGACATACAGTACATGTTTAATTCAATTTATAAATCTTACATCTATCCCAGACATACAGTACATGTTCCATTCAATTTATAAATCTTACATCTATCCCAGACATACAGTACATGTTTAATTCAATTTATAAATCTTACATCTATCCCAGACATACAGTACATGTTCCATTCAATTTATAAATCTTACATCTATCCCAGACATACAGTACATGTTTAATTCAATTTATAAATCTTACTTCTATCCCAGACATACAGTCAGTGTTCCATTCAATTTATATAACTTACATCTATCCCAGACATACAGTAAATGTTTCATTCAATTTATAAATCTTACATCTATCCCAGACATACAGTACATGTTTAATTCAATTTATAAATCTTACATCTATCCCAGACATACAGTACATGTTTAATTCAATTTATAAATCTTACATCTATCCCAGACATACAGTACATGTTTAATTCAATTTATAAATCTTACATCTATCCCAGACATACAGTACATGTTTAATTCAATTTATAAATCTTACATCTCTCCTAGACATACAGTACATGTTCCATTCAATTAAGAAATATTACATCTATCCCAGACACACAGTACATGTTTAATTCAATTTATAAATCTTACATCTATCCCAGACATACAGTACATGTTTAATTCAATTCATAAATCTTACATCTATGCAGACATACAGTACATGTTTAATTCAATTCATAAATCTTACATCTATCCCAGACATACAGTACATGTTCCATTCAATTTATAAATCTTACATCTATCCCAGACATACAGTACATGTTTAATTCAATTTATAAATCTTACATCTATCCCAGACATACAGTACATGTTTAATTCAATTTATAAATCTTACATCTATCCAGACATACAGTACATGTTTAATTCAATTTATAAATCTTACATCTATCCCAGACATACAGTACATGTTTTATTCAATTTATAAATCTTACTTCTATCCCAGACATACAGTACATGTTTAATTCAATTTATAAATCTTACATCTATGCAGACATACAGTACATGTTTAATTCAATTTATAAATCTTACATCTATCCAGACATACAATACATGTTTAATTCAATTTATAAATCTTACATCTATCCCAGACATACAGTACATGTTTAATTCAATTTATAAATCTTACATCTATCCAGACATACAGTACATGTTCCATTCAATTTATAAATCTTACATCTATCCAGACATACAGTACATGTTTAATTCAATTTATAAATCTTACATCTATCCAGACATACAGTACATGTTTAATTCAATTTATAAATCTTACATCTATCCCAGACATACAGTACATGTTTAATTCAATTTATAAATCTTACATCTATCCCAGACATACAGTACATGTTTAATTCAATTTATAAATCTTACATCTATGCATTCAATTAGAAATCTTACACTTATCCCAGACATACAGTCAGTGTTCCATTCAATTTATAAATCTTACATCTATTCCTGACATAGAGTACATGTTTAATTCAATTTATAAATCTTACATCTATCCCAGACATACAGTAAATGTTTCATTCAATTTATAAATCTTACATCTATCCCAGACATACAGTACATGTTTAATTCAATTTATAAATCTTACATCTATCCCAGACATACAGTACATGTTCCATTCAATTTATAAATCTTACATCTATCCCAGACATACAGTACATGTTTAATTCAATTTATAAATCTTACATCTATCCCAGACATACAGTACATGTTCCATTCAATTTATAAATCTTACATCTATCCCAGACATACAGTACATGTTTAATTCAATTTATAAATCTTACTTCTATCCCAGACATACAGTCAGTGTTCCATTCAATTTATATAACTTACATCTATCCCAGACATACAGTAAATGTTTCATTCAATTTATAAATCTTACATCTATCCCAGACATACAGTATATGTTAAATTCAATTTATAAATCTTACATCTATCCCAGACATACAGTACATGTTTAATTCAATTTATAAATCTTACATCTATCCCAGACATACAGTAAATGTTTAATTCAATTTATAAATCTTACATCTATCCCAGACATACAGTACATGTTTAATTCAATTTATAAATCTTACATCTATCCCAGACATACAGTACATGTTTAATTCAATTTATAAATCTTACTTCTATCCCAGACATACAGTACATGTTTAATTCAATTTATAAATCTTACATCTATCCCAGACATACAGTACATGTTTAATTCAATTTATAAATCTTACATCTATCCCAGACATACAGTACATGTTTAATTCAATTTATAAATCTTACATCTATCCCAGACATACAGTACATGTTTAATTCAATTTATAAATCTTACATCTATCCCAGACATACAGTACATGTTTAATTCAATTTATAAATCTTACATCTATCCCAGACATACAGTACATGTTTAATTCAATTTATAAATCTTACATCTATCCCAGACATACAGTACATGTTTAATTCAATTTATAAATCTTACATCTATCCCAGACATACAGTACATGTTCCATTCAATTTATAAATCTTACATCTATCCCAGACATACAGTACATGTTTAATTCAATTTATAAATCTTACATCTATCCCAGACATACAGTACATGTTCCATTCAATTTATAAATCTTACATCTATCCCAGACATACAGTACATGTTTAATTCAATTTATAAATCTTACATCTATCCCAGACATACAGTACATGTTTAATTCAATTTATAAATCTTACTTCTATCCCAGACATACAGTCAGTGTTCCATTCAATTTATATAACTTACATCTATCCCAGACATACAGTAAATGTTTCATTCAATTTATAAATCTTACATCTATCCCAGACATACAGTATATGTTAAATTCAATTTATAAATCTTACATCTATCCCAGACATACAGTAAATGTTTCATTCAATTTATAAATCTTACATCTATCCCAGACATACAGTATATGTTAAATTCAATTTATAAATCTTACATCTATCCCAGACATACAGTACATGTTTAATTCAATTTATAAATCTTACATCTATCCCAGACATACAGTACATGTTTAATTCAATTTATAAATCTTACATCTATCCCAGACATACAGTACATGTTTAATTCAATTTATAAATCTTACATCTATCCCAGACATACAGTACATGTTTAATTCAATTTATAAATCTTACATCTATCCCAGACATACAGTACATGTTTAATTCAATTTATAAATCTTACATCTATCCCAGACATACAGTACATGTTTAATTCAATTTATAAATCTTACATCTATCCTAGACATACAGTACATGTTCCATTCAATTAGAAATCTTACACTTATCCAAGACATACAGTCAGTGTTCCATTCAATTGATAAATCTTACATCTATCCCAGACATACAGTACATGTTCCATTCAGTTTATAAATCTTACATCTATGCAGACATACAGTCAGTGTTCCATTCAATTTATAAATCTTACATCTATCCCAGACATACAGTACATGTTTAATTCAATTTATAAATCTTACATCTATCCCAGACATACAGTAAATGTTTCATTCAATTTATAAATCTTACATCTATCCCAGACATACAGTACATGTTTAATTCAATTTATAAATCTTACATCTATCCCAGACATACAGTACATGTTTAATTCAATTTATAAATCTTACTTCTATCCCAGACATACAGTACATGTTTAATTCAATTTATAAATCTTACATCTATCCAGACATACAGTACATGTTCCATTCAATTTATAAATCTTACATCTATCCCAGACATACAGTACATGTTTAATTCAATTTATAAATCTTACATCTATCACAGACATACAGTACATGTTCCATTCAATTTATAAATCTTACATCTATCCAGACATACAGTACATGTTCCATTCAATTTATAAATCTTACATCTATCCAGACATACAGTACATGTTCCATTCAATTTATAAATCTTACATCTATCCAGACATACAGTACATGTTTAATTCAATTTATAAATCTTACATCTATCCCAGACATACAGTACATGTTTCATTCAATTTATAAATCTTACATCTATCCCAGACATACAGTACATGTTTAATTCAATTTATAAATCTTACATCTATCCCAGACATACAGTACATGTTTAATTCAATTTATAAATCTTACTTCTATCCCAGACATACAGTACCTGTTCCATTCAATTTATAAATCTTACATCTATCCCAGACGTACAGTACATGTTTAATTCAATTTATAAATCTTACATCTATCCCAGACATACAGTACATGTTTCATTCAATTTATAAATCTTACTTCTATCCCAGACATACAGTACATGTTCCATTCAATTAGAAATCTTGCACTTATCCCAGACATACAGTCAGTGTTCCATTCAATTTATAAATCTTACATCTATTCCTGACATAGAGTACATGTTTAATTCAATTTATAAATCTTACATCTATCCCAGACATACAGTACATGTTTAATTCAATTTATAAATCTTACATCTATCCCAGACATACAGTACATGTTTAATTCAATTTATAAATCTTACATCTATCCCAGACATACAGTACATGTTTAATTCAATTTATAAATCTTACATCTATGCATTCAATTAGAAATCTTACACTTATCCCAGACATACAGTCAGTGTTCCATTCAATTTATAAATCTTACATCTATTCCTGACATAGAGTACATGTTTAATTCAATTTATAAATCTTACATCTATCCCAGACATACAGTAAATGTTTCATTCAATTTATAAATCTTACATCTATCCCAGACATACAGTACATGTTTAATTCAATTTATAAATCTTACATCTATCCCAGACATACAGTACATGTTCCATTCAATTTATAAATCTTACATCTATCCCAGACATACAGTACATGTTTAATTCAATTTATAAATCTTACATCTATCCCAGACATACAGTACATGTTTAATTCAATTTATAAATCTTACATCTATCCCAGACATACAGTACATGTTCCATTCAATTTATAAATCTTACATCTATCCCAGACATACAGTACATGTTTAATTCAATTTATAAATCTTACTTCTATCCCAGACATACAGTCAGTGTTCCATTCAATTTATATAACTTACATCTATCCCAGACATACAGTAAATGTTTCATTCAATTTATAAATCTTACATCTATCCCAGACATACAGTACATGTTTAATTCAATTTATAAATCTTACATCTATCCCAGACATACAGTACATGTTCCATTCAATTTATAAATCTTACATCTATCCCAGACATACAGTACATGTTTAATTCAATTTATAAATCTTACATCTATCCCAGACGTACAGTACATGTTTAATTCAATTTATAAATCTTACATCTATCCCAGACATACAGTCAGTGTTCCATTCAATTTATATAACTTACATCTATCCCAGACATACAGTAAATGTTTCATTCAATTTATAAATCTTACATCTATCCCAGACATACAGTACATGTTTAATTCAATTTATAAATCTTACATCTATCCCAGACGTACAGTACATGTTTAATTCAATTTATAAATCTTACATCTATCCCAGACATACAGTCAGTGTTCCATTCAATTTATATAACTTACATCTATCCCAGACATACAGTAAATGTTTCATTCAATTTATAAATCTTACATCTATCCCAGACATACAGTACATGTTTAATTCAATTTATAAATCTTACATCTATCCCAGACATACAGTACATGTTCCATTCAATTTATAAATCTTACATCTATCCCAGACATACAGTACATGTTTAATTCAATTTATAAATCTTACTTCTATCCCAGACATACAGTCAGTGTTCCATTCCATTTATATAACTTACATCTATCCCAGACATACAGTAAATGTTTCATTCAATTTATAAATCTTACATCTATCCCAGACATACAGTACATGTTTAATTCAATTTATAAATCTTACATCTATCCCAGACGTACAGTACATGTTTAATTCAATTTATAAATCTTACATCTATCCCAGACATACAGTACATGTTTAATTCAATTTATAAATCTTACATCTATCCCAGACATACAGTACATGTTTAATTCAATTTATAAATCTTACATCTATCCCAGACATACAGTCAATGTTTCATTCAATTTATAAATCTTACATCTATCCCAGACATACAGTACATGTTTAATTCAATTTATAAATCTTACATCTATCCCAGACATACAGTACATGTTCCATTCAATTTATAAATCTTACATCTATCCCAGACATACAGTACATGTTTAATTCAATTTATAAATCTTACATCTATCCCAGACATACAGTACATGTTCCATTCAATTTATAAATCTTACATCTATCCCAGACATACAGTACATGTTTAATTCAATTTATAAATCTTACTTCTATCCCAGACATACAGTCAGTGTTCCATTCAATTTATATAACTTACATCTATCCCAGACATACAGTAAATGTTTCATTCAATTTATAAATCTTACATCTATCCCAGACATACAGTACATGTTTAATTCAATTTATAAATCTTACATCTATCCCAGACATACAGTACATGTTTAATTCAATTTATAAATCTTACATCTATCCCAGACATACAGTACATGTTTAATTCAATTTATAAATCTTACATCTATCCCAGACATACAGTACATGTTTAATTCAATTTATAAATCTTACATCTATCCCAGACATACAGTACATGTTTCATTCAATTTATAAATCTTACATCTATCCCAGACATACAGTACATGTTTAATTCAATTTATAAATCTTACTTCTATCCCAGACATACAGTACATGTTTAATTCAATTTATAAATCTTACATCTATCCCAGATATACAGTAAATGTTTCATTCAATTTATAAATCTTACATCTATCCCAGACATACAGTACATGTTTAATTCAATTTATTAATCTTACTTCTATCCCAGACATACAGTACATGTTTAGTTCAATTTATAAATCTTACATCTATCCCAGACACACAGTACATGTTTAATTCAATTTATAAATCTTACATCTATCCCAGACATACAGTACATGTTTAATTCAATTTATAAATCTTACATCTATCCCAGACACACAGTACATGTTTAATTCAATTTATAAATCTTACATCTATCCCAGACATACAGTAAATGTTTCATTCAATTTATAAATCTTACATCTATCCCAGACATACAGTACATGTTTAATTCAATTTATAAATCTTACATCTATCCCAGACATACAGTACATGTTCCATTCAATTTATAAATCTTACATCTATCCCAGACATACAGTACATGTTTAATTCAATTTATAAATCTTACATCTATCCCAGACATACAGTACATGTTTAATTCAATTTATAAATCTTACATCTATCCCAGACATACAGTACATGTTCCATTCAATTTATAAATCTTACATCTATCCCAGACATACAGTACATGTTTAATTCAATTTATAAATCTTACTTCTATCCCAGACATACAGTCAGTGTTCCATTCAATTTATATAACTTACATCTATCCCAAACATACAGTAAATGTTTCATTCAATTTATAAATCTTACATCTATCCCAGACATACAGTACATGTTTAATTCAATTTATAAATCTTACATCTATCCCAGACATACAGTACATGTTCCATTCAATTTATAAATCTTACATCTATCCCAGACATACAGTACATGTTTAATTCAATTTATAAATCTTACATCTATCCCAGACGTACAGTACATGTTTAATTCAATTTATAAATCTTACATCTATCCCAGACATACAGTCAGTGTTCCATTCAATTTATATAACTTACATCTATCCCAGACATACAGTAAATGTTTCATTCAATTTATAAATCTTACATCTATCCCAGACATACAGTACATGTTTAATTCAATTTATAAATCTTACATCTATCCCAGACGTACAGTACATGTTTAATTCAATTTATAAATCTTACATCTATCCCAGACATACAGTCAGTGTTCCATTCAATTTATATAACTTACATCTATCCCAGACATACAGTAAATGTTTCATTCAATTTATAAATCTTACATCTATCCCAGACATACAGTACATGTTTAATTCAATTTATAAATCTTACATCTATCCCAGACATACAGTACATGTTCCATTCAATTTATAAATCTTACATCTATCCCAGACATACAGTACATGTTTAATTCAATTTATAAATCTTACTTCTATCCCAGACATACAGTCAGTGTTCCATTCAATTTATATAACTTACATCTATCCCAGACATACAGTAAATGTTTCATTCAATTTATAAATCTTACATCTATCCCAGACATACAGTACATGTTTAATTCAATTTATAAATCTTACATCTATCCCAGACGTACAGTACATGTTTAATTCAATTTATAAATCTTACATCTATCCCAGACATACAGTACATGTTTAATTCAATTCATAAATCTTACATCTATCCCAGACATACAGTACATGTTTAATTCAATTTATAAATCTTACATCTATCCCAGACATACAGTAAATGTTTCATTCAATTTATAAATCTTACATCTATCCCAGACATACAGTACATGTTTAATTCAATTTATAAATCTTACATCTATCCCAGACATACAGTACATGTTCCATTCAATTTATAAATCTTACATCTATCCCAGACATACAGTACATGTTTAATTCAATTTATAAATCTTACATCTATCCCAGACATACAGTACATGTTCCATTCAATTTATAAATCTTACATCTATCCCAGACATACAGTACATGTTTAATTCAATTTATAAATCTTACTTCTATCCCAGACATACAGTCAGTGTTCCATTCAATTTATATAACTTACATCTATCCCAGACATACAGTAAATGTTTCATTCAATTTATAAATCTTACATCTATCCCAGACATACAGTACATGTTTAATTCAATTTATAAATCTTACATCTATCCCAGACATACAGTACATGTTTAATTCAATTTATAAATCTTACATCTATCCCAGACATACAGTACATGTTTAATTCAATTTATAAATCTTACATCTATCCAGACATACAGTACATGTTCCATTCAATTTATAAATCTTACATCTATCCAGACATACAGTACATGTTCCATTCAATTTATAAATCTTACATCTATCCAGACATACAGTACATGTTTAATTCAATTTATAAATCTTACATCTATCCCAGACATACAGTACATGTTTCATTCAATTTATAAATCTTACATCTATCCCAGACATACAGTACATGTTTAATTCAATTTATAAATCTTACATCTATCCCAGACATACAGTACATGTTTAATTCAATTTATAAATCTTACTTCTATCCCAGACATACAGTACCTGTTCCATTCAATTTATAAATCTTACATCTATCCCAGACGTACAGTACATGTTTAATTCAATTTATAAATCTTACATCTATCCCAGACATACAGTACATGTTTCATTCAATTTATAAATCTTACTTCTATCCCAGACATACAGTACATGTTCCATTCAATTAGAAATCTTGCACTTATCCCAGACATACAGTCAGTGTTCCATTCAATTTATAAATCTTACATCTATTCCTGACATAGAGTACATGTTTAATTCAATTTATAAATCTTACATCTATCCCAGACATACAGTACATGTTTAATTCAATTTATAAATCTTACATCTATCCCAGACATACAGTACATGTTTAATTCAATTTATAAATCTTACATCTATCCCAGACATACAGTACATGTTTAATTCAATTTATAAATCTTACATCTATGCATTCAATTAGAAATCTTACACTTATCCCAGACATACAGTCAGTGTTCCATTCAATTTATAAATCTTACATCTATTCCTGACATAGAGTACATGTTTAATTCAATTTATAAATCTTACATCTATCCCAGACATACAGTAAATGTTTCATTCAATTTATAAATCTTACATCTATCCCAGACATACAGTACATGTTTAATTCAATTTATAAATCTTACATCTATCCCAGACATACAGTACATGTTCCATTCAATTTATAAATCTTACATCTATCCCAGACATACAGTACATGTTTAATTCAATTTATAAATCTTACATCTATCCCAGACATACAGTACATGTTTAATTCAATTTATAAATCTTACATCTATCCCAGACATACAGTACATGTTCCATTCAATTTATAAATCTTACATCTATCCCAGACATACAGTACATGTTTAATTCAATTTATAAATCTTACTTCTATCCCAGACATACAGTCAGTGTTCCATTCAATTTATATAACTTACATCTATCCCAGACATACAGTAAATGTTTCATTCAATTTATAAATCTTACATCTATCCCAGACATACAGTACATGTTTAATTCAATTTATAAATCTTACATCTATCCCAGACATACAGTACATGTTCCATTCAATTTATAAATCTTACATCTATCCCAGACATACAGTACATGTTTAATTCAATTTATAAATCTTACATCTATCCCAGACGTACAGTACATGTTTAATTCAATTTATAAATCTTACATCTATCCCAGACATACAGTCAGTGTTCCATTCAATTTATATAACTTACATCTATCCCAGACATACAGTAAATGTTTCATTCAATTTATAAATCTTACATCTATCCCAGACATACAGTACATGTTTAATTCAATTTATAAATCTTACATCTATCCCAGACGTACAGTACATGTTTAATTCAATTTATAAATCTTACATCTATCCCAGACATACAGTCAGTGTTCCATTCAATTTATATAACTTACATCTATCCCAGACATACAGTAAATGTTTCATTCAATTTATAAATCTTACATCTATCCCAGACATACAGTACATGTTTAATTCAATTTATAAATCTTACATCTATCCCAGACATACAGTACATGTTCCATTCAATTTATAAATCTTACATCTATCCCAGACATACAGTACATGTTTAATTCAATTTATAAATCTTACTTCTATCCCAGACATACAGTCAGTGTTCCATTCCATTTATATAACTTACATCTATCCCAGACATACAGTAAATGTTTCATTCAATTTATAAATCTTACATCTATCCCAGACATACAGTACATGTTTAATTCAATTTATAAATCTTACATCTATCCCAGACGTACAGTACATGTTTAATTCAATTTATAAATCTTACATCTATCCCAGACATACAGTACATGTTTAATTCAATTTATAAATCTTACATCTATCCCAGACATACAGTACATGTTTAATTCAATTTATAAATCTTACATCTATCCCAGACATACAGTAAATGTTTCATTCAATTTATAAATCTTACATCTATCCCAGACATACAGTACATGTTTAATTCAATTTATAAATCTTACATCTATCCCAGACATACAGTACATGTTCCATTCAATTTATAAATCTTACATCTATCCCAGACATACAGTACATGTTTAATTCAATTTATAAATCTTACATCTATCCCAGACATACAGTACATGTTCCATTCAATTTATAAATCTTACATCTATCCCAGACATACAGTACATGTTTAATTCAATTTATAAATCTTACTTCTATCCCAGACATACAGTCAGTGTTCCATTCAATTTATATAACTTACATCTATCCCAGACATACAGTAAATGTTTCATTCAATTTATAAATCTTACATCTATCCCAGACATACAGTACATGTTTAATTCAATTTATAAATCTTACATCTATCCCAGACATACAGTACATGTTTAATTCAATTTATAAATCTTACATCTATCCCAGACATACAGTACATGTTTAATTCAATTTATAAATCTTACATCTATCCCAGACATACAGTACATGTTTAATTCAATTTATAAATCTTACATCTATCCCAGACATACAGTACATGTTTCATTCAATTTATAAATCTTACATCTATCCCAGACATACAGTACATGTTTAATTCAATTTATAAATCTTACTTCTATCCCAGACATACAGTACATGTTTAATTCAATTTATAAATCTTACATCTATCCCAGATATACAGTAAATGTTTCATTCAATTTATAAATCTTACATCTATCCCAGACATACAGTACATGTTTAATTCAATTTATTAATCTTACTTCTATCCCAGACATACAGTACATGTTTAGTTCAATTTATAAATCTTACATCTATCCCAGACACACAGTACATGTTTAATTCAATTTATAAATCTTACATCTATCCCAGACATACAGTACATGTTTAATTCAATTTATAAATCTTACATCTATCCCAGACACACAGTACATGTTTAATTCAATTTATAAATCTTACATCTATCCCAGACATACAGTAAATGTTTCATTCAATTTATAAATCTTACATCTATCCCAGACATACAGTACATGTTTAATTCAATTTATAAATCTTACATCTATCCCAGACATACAGTACATGTTCCATTCAATTTATAAATCTTACATCTATCCCAGACATACAGTACATGTTTAATTCAATTTATAAATCTTACATCTATCCCAGACATACAGTACATGTTTAATTCAATTTATAAATCTTACATCTATCCCAGACATACAGTACATGTTCCATTCAATTTATAAATCTTACATCTATCCCAGACATACAGTACATGTTTAATTCAATTTATAAATCTTACTTCTATCCCAGACATACAGTCAGTGTTCCATTCAATTTATATAACTTACATCTATCCCAAACATACAGTAAATGTTTCATTCAATTTATAAATCTTACATCTATCCCAGACATACAGTACATGTTTAATTCAATTTATAAATCTTACATCTATCCCAGACATACAGTACATGTTCCATTCAATTTATAAATCTTACATCTATCCCAGACATACAGTACATGTTTAATTCAATTTATAAATCTTACATCTATCCCAGACGTACAGTACATGTTTAATTCAATTTATAAATCTTACATCTATCCCAGACATACAGTCAGTGTTCCATTCAATTTATATAACTTACATCTATCCCAGACATACAGTAAATGTTTCATTCAATTTATAAATCTTACATCTATCCCAGACATACAGTACATGTTTAATTCAATTTATAAATCTTACATCTATCCC
Source organism: Pictodentalium vernedei (assembly GCA_031216915.1). Classification (NCBI taxonomy): domain Eukaryota; kingdom Metazoa; phylum Mollusca; class Scaphopoda; order Dentaliida; family Dentaliidae; genus Pictodentalium; species Pictodentalium vernedei. The sequence continues at coordinate 549,854,079 of CM062293.1, read as the reverse complement.
AGACGTACAGTACATGTTTAATTCAATTTATAAATCTTACATCTATCCCAGACATACAGTCAGTGTTCCATTCAATTTATATAACTTACATCTATCCCAGACATACAGTAAATGTTTCATTCAATTTATAAATCTTACATCTATCCCAGACATACAGTACATGTTTAATTCAATTTATAAATCTTACATCTATCCCAGACATACAGTACATGTTCCATTCAATTTATAAATCTTACATCTATCCCAGACATACAGTACATGTTTAATTCAATTTATAAATCTTACTTCTATCCCAGACATACAGTCAGTGTTCCATTCAATTTATATAACTTACATCTATCCCAGACATACAGTAAATGTTTCATTCAATTTATAAATCTTACATCTATCCCAGACATACAGTACATGTTTAATTCAATTTATAAATCTTACATCTATCCCAGACGTACAGTACATGTTTAATTCAATTTATAAATCTTACATCTATCCCAGACATACAGTACATGTTTAATTCAATTTATAAATCTTACATCTATCCCAGACATACAGTACATGTTTAATTCAATTTATAAATCTTACATCTATCCCAGACATACAGTAAATGTTTCATTCAATTTATAAATCTTACATCTATCCCAGACATACAGTACATGTTTAATTCAATTTATAAATCTTACATCTATCCCAGACATACAGTACATGTTCCATTCAATTTATAAATCTTACATCTATCCCAGACATACAGTACATGTTTAATTCAATTTATAAATCTTACATCTATCCCAGACATACAGTACATGTTCCATTCAATTTATAAATCTTACATCTATCCCAGACATACAGTACATGTTTAATTCAATTTATAAATCTTACTTCTATCCCAGACATACAGTCAGTGTTCCATTCAATTTATATAACTTACATCTATCCCAGACATACAGTAAATGTTTCATTCAATTTATAAATCTTACATCTATCCCATACATACAGTACATGTTTAATTCAATTTATAAATCTTACATCTATCCCAGACATACAGTACATGTTTAATTCAATTTATAAATCTTACATCTATCCCAGACATACAGTACATGTTTAATTCAATTTATAAATCTTACATCTATCCCAGACATACAGTACATGTTTAATTCAATTTATAAATCTTACATCTATCCCAGACATACAGTACATGTTTCATTCAATTTATAAATCTTACATCTATCCCAGACATACAGTACATGTTTAATTCAATTTATAAATCTTACTTCTATCCCAGACATACAGTACATGTTTAATTCAATTTATAAATCTTACATCTATCCCAGATATACAGTAAATGTTTCATTCAATTTATAAATCTTACATCTATCCCAGACATACAGTACATGTTTAATTCAATTTATTAATCTTACTTCTATCCCAGACATACAGTACATGTTTAATTCAATTTATAAATCTTACATCTATCCCAGACACACAGTACATGTTTAATTCAATTTATAAATCTTACATCTATCCCAGACATACAGTACATGTTTAATTCAATTTATAAATCTTACATCTATCCCAGACACACAGTACATGTTTAATTCAATTTATAAATCTTACATCTATCCCAGACATACAGTACATGTTCCATTCAATTTATAAATCTTACTTCTATCCCAGACATACAGTACATGTTTCATTCAATTTATAAATCTTACATCTATCCCAGACATACAGTACATGTTCCATTCAATTTATAAATCTTACATCTATCCCAGACATACAGTACATGTTTAATTCAATTTATAAATCTTACATCTATCCCAGACATACAGTACATGTTCCATTCAATTTATAAATCTTACATCTATCCCAGACATACAGTACATGTTTAATTCAATTTATAAATCTTACTTCTATCCCAGACATACAGTCAGTGTTCCATTCAATTTATATAACTTACATCTATCCCAGACATACAGTAAATGTTTCATTCAATTTATAAATCTTACATCTATCCCAGACATACAGTACATGTTTAATTCAATTTATAAATCTTACATCTATCCCAGACATACAGTACATGTTTAATTCAATTTATAAATCTTACTTCTATCCCAGACATACAGTCAGTGTTCCATTCAATTTATATAACTTACATCTATCCCAGACATACAGTAAATGTTTCATTCAATTTATAAATCTTACATCTATCCCAGACATACAGTACATGTTTAATTCAATTTATAAATCTTACATCTATCCCAGACATACAGTACATGTTTAATTCAATTTATAAATCTTACATCTATCCCAGACATACAGTACATGTTTAATTCAATTTATAAATCTTACATCTATCCCAGACATACAGTACATGTTTAATTCAATTTATAAATCTTACATCTATCCCAGACATACAGTACATGTTTAATTCAATTTATAAATCTTACATCTATCCCAGACATACAGTACATGTTTAATTCAATTTATAAATCTTACATCTATCCCAGACATACAGTACATGTTTAATTCAATTTATAAATCTTACATCTATGCAGACATACAGTACATGTTCCATTCAATTTATAAATCTTACATCTATCCCAGACATAGAGTACATGTTTAATTCAATTTATAAATCTTACATCTATCCCAGACATACAGTACATGTTCCATTCAATTTATAAATCTTACATCTATCCCAGACATACAGTACATGTTTAATTCAATTTATAAATCTTACTTCTATCCCAGACATACAGTCAGTGTTCCATTCAATTTATATAACTTACATCTATCCCAGACATACAGTAAATGTTTCATTCAATTTATAAATCTTACATCTATCCCAGACATACAGTACATGTTTAATTCAATTTATAAATCTTACATCTATCCCAGACATACAGTACATGTTTAATTCAATTTATAAATCTTACATCTATCCCAGACATACAGTACATGTTCCATTCAATTTATAAATCTTACTTCTATCCCAGACATACAGTACATGTTTAATTCAATTTATAAATCTTACATCTATCCAGACATACAGTACATGTTTAATTCAATTTATAAATCTTACATCTATCCCAGACATACAGTACATGTTTAATCCAATTTATAAATCTTACATCTATCCCGGACATACAGTCAGTGTTCCATTCAATTTATAAATCTTACATCTATCCCAGACATACAGTACATGTTTCATTCAATTTATAAATCTTACATCTATCCCAGACATACAGTACATGTTTAATTCAATTTATAAATCTTACATCTATCCCAGACATACAGTACATGTTTAATTCAATTTATAAATCTTACTTCTATCCCAGACATACAGTACATGTTTAATTCAATTTATAAATCTTACATCTATCCCAGACATACAGTACATGTTCCATTCAATTTATAAATCTTACATCTATCCCAGACATACAGTACATGTTCCATTCAATTTATAAATCTTACATCTATCCGAGACATACAGTACATGTTTAATTCAATTTATAAATCTTACATCTATCCCAGACATACAGTACATGTTTAATTCAATTTATAAATCTTACTTCTATCCCAGACATACAGTCAGTGTTCCATTCAATTTATATAACTTACATCTATCCCAGACATACAGTAAATGTTTCATTCAATTTATAAATCTTACATCTATCCCAGACATACAGTACATGTTTCATTCAATTTATAAATCTTACTTCTATCCCAGACATGCAGTCAGTGTTCCATTCAATTTATAAATCTTACATCTATCCCAGACATACAGTACATGTTCCATTCAATTAGAAATCTTGCACTTATCCCAGATATACAGTCAGTGTTCCATTCAATTTATAAATCTTACATCTATCCCAGACATACAGTACATGTTTAATTCAATTTATAAATCTTACATCTATCCCAGACATACAGTACATGTTTAATTCAATTTATAAATCTTACATCTATCCCAGACATACAGTAAATGTTTCATTCAATTTATAAATCTTACATCTATCCCAGACATACAGTACATGTTTAATTCAATTTATAAATCTTACATCTATCCCAGACATACAGTACATGTTTAATTCAATTTATAAATCTTACATCTATCCCAGACATACAGTAAATGTTTCATTCAATTTATAAATCTTACATCTATCCCAGACATACAGTACATGTTTAATTCAATTTATAAATCTTACATCTATCCCAGACATACAGTACATGTTTAATTCAATTTATAAATCTTACATCTATCCCAGACATACAGTAAATGTTTCATTCAATTTATAAATCTTACATCTATCCCAGACATACAGTACATGTTTAATTCAATTTATAAATCTTACTTCTATCCCAGACATACAGTACATGTTTAATTCAATTTATAAATCTTACATCTATCCCAGATATACAGTAAATGTTTCATTCAATTTATAAATCTTACATCTATCCCAGACATACAGTACATGTTTAATTCAATTTATAAATCTTACATCTATCCCAGACATACAGTAAATGTTTAATTCAATTTATAAATCTTACTTCTATCCCAGACATACAGTACATGTTTAATTCAATTTATAAATCTTACATCTATCCCAGACATACAGTACATGTTTAATTCAATTTATAAATCTTACATCTATCCCAGACGTACAGTACATGTTTAATTCAATTTATAAATCTTACATCTATCCAGACATACAGTACATGTTCCATTCAATTTATAAATCTTGCATCTATCCCAGACATACAGTACATGTTTAATTCAATTTATAAATCTTACATCTATCCCAGACATACAGTACATGTTTAATTCAATTTATAAATCTTACATCTATCCCAGACATACAGTACATGTTTAATTCAATTTATAAATCTTACATCTATCCCAGACATACAGTACATGTTTAATTCAATTTATAAATCTTACATCTATCCCAGACATACAGTACATGTTTAATTCAATTTATAAATCTTACATCTATCCAGACATACAGTACATGTTTAATTCAATTTATTATTCTTACATCTATCCCTGACATACAGTACATGTTCCATTCAATTTATAAATCTTACATCTATCCCAGACATACAGTACATGTTCCATTCAATTTATAAATCTTACATCTATCCCAGACATACAGTACATGTTTAATTCAATTTATAAATCTTACATCTATCCAGACATACAGTACATGTTTAATTCAATTTATTATTCTTACATCTATCCCTGACATACAGTACATGTTCCTTTCAATTTATAAATCTTACATCTATCCCAGACATACAGTACATGTTCCATTCAATTTATAAATCTTACATCTATCCAGACATACAGTACATGTTTAATTCAATTTATAAATCTTACATCTATCCCAGACATACAGTGCATGTTTAATTCAATTTATTAATCTTACATCTATCCCAGACACACAGTACATGTTTAATTCAATTTATAAATCTTACATCTATCCCAGACATACAGTACATGTTTAATTCAATTTATAAATCTTACATCTATCCCAGACATACAGTACATGTTCCATTCAATTTATAAATCTTACATCTATCCCAGACATACAGTACATGTTTAATTCAATTTATAAATCTTACATCTATCCCAGACATACAGTACATGTTTAATTCAATTTATAAATCTTACATCTATCCCAGACATACAGTACATGTTTAATTCAATTTATAAATCTTACATCTATCCCAGTCATACAGTACATGTTCCATTCAATTTATAAATCTTACATCTATCCCAGACATACAGTACATGTTTAATTCAATTTATAAATCTTACATCTATCCCAGACATACAGTACATGTTCCATTCAATTTATAAATCTTACATCTATCCCAGACATACAGTACATGTTTAATTCAATTTATAAATCTTACATCTATCCAGACATACAGTACATGTTTAATTCAATTTATTATTCTTACATCTATCCCTGACATACAGTACATGTTCCATTCAATTTATAAATCTTACATCTATCCCAGACATACAGTACATGTTCCATTCAATTTATAAATCTTACATCTATCCCAGACATACAGTACATGTTTAATTCAATTTATAAATCTTACATCTATCCAGACATACAGTACATGTTTAATTCAATTTATTATTCTTACATCTATCCCTGACATACAGTACATGTTCCATTCAATTTATAAATCTTACATCTATCCCAGACATACAGTACATGTTCCATTCAATTTATAAATCTTACATCTATCCAGACATACAGTACATGTTTAATTCAATTTATAAATCTTACATCTATCCCAGACATACAGTGCATGTTTAATTCAATTTATTAATCTTACATCTATCCCAGACACACAGTACATGTTTAATTCAATTTATAAATCTTACATCTATCCCAGACATACAGTACATGTTTAATTCAATTTATAAATCTTACATCTATCCCAGACATACAGTACATGTTCCATTCAATTTATAAATCTTACATCTATCCCAGACATACAGTACATGTTTAATTCAATTTATAAATCTTACATCTATCCCAGACATACAGTACATGTTTAATTCAATTTATAAATCTTACATCTATCCCAGACATACAGTACATGTTTAATTCAATTTATAAATCTTACATCTATCCCAGACATACAGTACATGTTCCATTCAATTTATAAATCTTACATCTATCCCAGACATACAGTACATGTTTAATTCAATTTACAAATCTTACATCTATCCAGACATACAGTACATGTTTAATTCAATTTATAAATCTTACATCTATCCCAGACATACAGTACATGTTCCATTCAATTTATAAATCTTACATCTATCCCAGACATACAGTACATGTTTAATTCAATTTATAAATCTTACATCTATCCCAGACATACAGTACATGTTTAATTCAATTTATAAATCTTACTTCTATCCCAGACATGCAGTACATGTTTAATTCAATTTATAAATCTTACATCTATCCCAGACATACAGTACATGTTTAATTCAATTTATAAATCTTACATCTATCCAGACATACATTACATGTTTAATTCAATTTATAGATCTTACATCTATCCCAGACATACAGTACATGTTTCATTCAATTTATAAATCTTACATCTATCCCAGACATACAGTACATGTTTAATTCAATTTATAAATCTTACATCTATCCAGACATACATTACATGTTTAATTCAATTTATAGATCTTACATCTATCCCAGACATACAGTACATGTTTCATTCAATTTATAAATCTTACATCTATCCCAGACATACAGTAAATGTTCCATTCAATTAGAAATCTTACATCTATCCCAGACATACAGTACATGTTCCATTCAATTTATATAACTTACATCTATCCCAGACATACAGTACATGTTCCATTCAATTTATAAATCTTACTTCTATCCCAGACATACAGTCAGTGTTCCATTCAATTGATATAACTTACATCTATCCCAGACATACAGTACATGTTCCATTCAATTTATAAATCTTACATCTATCCCAGACATACAGTCAGTGTTCCATTCTGTTTATAAATCTTACATCTATCCCAGACATACAGTACATGTTTAATTCAATTTATAAATCTTACATCTATCCCAGACATACAGTTCATGTTTCATTCAATTTATAAATCTTACATCTATCTCAGACATACAGTAAATGTTCCATTCAATTAGAAATCTTACATCTATCCCAGATATACAGTAAATGTTTCATTAAATTTATAAATCTTACATCTATCCCAGACATACAGTACATGTTTAATTCAATTTATAAATCTTACATCTATCCCAGACATACAGTAAATGTTTCATTCAATTTATAAATCTTACATCTATCCCAGACATACAGTACATGTTTCATTCAATTTATAAATCTTACATCTATCTCAGACATACAGTAAATGTTCCATTCAATTAGAAATCTTACATCTATCCCAGATATACAGTAAATGTTTCATTAAATTTATAAATCTTACATCTATCCCAGACATACAGTACATGTTTAATTCAATTTATAAATCTTACTTCTATCCCAGACATACAGTACATGTTTAATCCAATTTATAAATCTTACATCTATCCCAGACATACAGTACATGTTTAATTCAATTTATAAATCTTACATCTATCCAGACATACAGTAAATGTTTAATTCAATTTATAAATCTTACATCTATCCAGACATACAGTACATGTTTAATTCAATTTATAAATCTTACATCTATCCAGACATACAGTACATGTTCCATTCAATTTATAAATCTTACATCTATCCTAGACATACAGTACATGTTTAATTCAATTTATAAATCTTACATCTATCCCAGACATACAGTACATGTTTAATTCAATTTATAAATCTTACATCTATCCAGACATACAGTACATGTTCCATTCAATTTATAAATCTTACATCTATCCCAGACATACAGTACATGTTTAATTCAATTTATAAATCTTACATCTATCCCAGACATACAGTACATGTTTAATTCAATTTATAAATCTTACATCTATCCCAGACATACAGTACATGTTTAATTCAATTTATAAATCTTACATCTATCCCAGACATACAGTACATGTTTAATTCAATTTATAAATCTTACATCTATCCCAGACATACAGTACATGTTTAATTCAATTTATAAATCTTACATCTATCCCAGACATACAGTACATGTTCCATTCAATTTATAAATCTTACATCTATCCCAGACATACAGTCAGTGTTCCATTCAATTTATAAATCTTACATCTATCCAGACATACAGTACATGTTTAATTCAATTTATTATTCTTACATCTATCCCTGACATACAGTACATATTCCATTCAATTTATAAATCTTACATCTATCCCAGACATACAGTACATGTTCCATTCAATTTATAAATCTTACATCTATCCAGACATACAGTACATGTTTAATTCAATTTATTATTCTTACATCTATCCCTGACATACAGTACATGTTCCATTCAATTTATAAATCTTACATCTATCCCAGACATACAGTACATGTTCCGTTCAATTTATAAATCTTACATCTATCCCAGACATACAGTACATGTTTCATTCAATTTATAAATCTTACATCTATCCCAGACATACAGTCAGTGTTCCATTCAATTTATAAATCTTACATCTATCCAGACATACAGTACATGTTTAATTCAATTTATAAATCTTACATCTATCCCAGACATACAGTCAGTGTTCCATTCAATTTATAAATCTTACATCTATCCAGACATACAGTACATGTTTAATTCAATTTATAAATCTTACATCTATCCCAGACATACAGTACATGTTTAATTCAATTTATAAATCTTACATCTATCCCAGACATACAGTACATGTTTAATTCAATTTATTAATCTTACTTCTATCCCAGACATACAGTACATGTTCCATTCAATTTATAAATCTTACATCTATCCCAGACATACAGTACATGTTCCATTCAATTTATAAATCTTACATCTATCCCAGACATACAGTACATGTTTAATTCAATTTATAAATCTTACATCTATCCCAGACATACAGTACATGTTCCATTCAATTTATAAATCTTACATCTATCCCAGACATACAGTACATGTTTAATTCAATTTATAAATCTTACATCTATCCCAGACATACAGTACATGTTTAATTCAATTTATAAATCTTACATCTATCCCAGACATACAGTACATGTTTAATTCAATTTATTAATCTTACATCTATCCCGGGGGCGCGGTGGCTCAGTTGGTAGAGGTGCAGGCTGCAAGCCGAGAGGTCCTCGGTTCGAATCCCACCTGCGGCAACCGCGTTGTGTCCTTGGGCAAGACACTTCACCCTGATTGCCTACAGGGGGGCACGATGACGCTGTGTACTGAGGCGTACTGCACGTCGATGGTGCGCATGTCTTCAACCAATCTAACCCTGCCTCTGCTGCGGTGCAGAGTTCAGAGTTACGATGTTGGAGAGCTGACAGCTGCTCGTCGTTGCTCGATGGTTCTCTCCGGGTACTCCGGCTTCCTCCACCCGTAAAACTGTCACGGTCACGATTAGCCATTGTGCATAAGTATGTGACCTTAAACACCAATAAATCAATCTATTACATCTATCCCAGACATACAGTTCATGTTCCATTAAATTTATAAATCTTACATCTATCCCAGACATACAATACATGTTCAATTCAATTTATAAATCTTACATCTATCCCAGACATACAGTACATGTTTAATTCAATTTATAAATCTTACATCTATCCCAGACATACAGTACATGTTTAATTCAATTTATAAATCTTACATCTATCCCAGACATACAGTACATGTTTAATTCAATTTATAAATCTTACATCTATCCCAGACATACAGTACATGTTTAATTCAATTTATAAATCTTACATCTATCCCAGACATACAGTACATGTTTTATTCAATTTATAAATCTTACATCTATCCCAGACATACAGTACATGTTCCATTCAATTTATAAATCTTACATCTATCCCAGACATACAGTACATGTTTAATTCAATTTATAAATCTTACATCTATCCAGACATACTCCCCGTGGGAACCCCGGGAAGTAAGCAGCACTTGTTTCCTGTGGTAAACCAGTTCCGCTTTACTAGTAAAATAGGACCCAGTCACCAATGCTTGGGGTGAAAGTCCTCTAAAATGGGCAACATGTTGATCAACGATTGACTAAACTTGACTTCATCTCCATGTTGTGTCACGATTAGCCATGGTGCATAAATATGTGACGTTAACCACCAACAGACAATATCCAGACATACAGTACATGTTTAATTCAATTTATAAATCTTACATCTATCCCAGACATACAGTACATGTTTAATTCAATTTATAAATCTTACATCTATCCCAGACATACAGTACATGTTCCATTCAATTTATAAATCTTACATCTATCCCAGACATACAGTACATGTTTAATTCAATTTATAAATCTTACATCTATCCAGACATACAGTACATGTTCCATTCAATTTATAAATCTTACATCTATCCCAGACATACAGTACATGTTTAATTCAATTTATAAATCTTACTTCTATCCCAGACATACAGTACATGTTTAATTCAATTTATAAATCTTACATCTATCCCAGACATACAGTACATGTTCCATTCAATTTATAAATCTTACATCTATCCCAGACATACAGTACATGTTTAATTCAATTTATAAATCTTACATCTATCCCAGACATACAGTACATGTTTAATTCAATTTATAAATCTTACATCTATCCCAGACGTACAGTACATGTTTAATTCAATTTATAAATCTTACATCTATCCAGACATACAGTACATGTTTAATTCAATTTATAAATCTTACATCTATCCCAGACATACAGTACATGTTCCATTCAATTAGAAATCTTACACTTATCCCAGACATATAGTCAGTGTTCCATTCAATTTATAAATCTTACATCTATCCCAGAGATGCAGTACATGTTTCATTCAATTTATAAATCTTAATCTCTCCCAGACATATAGTATGTGTTCCATTCAATGTTAGCCCGACTTTTTGAAGTTAGGTCTATAATCATAACATTGAATGATCCATCCCTCTGTCCATCTGTTAACATTTATAGAGTTTTTGTTAAAATTTGTGGTTAGTTTTTTTTACTGAAGATTAAAGGTTTTTTCCTTTTTAATTAATATTAGTATTGATTGTTTCATTGTCATTATTAGCCTGACTGTTTATTAGCCCGACTGTTTACAGCGAGGGCTATAGTAATTACTTTTGTCCGTCCGTCCGTCCATCCATCCATCTGTCTGTCCATCTGTTAACATTTGGAGTTTTGGTTAAAGTTTGTGGTCAAAGTTTTTTATTCAACCTTCAAGTACAGGCTATACCCGATAGTTCTTGTCTGATCATCACGAAATTTCATATCCAGGTTTTTAGGTCATGTCTTCATGAGAACGTCCCCTTTTGGTCTTGATCAGTCAACCGGTATGGTTGCCTGAGCCCAAAACCCGAAAACAATTAGCACAGTCTACAGGTCGTATTTATGAAGGGATTTCATTGCAACTTCATAGAATGCCTCTGTATAATGCCTAGATGAGAACGTCCCCGTTTGGGCATGATCTGTCAACCGTGAGGGCTGCCCAAGCCCAAAACCCAAATATTTTTAGCACAGTCTGCAGATCATGTTTAATATGGACGGATTTCATTGTAACTGGATACAATGACTCTGTATGATGTCTACATGAGAAATTCCCCATTTGGGCGTGATCTGTCAACCATCACAACTGCCCGAGCCCAAAACCTGAAAACGTTTAGCACAGTCTGCAGGTCATATTTATGGAGGGATTTCATTGTAACTTGATAGGTTGACTTCATATAATGTCTACATGAGAAAGTAACTTTTTGGACGTGATTGGGCAACTGTGACGGCTACAGGTGCCCGAAGCCCAAAAACCTTGAGCACAGTCTACAGGTCATATTTATGAAGGGATTTCATTGTAACTTTGTAGGATCAATCCACATGATGCCCAGATGAGAATGTCCCCTTTTGGTTGCGATCATTCAACCATGATGGCTGCCCAAGCCCAAAGCCCGAAAACCTTTAGCACAGTCTACACGTCATATTTATGGAGGGATTTCATTGTAACTTCATAGGTTGACTTCATATAATGTCTAGATGAGAACATACCCTTTTGGGCAACTGTGACTGCAACAGAGGTCCGAAGCCTGAAAACCTTTAGAATATTCCACTGGCCATAATTATGAAGGGATTTCATTGTAGCTTGATAGGATGACTCCAAGTTTGTGGTTAAAATCCCTGACAAACCACACCCCCCCCCCACACCCACCCTCACCCTCCTCCCCCAATTAGGCTTTATTTTTTCTTCTTTTCTCCAATATGCATTTTGAATTATTTAAGTCACTACATGCGGAACCTTTTTTTAAATTTACGTACCCCCCTCCCCCCACCCTGCTTGTTTACATTTTTGGTTAAAAACCCAGACAAACACCTCTGCTCCCCCCTCCCCCCAATTAGGCATTTTTTTTTTTTTTTAATTTCCTCCAATATGTATTTTAAACTATTTACAGTCACTACATACAGAACTTTTTTTAAACTCACGTAACCCCCCCACCCCCCCCCCCACCCCGCCCCCCACCCTCTGGGGGGCCAATTAGACACTTTTTTTTTCTTTTGTCAAAAATGCATTTTTACAGTTTTGGTTAAAGTTTGTGGTTAAAAACCCAGACAAACACCACCACTCCCCCTCAACCCCCCCCCCCCCACCCACCCACCCCCACCCCCACCCCCCCCCCCACACCCCCGGTGCCAGTTAGGTATTTTTTTTTTCTCTGCTCAAAATGCTTTCTGAAGGATTTAGACTGACCACATGTGAAAAAAATGGACTCTCCTGACACCCCCCTTACCCCCTGCCCCACCTCCTCCTCACCCAGGGCCATTCATGCAATATTTTTTCTTTGGTACAAAATGCATTTTTTTTTTGTTGACTGTTTATAGTCAGGGCTATAGTCATGACTTCCGTCCGTCCATCTGTCGGTCCAGCCATCTGACTGTAAACAATTGGTTACTGGCTGATAACTCCAGTTTGGATTATTTGATTTCAACCAAGTTGATATGTGTATCTCCCTCCCCCTCCCCCACCCCCCCCCAACCCAACTCCCCCCCCCCCCCCCCCCCCCCCCCCCCCCCCCCCCCCACCACACACACACACACACACACAAACCTGTCAGTTAGGCAATTATTCCCAAAATGCATTTTGAAGGATTGGGAGTTATTACATGCAAAAAAGAAACTTTACTCCTATAGCCCAACATTGCTTTATGTACTGCATCTTTAATCCTTTACCTAACACAAGTTGAAGCCAACAGTACAAATTATTTTTCTGAAACCTCAGATTTTTTATTTACTTCTAACCATGGCTTATTACTCCTTATTGGAACAAGCTCATTAAGTTTGTTCCATTAATAGGTCATAAGGTATGTTTTGAAGTAGAGAAATGAAAAACTAAAATTTGAATAGCACATTTTGTATATCACGAGTGCAGATATGGCAGATTCATTAGGTAAACTGTTAACAAAAAATGGCTCTGACTATTTGGCATCTAAGCGTTGCCATTTCTGGGACAGTCGGGCTTCATGCGTGACATCACGCTAGTGTTTCATATTATTTTGGGAAATATTTAACCCTTTTTTGTATGCAATTTCACTTCAAACTTCTAGGTAAAAGTTTTTGGTTAAAGTTTTTTGTTTTCATAGTTACACCTTTAAATCTTTAAACAGTTTAGTGGAATGTCATTGTTTCTCATTTGGGACAATGTCTACTGTCCACTGAAGCTTCTATAGTGATTTTAATTAATATTGGCAGGATTTTAACCCCATTTAAATATGTTTTCTGACTTAAGATTCTTTGTATTTGAAATTAGGATTTTACCACATACATTGTTACTTTAATTCTTGCATGTTCAATACAACTTAATGATTACATTTTCATCAGTGATTTCTTTTATCGGTTTTAGGAAATATTTAACCCTTTTTTTATGTCAGTTTTACTTAGTATTTCCAGCTTAAAATTTCGGATTAAAGTTTTGCTTTTCAAGGGTGTACCTTTCATTCTTCAAACACTGTCTTAAAACATCTATGTTTTTCATTTGAGGCAAGGTCTACTGAACCTGTACACTGGTTTCAAATAATATTGGCATTAATTTAATCCTTTTCCAAATCGATTTTTTGAACTTAGTTTCTTTAAATTTGAAATTAGGCTTCGACCACATACTTTGTTACTTTTTATACCCCTACAAGGGCACATAGAGCTCCATCCATCTGTCTGTCTGCCTGTCCATTCATCCAAGCTTTGTTTATGGCATAACTTGAACAATAGTTAACGGATTTCAGTTCATTCTGGTATATGTCTCTAGAGGAACAATGTCTATGTCAATTCAACAAATATAAATTGTTTTTGTATATAACGCTTTGGGAACAATGTCTACCTCGAGTTTGTTGACCACCATTATCCAATGAAAATTGTTGGAGTTATTGCCCTGCCCCCCCCCTCCTCCCCCCACCAATTAGACAATTTTTTTCTTCGCTCAAAAATGCATTTTGAATGATTTAGAGTGACTACATGCAGAAAAAAAATTGACTCCTATAATAACCACCCCCTGGGTGCGTGCCAATTGGGCAATTTTTGGGGTGTCCAAAATGGATTTTGATTGATTTAGCATGTGTTTACATGCATAAAAATTTTTTTACTCCTGTTGCCCCCTCCCTAAGTCCGTATCCCTCCCTCCTTCACCCCACTCCCACCCTACCCGCTTGTCAATTAGGCTTTTTTGTCTCTTTGCTCAGAAATGCATTTTGAAGGACGTAGAGTGATCAAATGCACACTATAAATTGACTCCTATGCCCAAACACTGCCTCCCTCTGTCTGGTCAGTCCTATGCCCGAACACTGCCTCCCCCTGTCTGGTCAGTCCTATGCCCAAACACTGCCTTTCCCTGTCTGGTCAGTCCTATGCCCAAACACTGCCTCCCCCTGTCTGGTCAGTCCTATGCCCAAACACTGCCTCGCCCTGTCTGATCAGTCCTATGCCCAAACACTGCCTCCCCCGTCTGGTCAGTCCTATGCCCAAACACTGCCTCCCCCTGTCTGGTCAGTCCTATGCCCAAACACTGCCTCCCCCTGTCTGGTCAGTCCTATGCCCAAACACTGCCTCCCCCTGTCTGGTCAGTCCTATGCCCAAACTTTACCTCCCCCTGTCTGGTCAATCCTATGCCCAAACACTGCCTCCCCCTGTCTGGTCAGTCCTATGCCCAAACACTGCCTCCCCCTGTCTGGTCAGTCCTATGCCCAAACACTGCCTCCCCCTGTCTGGTCAGTTTCGCCTCAAAAATTTCTTTTTTTTTCTCCAAGATGGGTTTGGCCTGATTTTGAGTGATTTTATGTGGGGGGGGAAAAAAACACCTATGCTTCCCCTCCCTAATTGGGGGTGCATGGTGATTACCAGCACTTGGTGTTGCAGGCCTCTTGTTGTTCTTGCATGATCAATACAACTTCAATAATTGCATTTACAGACATGATTTCTTTTACTTGTATGCAGCTTTTTTTTTTCATTACCTGAGCTTCACGGTTTGAAATATAAAGAAATGCTTTCTGCAGCATACTTCTGTTGTTTTACAAAAAGCAATACAGATGGAAATGAAATCGGAGTGAGAGACTTTAATGTTGTCTCCACAACTTTGGGGGAGATGGGTAGAATCAATCCAACCCTCCCTCCTCCCCATGTTATTCAGAAGATATATCCAGTTCTTATTATACAATTCTCTTTATAGTTAAAACTGGAAGTCCTGTCACGAAATGCGTGCTTATCTAGGCTTAATTGCGCGTAGGAATTGTGTGCAATTGCCATTTCAAATGGCATACAAAGCATGGCGGGTTCTCCTGGTTACTCATAGCAAACACAGGCAATGTTTCGGCCAGTGGACCTCCGGGTCACCCGGAGGTCCATTGGCTGAAACATTGCTTGTGCACAGGCTATATGTACAGAATTTGATAGCCTTACTATGGTCATAACGCATAGATTAATGAGCAGATCAACGTGCCATTTGTGCGCATTTCATGACAGGACTTCTAGTTTTAACTGTAGATTTGATATTACACAGGTGTACTTCGATTTTAAAGTATATAGTCCTTTCAAATTTAAACCACAAGTTAAAAATTTCAACTTATATTGACTGCAGTTATATTTCCTAATCAACAGAGCTATACAGCTGATGATCTAACTACACATTTTGTACATAATTTTATACTTTCTTTCAGAAAGATACAAAAAAGCAGAACATTTTTCTTGTCACTTTTCACCAAAATATTTGTATATCACGCGTGCAGATATGGAAGATTCGTTAGGTAAACGGTCAACAAAAAATAGCACAGACTATTTTGTGTCTAAGCATTGTCATTGCTGGGACAGTCTGGCTCTATGCGTGACATCACGCTAGTATAAATCATACCTTTATCCCTGACATATATTACCTGTTCTAATCAATTTATAAATCTTACATTTATCCCAGACATTCAATTTATAAATCTTACATTCATCCCAGACATTCAATTTATAAATCTTACATTTATCCCAGATATTCAATTTATAAATCTTACATTCATCCCAGACATTCAATTTATAAATCTTACATTCATCCCAGACATTCAATTTATAAATCTTACTTTCATCCCAGACATTCAATTTATCAATCTTACATTCATCCCAGACATTCAATTTATAAATCTTACATTCATCCCAGATATTCAATTTATAAATCTTACATTCATCCCAGACATTCAATTTATAAATCTTACATTCATCCCAGACATTCAATTTATAAATCTAACATTCATCCCTGACATTCAATTTATAAATCTTACATTCATCCCAGACATTCAATTTATAAATCTTACATTTATCCCTGACATTCAATTTATAAATCTTACATTCATCCCAGACATTCAATTTATAAATCTTACATTCATCCCAGACATTCAGTTTATAAATCTTACATTCATCCCAGACATTCAATTTATAAATCTTACATTCATCCCAGACATTCAATTTATAAATCTTACATTTATCCCAGACATTCAATTTATCAATCTTACATTCATCCCAGATATTCAATTTATAAATCTTACATTCATCCCAGACATTCAGTTTATAAATCTTACATTCATCCCAGACATTCAATTTATCAATTTCACATTCATCCCAGACATTCAATTTAAAAATCTTACATTCATCCCAGACATTCAATTTATAAATCTTACATTCATCCCAGACATTCAATTTATAAATCTTACATTCATCCCAGACATTCAATTTATCAATATTACATTCATCCCAGATATTCAGTTTATAAATCTTACATTCATCCCCGACATTCAATTTATAAATCTTACATTCATCCCAGACATTCAGTTTATAAATCTTACATTCATCCCAGACATTCAGTTTATAAATCTTACATTCATCCCAGACATTCAGTTTATAAATCTTACATTCATCCCAGACATTCAATTTATAAATCTTACATTTATCCCTGACATTCAATTTATAAATCTTACATTCATCCCAGATATTCAATTTATAAATCTTACATTCATCCCAGACATTCAATTTATAAATCTTACATTCATCCCAGACATTCAATTTATAAATCTTACATTCATCCCAGACATTCAATTTATAAATCTTACATTTATCCCTGACATTCAATTTATAAATCTTACATTTATCCCTGACATTCAATTTATAAATCTTACATTCATCCCAGACATTCAATTTATCAATCTTACTTTCATCCCAGACATTCAATTTATAAATCTTACATTTATCCCTGACATTCAGTTTATAAATCTTACATTCATCCCAGACATTTAATTTATAAATCTTACATTCATCCCAGATATTCAATTTATCAATCTTACATTCATCCCAGACATTCAATTTATCAATTTTACATTTATCCCTGACATTCAATTTATAAAACTTACATTCATCCCAGACATTCAATTTATAAATCTTACATTCATCCCAGATATTCAATTTATAAATCTTACATTCATCCCCGACATTCAATTTATAAATCTTACATTTATCCCTGACATTCAATTTATAAAACTTACATTCATCCCAGACATTCAATTTATCAATCTTACATTCATCCCAGATATTCAATTTATAAATCTTACATTCATCCCCGACATTCAGTTTATAAATCTTACATTCATCCCAGACATTCAGTTTATAAATCTTACATTCATCCCAGACATTCAATTTATAAATCTTACATTTATCCCTGACATTCAATTTATAAATCTTACATTCATCCCAGACATTCAATTTATCAATCTTACATTCATCCCAGACATTCAATTTATAAATCTTACATTCATCCCAGACATTCAATTTATAAATCTTACATTCATCCCAGACATTCAATTTATAAATCTTACATTCATCCCAGACATTCAATTTATCAATCTTACATTCATCCCAGACATTCAATTTATAAATCTTACATTTATCCCTGACATTCAATTTATAAATCTTACATTTATCCCTGCCATTCAATTTATAAATCTTACATTCATCCCTGACATTCAATTTATAAATCTTACATTTATCCCTGACATTCAATTTATAAATCTTACATTTATCCCAGACATTCAATTTATCAATCTTACATTCATCCCAGACATTCAATTTATCAATCTTACATTCATCCCAGACATTCAATTTATCAATCTTACATTCATCCCAGACATTCAATTTATAAATCTTACATTCATCCCAGACATTCAATTTATCAATCTTACATTCATCCCAGACATTCAATTTATCAATCTTACATTCATCCCAGATATATAGAAGATGTTCCAATTAATTTATATATCATACTTTTATTAGCTCACCTGAGTGAAGCTCAAGGGGAGCTTTACTAATCACGTTCTCTCTCTCCATTGTTGTTGTCCAGTGTTAACTTTACATTATTGACTTCTCACAAACTACTCAACCAAATTGAACCATATCTGGTGTGCATGTTCCCTATCATATATCATTTCAAATTTGTTCAAATCAGGTTGCCCTGCCCCTCCCCTCGGTAGGGCCACGCCCAAATAGTGTGCCTAAATCTTTAAAAATCTTCTTCCCATGAACCTTCCCGCGGGAACCACGGGAAGTGAAGCAGTACCTGTTCACTGCGGTAAACAGGCTCTGTTTTAATGGTAAAATAGGACCCAGTCACCCTAAAATTGGCAACTTGGTTTTTTAACCCTCACCCCTGGTCTTGAGTTTATACTCATTTTGTGGTCATTGCCATTGTGAAAAAATATGAGATCTTAAACACCAATAAATAAATAAATATTGTCATGAACCAGCAGTAGCAGAGACTTGATATTTGCCGTGCAGCTTCTCTTTGAGGTGTAGACTAAGGTTTGTTCAAGAGAAGTTTGAGGGGCTATATTTGCCGTTGTTATTGGAGGGGCATGAATTTTTGCCCTGCCCCAAATTTTTATTTTTCCAACCCAACTTGATATTAGGGCTTATTAGGTCATAAGTACTTCATTTATACACCAAAAAATGTTCCTGTCACCCCATGGAAACCACTGGAGCTAAAAATAGGGAAAATTAAAAATGCCCATATCTCCAAAACTACACGGCACTGAGAATTTTTGTTTGGTGTGAAGCTTTCTTAGGACCAACAGAATGGAGTGGTCCAAAAATATTGCTATCAGTTTTGTTAAGAGGTACTTTCTCGGGACTTTGAAAAAGTGCTGAGTCAGTTGGGGGGGGGGGGGAGATTCAAGTTTGTTCAAGCCAAATCCCTGGGTTCATATTTGGGATCACTGTGGGAGCCCAAATTATAACTTAGTTCAAAATGAGGAATTTTCTTTAATAATCTTCTTCAGATACAGCAGTCGGAATGGTTTGATATTTGGGCTTCCTGTGGGAGCTCGAATTGTACCAAAATTTCTATTTTCCGAACTGAGAGGCCAATTTGAATCAAATTTGATATGAAGGCTTATTGGGTCATGAGTACCTAATTTATGCCAAAATTTTTTTGTCTGTTGCTCCATGGAAACTGCAGGAGCTAAAAATAGAAAAAAATTAAGATGCCGATCGCTTCAAAACTACATGGCACTGACAATTTTTTTGGGGGTATGAAACTTCCTTAGGAACAGCAGAAAGGCATGGTAAAAAAAAAATTGCCATCGGTTTTATTATAGGGTATTTTTCCAGGACTTTTGATAAAATGCTGAGTCATCATTTTTAACACTGAGTAATGGGAAAAACATTAAAGAATCTTCTTTTCCCAAACCACTGCTCCAAAGGCTTTCATATTTCACATATAACATCTTTGGAAGATTAATTCACATGTTTGTTGAAATCAAATCCCTGGGTTCATATTTGGGCTCTTCATCAGAGCCCAAATGTTCAGATTGGTGTAATATGAGGAATATTCTTTAAAAATCTTCTTTGTTCGATTCACCAATCAGAATCTTTTGATATTTAGTTTGCAGCATCCGTGGGGGGGGGGGGGGGGAGGAGGTGGGGAGGGGGTTGGATGGAGGGTCGGGATTCAAGGTTGTTCAATTTGAGTCCCTGGCTTAATATTTGGGCCTTCTATGGGTGGGGTGAGGTGGTTGCAGGGGTGTGCATGTTAGGTTCGGGTTTGTTCAAATCCATTCCTTAGTGTTTTTCCATGACATTTGCCTTTCATGACTTCATTCCTTTTTAGTGCTGATGAACCATGTCTAACTGAATGTGACCCCAAATACTTCTTTGAACCACATTGACAGGTGAGCGATTAAGGCTCCTTGGGGCCTCTTGTTTCAAACAAAAGGGATTGGATCCATTTTATATATCTTGTTTTTTTCAGACTTATCATGAGATGGGAGATGTTATTTCTGCTGTACATGTTCTGAAAGCAGCCTTTGAGAAGAGTCCTCAGCAAATCACTTCTGAAGGTAATATATTTCTCAACAGGTCCATGATGTTAATATCAGGGTTTTCACAGGGCATCTGAAGATAATATCCGGGTTCTCTTAGGTCCCCTGAAGGTAATCTCAGGGTTCTCATAGATCTGCTGAAGATAATATCAGGGTTTTCATAGGCCTCCTTAAGGTAATCTCATGGTTCACTTAGGCGGCTATGGTACACATAATGCCGGCATCTGGGGTGGCCATCCGTTATTCGTCCATCCGTCCATCCGTCCATCCGTCCATCCGTCCGTCCAGCATCCATATCCATTTCTTTGGCATTCGATAACTTGAAAATTATTGCTTGGATTGTCAAGTTAATTTATATTTGTGTTCAAGTTACTGATGTGCCGAGCTGTATAGTTTTTGGTGTAAATCTGATAATTTGATCCTGAGATATTAACACTTTTCCTTCAAATTGAGAATTCTTCCAATCGCTTTGGCATGAGATAACTCAAAAAATATCAATCCAATTGTCATGTTACTTTATATATATCTTCAGGTTATGGATGTTCTGAACTGTGTAGTTTTTGATGTAAATCTGATAATTTGATCCTGAGATATTAACCCTTTAACCTTCAAATTGAAAATTCCTCCAATCCCTTTGGCATTCGATAACTTGAAAAATATTGCTTGGATTGTCAAGTTACTTTATATTTGTGTTCAGGTTACTGATGTGCCAAGCTGTATAGTTTTTGGTCTAAATCTGTTATTTTGATCCTGAGATATTAACCCTTTATCCTTCAAATTGAAAATTCCTCCAATCCCTTTGGCATTTGATAACTTGAAAAATATTGCTTGGATTGTCAAGTTACTTTATATTTGTGTTCAGGTTACTGATGTGCCGAGCTGTATAGTTTTTGGTGTAAATCTGATAATTTGATCCTGAGATATTAAACCTTTATCCTTCAAATTGAAAATTCCTCCAATCCCTTTGGCATGAGATAACTCAAAAAATATCAGTCCGATTGTCTTGTTACTTCATATATGTGTTCAGGTTACTGATGTGCCGAACTGTATAGTTTTTGGTGTAAATAATTTGATCCTGTGATATTAACCCTTTATCCTTCTAATTGAGAACTTCTCCAATCCATTTCTTCGTCATTCGATAACTCAATAAATATTAATCCGATTATCAGGTTACTTTATATGTGTGTTCAGGTTACTGATGTGCTGTGCTGTATACTTTTTTATGTAAATCTAATAATTTGATCGGGAGATATTAACCCTTTATCCATCAAATTAGGCACTCCTCCAATCCATTTCTATATGTACCCATACCATGTATGGTGTACATAATGTTGGCATCCAGGGTGGTCCTCCGTCATACAGCGTTTTACTTGTTGCACGTATGGGTACACATCTGATGATTTCATCGGCCTATTTTTACAAATCCACTTGATATCATGGTCCACTTAAGGCAATACCAGTATGCGAGTTCTTGCGGGGCCACTTACAGTAATATTATGGTTCTAACAAATCTGCTGATGGCAGTTTCAGGGTTCTCACTGATCTGCTGAATGTAATAACAGGGCAGGTTGACTGAAGATAATATCAAGAGGTCTAACAAGTCTGCTGAAAGCAGTATCAGGGTGCTCACTGCTCTGCTGAATGCAATATCAGAGACAAATGAGTAGACCACCCCCCCCCCCCCCCCCCCCCCCACTTCATGGGGTTAGGGTCTCATCTTTGACATCAGTGGCCTTTCCACCACTTATTTTAAACTAATGCTCCCACCTTGTGACAAATAAGTGGACCCCCAGCCCCCCCCCCTCCCCCCCTCTTCCCCCACTTCATGGAGTTAGGGTCATGTCTTTGACGTCAGTGGCCTTCCCACCACTTATTCTACACTAATGCTCTCACCTTTTGACAAATAAGTGGGCCCCTCCCCTCTCCTCCCCCACTTCTTGGGGTTAGGGTCTCATCTTTGGCATCAGTGGCCTTTCCACCAGTTATAGTATAAACTGTAGCTCTTCATGGAGTTAGGGTCTCATCCTTCACGTCAGTAGTGTGTAAAATGTTGCACTTCATGGTGTTAGGGTCTCATCTTTGATGTCAGTAAAGTATAAACTGTTGCACTTCATGGGGTTAGGGTCTCATCTTTGATGTCAGTAAAGTATAAACTGTTGCACTTCATGGGGTTAGGGTCTCATCTTTGATGTCAGTAAAGTATAAACTGCTGCACTTCATGGGGTTAGGGTCTCATCTTTGATGTCAGTAAAGTATAAACTGTAGCACTTCATGGGGTTAGGGTCTCATCTTTGATTTCAGTAAAGTATAAACTGTAGCACTTCATGGGGTTAGAGTCTCATCTTTGACGTCAGTAAAGTATAAACTGTAGCACTTCATGGTGTTAGGGTCTCATCTTTGACGTCAGTAAAGAATAAACTGTAGCACTTATGGGGTTAGGGTCTCATCTTTGACGTCAGTAAAGTATAAACTGTTGGACTTCATGGGGTTAGGGTCTCATCTTTGATGTCAGTAAAGTATAAACTGTTGCACTTCATGGGGTTAGGGTCTCATCTTTGACGTCTAAAGTATAAACTGTTGGACTTCATGGGGTTAGGGTCTCATCTTTCACATCTGTAAAGTATAAAATGTTGGACTTCATGGGGTTAGGGTCCCATCTTTGACGTCTGTAAAGTATAAACTGTTGGACTTCATGGGGTTAGGGTCCCATCTTTGACGTCTGTAAAGTATAAACTGTTGGACTTCATGGGGTTAGGGTCTCATCTTTGACGTCTGTAAAGTATAAACTGTTGGACTTCATGGGGTTAGGGTCCCATCTTTGACGTCTGTAAAGTATAAACTGTTGGACTTCATGGGGTTAGGGTCTCATCTTTGATGTCAGTAAAGTATAAACTGTAGCACTTCATGGGGTTAGGGTCTCATCTTTGATGTCAGTAAAGTATAAACTGTAGCACTTCATGGGGTTTGGGTCCCATCTTTGACGTCTGTAAAGTATAAACTGTTGGACTTAATGGGGTTAGGGTCCCATCTTTGACGTCTGTAAAGTATAAACTGTTGGACTTCATGGGGTTAGGGTCCCATCTTTGACGTCTGTAAAGTATAAACTGTTGGACTTCATGGTGTTAGGGTCTCATCTTTGACGTCTGTAAAGTACAAACTGTTGGACTTCATGGGGTTAGGGTCTCATCTTTGATGTCTGTAAAGTACAAACTGTTGCACTTCATGGGGTTAGGGTCCCATCTTTGACGTCTGTAAAGTATAAACTGTAGCACTTCATGGGGTTAGGGTCTCATTTTTGATGTCAGTAAAGTATAAACTGTAGCACTTCATGGGGTTAGGGTCTCATCTTTGATGTCTGTAAAGTATAAACTGTTGCACTTCATGGGGTTAGGGTCCCATCTTTGACGTCTGTAAAGTATAACCTGTAGCACTTCATGGGGTTAGGGTCTCATCTTTGACGTCAGTAAAGTATAAACTGTAGCACTTCATGGGGTTAGGGTCTCATCTTTGATGTCAGTAAAGTATAAACTGTAGCACTTCATGGGGTTAGGGTCTCATCTTTGATGTCAGTAAAGTATAAACTGTAGCACTTCATGGTGTTAGGGTCTCATCTTTGACGTCAGTAAAGTATAAACTGTAGCACTTCATGGGGTTAGGGTCTCATCTTTGACGTCAGTAAAGTATAAACTGTTGGACTTCATGGTGTTAGGGTCTCATCTTTGATGTCATTAAAGTATAAACTGTAGCACTTCATGGGGTTAGGGTCCCATCTTTGACGTCTGTAAAGTATAAACTGTAGCACTTCATGGTATTAGGGTCTCATCTTTGACATCAGTAAAGTATAACCTGTTGGACTTCATAGTGTTAGAGTCTCATCTTTGATGTCAGTAAAGTATAAACTGTTGGACTTCATGGGGTTAGGGTCTCATCTTTGATGTCAGTAAAGTATAAACTGTTGGACTTCATGGTGTTAGGGTCTCATCTTTGATGTCAGTAAAGTATAAACTGTTGGACTTCATGGGGTTAGGGTCTCATCTTTGATATCAGTAAAGTATAAACTGTTGCACTTCATGGGGTTAGGGTCTCATCTTTGACGTCAGTAAAGTATAAAATGTTGGACTTCATGGGGTTAGGGTCTCATCTTTGACATCAGTAAAGTATAAACTGTTGGACTTCATGGGGTTAGGGTCTCATCTTTGGTGTCAGTAAAGTATAAACTGTTGGACTTCATGGGGTTAGGGTCTCATCTTTGATGTCAGTAAAGTATAAACTGTTGCACTTCATGGGGTTAGGGTCTCATCTTTGACGTCAGTAATGTATAAAATGTTGGACTTCATGGGGTTAGGGTCTCATCTTTGACGTCAGTAAAGTATAAAATGTTGGACTTCATGGTGTTAGGGTCTCATCTTTGATGTCAGTAAAGTATAAACTGTAGCACTTCATGGTGTTAGGGTCTCATCTTTGACGTCAGTAAAGTATAAACTGTAGCACTTCATGGTGTTAGGGTCTCATCTTTGACGTCAGTAAAGTATAAACTGTAGCACTTCATGGGGTTAGGGTCTCATCTTTGACGTCAGTAAATTATAAACTGTTGCACTTCATGGTGTTAGGGTCTCATCTTTGATGTCATTAAAGTATAAACTGTAGCACTTCATGGTGTTAGGGTCTCATCTTTGACGTCAGTAAAGTATAACCTGTAGCACTTCATGGGGTTAGGGTCTCATCTTTGATGTCAGTAAAGTATAAACTGTTGGACTTCATGCGGTTAGGGTCTCATCTTTGATGTCAGTAAAGTATAAACTGTTGGACTTCATGGTGTTAGGGTCTCATCTTTGATGTCAGTAAAGTATAAACTGTTGGACTTCATGGGGTTAGGGTCTCATCTTTGATATCAGTAAAGTATAAACTGTAGCACTTCATGGGGTTAGGGTCTCATCTTTGATGTCAGTAAAGTATAAACTGTTGCACTTCATGGGGTTAGGGTCTCATCTTTGACGTCAGTAAAGTATAAAATGTTGGACTTCATGGGGTTAGGGTCTCATCTTTGATATAAGTAAAGTATAAACTGTTGGACTTCATGGGGTTAGGGTCTCATCTTTGATGTCAGTAAAGTATAAACTGTTGCACTTCATGGAGTTAGGGTCTCATCTTTGACGTCAGTAAAGTATAAACTGTTGGACTTCATGGGGTTAGGGTCTCATCTTTGATATCAGTAAAGTATAAACTGTTGGACTTCATGGGGTTAGGGTCTCATCTTTGATGTCAGTAAAGTATAAACTGTAGCACTTCATGGTGTTAGGGTCTCATCTTTGATGTCAGTAAAGTATAAAATGTTGGACTTCATGGTGTTAGGGTCTCATCTTTGATGTCAGTAAAGTATAAACCGTAGCACTTCATGGGGTTAGGGTCTCATCTTTGACGTCTAAAGTATAAAATGTAGCACTTCAACTTCATGGGGTTAGGGTCTCATCTTTGATGTCAGTGGCATTTCCACCACTCATTCTACTCTAATGCTCCCACCTTGTGACAAATAAATGACCCCCCTCCCCTTCCCTTTCCCCACTTCATAGGGTTAGGGTCTCATTTTTGATGTCAGTGGGGGAGCGCGGTGGCTCAGTTGGTAGAGGTGCAGGCTGCAAGCCGAGAGGTCCTCAGTACGAATCCCACCTGCGGCAACCGCGTTGTGTCCTTGGGCAAGACACTTCATCTCCATTGCCCGCGTGGGGGCACGATGACGCCGTGTACTAAGGCGTACTGCACGTCGATGGTGCGCATGTCTTCAACCAATCTAACCCTGCCTGTGCTGCAGTGCGGAGTTACGATGTTGGGGAGCTGGCAGCTGCTCGTCGTTGCTCGGTGGTTCTCTCCGGGTACTCCGGCTTCCTCCACCCGTAAAACTGTCACGGTCATGATTAGCCATTGTGCATAAATATGTGACCTTAAACACCAATAAATAAATATTTGATGTCAGTGGCCTTTCCACCAATTATTCCACACTAATGCTCCCATCTTGTTACAAATAAGTGCCCCCCCCCCCCCCACACCCCTCTTCCCCCACTTTATGGGGTTAGGGTGTCATCTTTGATGTCCGTGGCCTTTCCACCACTCATTCTACACTAATGCTCCCACCTTGTGACAAATAAATGGATCCCCCTTCCCTTCCTCCACTTCATGGGGTTAGGGTCTCATCTTTGATGTAAGTGGCCTTTCCACCACTTATTCTACGCTAATATTCCCACCTTTTGACAAATAAAAGGACCCCTCCCCTTCCTCCACTTCATGGGGTTAGGGTCTCATCTTTGACATCAGTGGCCTTTCCACCACCACCCCCCCCCCCCCCCCCCCCCCCCCTCCAAAAAAAACCCAAAACCCTGTCAACAGTCTTTTGATTGTTGACAATCTGGCCCAGCTTCCCTTCATCTCTGTCTTTTCAGGTGAGTGTTCACTAATGGACGTTAATTCTTTATTTTTGTACTTTTTCAATTGTTCAATGAATCTTGTGAAAGCTGGGGGGGGGGGGGGGAGGGTATTTTCTCACTTTGCCAGAATAAATGAATTTTTTATAGATTAGAGTGCATATATCTGTTATTGGTTCCATTTTCCAATTGTTGTTGTAACTCAAAATGACAAATTGTTTTTCAAGTGGTAGTGAGATTCCACATCCCTTTTTTCAACTTTTCCATCAAGTTTATTAATATTGTTTTTGAGAAGGAGCATTCCAAAAAAGGTGTAAGATTGTATCTTTATCATTATTACAGGAGGTACTGAACTGCTTGCATGCTGCTGGCAGATATTCCTGCCAGGACAGCATTTTGTGTGCCACTGAATAAGTATCATTTGGGCATATTTAATCCAATATTCTCTTTGTGAAGTGAATGAATTTTTCCCCAATGATCTCTTGTGTTAAAATTAGATGAATTTTTCATCAACTCTTATCATGGCTGCTTCAAAGCAGCCATGATAAGATTTGATGAAAAATATCTTGAAAATACTCAGCACATTAAGAGTTAATTCTATTTCAGATAGATAAGATTGCTGAACTTTTGAGTTTGTGTAGATAGATAAGATTGCTGAACTTTTGAGTTTGTGTAGATAGATAAGATTGCTGAACGTTTGAGTTTGTGTAGATAAATAAGATTGCTGAACTTTTGAGTTTGTGTGGATAGATAAGATTGCTGATAAGATTGCTGAACTTTTGAGTTTGTGTAGATAGATAAGATTGCTGAACTTTTGAGTTTGTGTAGATAGATAAGATTGCTGAACTTTTGAGTTTGTGTAGATAGATAAGATTGCTGAACTTTTGAGTTTGTGTAGATAGATAAGATTGCTGAACTTTTGAGTTTGTGTAGATAGATAAGATTGCTGAACTTTTGAGTTTGTGTAGATAGATAAGATTGCTGAACTTTTGAGTTTGTGTAGATAGATAAGATTGCTGAACTTTTGAGTTTGTGTAGATAGATAAGATTGCTGAACTTTTGAGTTCGTGTAGATAGATAAGATTGCTGAACTTTTGAGTTTGTGTAGATAGATAAGATTGCTGAACTTTTGAGTTTGTGTGGATAGATAAGATTGCTGATAAGATTGCTGAACTTTTGAGTTTGTGTAGATAGATAAGATTGCTGAACTTTTGAGTTTGTGTAGATAGATAAGATTGCTGAACTTTTGAGTTTGTGTAGATAGATAAGATTGCTGAACTTTTGAGTTTGTGTAGATAGATAAGATTGCTGAACTTTTGAGTTTGTGTAGATAGATAAGATTTCTGAACTTTTGAGTTTGTGTAGATAGATAAGATTGCTGAACTTTTGAGTTTGTGTAGATAGATGAGATTGCTGAACTTTTGAGTTTGTGTAGATAGATAAGATTGCTGAACTTTTGAGTTTGTGTAGATAGATAAGATTGCTGAACTTTTGAGTTGTGTAGATAGATAAGATTGCTGAACTTTTGAGTTTGTGTAGATAGATAAGATTGCTGAAATTTTGAGTTTGTGTAGATAGATGAGATTGCTGAACTTTTGAGTTTGTGTAGATAGATAAGATTGCTGAACTTTTGAGTTTGTGTAGATAGATGAGATTGCTGAACTTTTGAGTTTGTGTAGATAGATAAGATTGCTGAACTTTTGAGTTTGTGTAGATAGATAAGATTGCTGAAATTTTGAGTTTGTGTAGATAGATAAGATTGCTGAACTTTTGAGTTTGTGTAGATAGATAAGATTGCTGAACTTTTGAGTTTGTGTAGCGAATTCTTTGTAGTATTTTGTATCAATATTTCATGCTGTTTTCTTTCACAATTATGAAGTGGGGGAAGGGAAGGGGGGGGGTTCATTTATTTGTCACAAGGTGGGAGCATTAGAGTAGAATGAGTGGTGGAAAGGTCACTGACATCAAGACCGTGAATGGTATTTTGGGATGGCATGAATCACTCACTGGAAGACAGTGAATAGTATTTTGGGATGGCATGAATCACTCCCTGGAAGAGAGTGACTAGTATTTTGGGATGGCAAGAATCACTTCCTGGAAGACCGTGAATAGTATTTTGGGATGGCAAGAATCACTTCCTGGAAGACCGTGAATAGTATTTTGGGATGGCAAGAATCACTTCCTGGAAGACCGTGAATAGTATTTTGGGATGGCAAGAATCACTTCCTGGAAGACCGTGAATAGTATTTTGGGATGGCAAGAATCACTTCCTGGAAGACCGTGAATAGTATTTTGGGATGGCAAGAATCACTTCCTGGAAGACAATGAATAGTATTTTGGGATGGCAAGAATCACTTCCTGGAAGACCGTGAATAGTATTTTGGGATGGCAAGAATCACTTCCTGGAAGACCGTGAATAGTATTTCGGGATGGCATGAATCACTTCCTGGAAGACCGTGAATAGTATTTTGGGATGGCAAGAATCACTTCCTGAAGACCGTGAATAGTATTTTGGGATGGCATGAATCACTCCCTGGAAGACCGTGAATAGTATTTTGGGATGGCATGAATCACTTCCTGGAAGACCGTGAATAGTATTTTGGGATGGCAAGAATCACTTCCTGGAAGACCGTGAA
Organism: Pictodentalium vernedei; assembly: GCA_031216915.1. Lineage (NCBI taxonomy): Eukaryota > Metazoa > Mollusca > Scaphopoda > Dentaliida > Dentaliidae > Pictodentalium > Pictodentalium vernedei. The sequence continues at coordinate 549,823,464 of CM062293.1, read as the reverse complement.
TAGTATTTTGGGATGGCATGAATCACTTCCTGGAAGACCATGAATAGTATTTTGGGATGGCAAGAATCACTTCCTGGAAGACCGTGAATAGTATTTTGGGATGGCATGAATCACTTCCTGGAAGACCGTGAATAGTATTTTGGGATGGCAAGAATCACTTCCTGGAAGACCGTGAAAAGTATTTTGGGATGGCATGAATCACTCCCTGGAAGAGAGTGACTAGTATTTTGGGATGGCAAGAATCACTCCCTGGAAGACCGTGAATAGTATTTTGGGATGGCAAGAATCACTTACTGGAAGACCGTGAATAGTATTTTGGGATGGCATGAATCACTCACTGGAAGACCGTGACTAGTATTTTAGGATGGCATGAATCACTTCCTGGAAGACCGTGAATAGTATTTTGGGATGGCAAAGAATCACTTCCTGGAAGACCGTGAATAGTATTTTGGGATGGCAAGAATCACTTCCTGGAAGACCGTGAATAGTATTTTGGGATGGCAAGAATCACTTCCTGGAAGACCGTGAATAGTATTTTGGGATGGCAAGAATCACTTCCTGGAAGACCGTGAATAGTATTTTGGGATGGCAAGAATCACTTCCTGGAAGACCGTGAATAGTATTTTGGGATGGCATGAATCACTCCTTACAAGACAGTGAATAGTATTTTGGGTTGGCATGAATCACTCAACGGAAGACCGTGAATAGTATTTGGGATGGCATGAATCACTTTCTGGAAGGCCGTGAATAGTATTTGGGATGGCATGAATCACTCAACGGAAGACCGTGAATAGTATTTGGAATGGCATGAATCACTTTCTGGAAGACCGTGAAAAGTATTTGGGATGGCATGAATCACTCAACGGAAGACCGTGAATAGTATTTGGGATGGCATGAATCACTTACTGGAAGACAGTGATTAGTATTTTGGGATGGCATGAATCACTCCCTGGAAGACAGTGAATAGTATTTTGGGATGGCATGAATCACTCCCTGGAAGAGAGTGACTAGTACTTTGGGATGCAAGAATCACTCCCTGGAAGACAGTGAATAGTATTTTGGGATGGCATGAATCACTCCCTAGAAGACATTGAATATTATTTTGGGATGGCAAGAATCACTCCCTGGAAGACATTGAATATTATTTTGGGATGGCATGAATAACTTACTGGAAGACTGTGAATAGTATTTGGGATGGCATGAATAACTTACTGGAAGACCGTGAATAGTATTTTGGTATGGCAAGAATCACTTTCATGGGGTCATGCTGACATACTTGATATATAATGTCTTTATAAGGAGATACACAAGTTGGTTGACACCAGCCTCCTGGGGTCATACTTGATATATAATGTCTTTATAAGGAGATACACAAGTTGGTTGACACCAGCCTCCTGGGGTCATGCTGACATACTTGATATATAATGTCTTTATAAGGAGGATACACAAGTTGGTTGACACCAGCCTCCTGGGGTCATACTTGATATATAATGTCTTTATAAGGAGGATACACAAATTGGTTGACACCAGCCTTCTGGGGTCATACTTGATATATAACGTCTTTATAAGGAGGATACACAAGTTGGTTGACACTAGCCTCCTGGGGTCATACTTGATATATAATGTCTTTATAAGGAGGATACACATGTTGGTTGACAGCTGCCTCCTCGGGTCATATTTACATACTTGATATATAACCGCTTTATAAGGGAGGATACACATGTTGGTTGACACCAGCCTCCTGGGGTCATGCTTGATATATAATGTCTTTATAAGGAGGATACACAAATTGGTTGACACCAGCCTCCTGGGGTCATACTTGATATATACGTCTTTATAAGGAGGATACACAAGTTGGTTGACACCAGCCTCCTGGGGTCATACTTGATATATAATGTCTTTATAAGGAGGATACACAAATTGGTTGACACCTGCCTCCTGGGGTCATACTTGATATATAACGTCTTTATAAGGAGGATACACAAGTTGGTTGACACCAGCCTCCTGGGGTCATACTTGATATATAATGTCTTTATAAGGAGGATACACAAGTTGGTTGACACCAGCCTCCTGGGATCATACTTGATATATAATGTCTTTATAAGGAGGATACACATGTTGGTTGACCACCAGCCTCCTGGGGTTATGCTGACATACATGATATATAATGTCTTTATAAGGAGGATACACAAGTTGGTTGACACCAGCCTCCTGGGGTCATACTTGATATATAACGTCTTTATAAGGAGGATACACATGATGGTTGACACCAGCCTCCTGGGGTCATGCTTGATATGTAATGTCTTTATAAGGAGGATACACATGTTGGTTGACAACTGCCTCCTGGGGTCATACTTGATATATAATGTCTTTATAAGGAGGATACACAAGTTGGTTGACACCAGCCTCCTGGGGTCATGCTTGATATATAATGTCTTTTTAAGAGGATACACAAGTTGTTGACACCAGCCTCCTGGGGTCATGCTTACATACTTGATATATAATGTCTTTATAAGGAGGATACACAAATTGGTTGAAACCAGCCTCCTGGGGTCATACTTGATATATAACATCTTTATAAGGAGGATACACAAGTTGGTTGACACTAGCCTTCTGGGCTCATACTTGATATATAATGTCTTTATAAGGAGGATACACATGTTGGTTGACAGCTGCCTCCTCGGGTCATATTTACATACTTGATATATAACCGCTTTATAAGGAGGATACACATGTTGGTTGACACCAGCCTCCTGGGGTCATGCTTGATATATAATGTCTTTATAAGGAGGATACACAAATTGGTTGACACCAGCCTCCTGGGGTCATCCTTGATATATAACGTCTTTATAAGGAGGATACACAAGTTGGTTGACACCAGCCTCCTGGGGTCATGCTTGATATATAATGTCTTTATAAGGAGGATACACAAGTTGGTTGACACTAGCCTCCTGGGGTCATACTTGATATATAATGTCTTTATAAGGAGGATACACAAGTTGGTGACACCAGCCTCCTGGGGTCATACTTGATATATAAGGAGGATACACAAGTTGGTTGACACCAGCCTCCTGGGGTCATACTTGATATACAATGTCTTTATAAGGAGGATACACAAGTTGGTTGACACCAGCCTCCTGGGGTCATACTTGATATATAATGTCTTTATAAGGAGGATACACATGTTGGTTGACACCAGCCCTCCTGGGGTCATGCTTACATACTTGATATATAATGTCTTTATAAGGAGGATACACAAGTTGGTTGACACCAGCCTCCTGGGGTCATACTTGATATATAATGTCTTTTTAAGGAGGATACACAGGTTGGTTGACACCAGCCTCCTGGGGTCATGCTGACATACTTGATATATAATGTCTTTATAAGGGGGATACACAAGTTGGTTGACACCAGCCTCCTGGGGTCATACTTGATATATAATGTCTTTATAAGGAGGATACACAAGTTGGTTGACACCAGCCTCCTGGGGTCATACTTGATATATAATGTCTTTATAAGGAGGATACACATGTTGGTTGACACTAGCCTCCTGGGGTCATGCTGACATACTTGATATATAACGTCTTTATAAGGAGGATACACAAGTTGGTTGACACCAGCCTCCTGGGGTCATACTTGATATATAATGTCTTTATAAGGAGGATACACAAGTTGGTTGACACTAGCCTCCTGGGGTCATACTTGATATATAATGTCTTTATAAGGAGGATACACAAGTTGGTTGACACCAGCCTCCTGGGGTCATACTTGATATATAATGTCTTTATAAGGAGGATACACAAGTTGGTTGACACCAGCCTCCTGGGGTCATACTTGATATATAATGTCTTTATAAGGAGGATACACATGTTGGTTGACACCAGCCTCCTGGGGTCATACTTGATATATAATGTCTTTATAAGGAGGATACACATGTTGGTTGACACTAGCCTCCTGGGGTCATGCTGACATACTTGATATATAACGTCTTTATAAGGAGGATACACAAGTTGGTTGACACCAGCCTCCTGGGGTCATACTTGATATATAATGTCTTTATAAGGAGGATACACAAGTTGGTTGACACTAGCCTCCTGGGGTCATACTTGATATATAATGTCTTTATAAGGAGGATACACAAGTTGGTTGACACCAGCCTCCTGGGGTCATACTTGATATATAATGTCTTTATAAGGAGGATACACAAGTTGGTTGACACCAGCCTCCTGGGGTCATGCTTCATATATAATGTCTTTATAAGGAGGATACACAAATTGGTTGACACCAGCCTCCTGGGGTCATACTTGATATATAACGTCTTTATAAGGAGGATACACAAGTTGGTTGACACCAGCCTCCTGGGGTCATACTTGATATATAATGTCTTTATAAGGAGGATACACAAATTGGTTGACACCAGCCTCCTGGGGTCATACTTGATATATAACGTCTTTATAAGGAGGATACACAAGTTGGTTGACACCAGCCTCCTGGGGTCATACTTGATATATAATGTCTTTATAAGGAGGATACACAAGTTGGTTGACACCAGCCTCCTGGGATCATACTTGATATATAATGTCTTTATAAGGAGGATACACATGTTGGTTGACACCAGCCTCCTGGGGTCATGCTGACATACTTGATATATAATGTCTTTATAAGGAGGATACACAAGTTGGTTGACACCAGCCTCCTGGGGTCATACTTGATATATAACGTCTTTATAAGGAGGATACACATGTTGGTTGACACCAGCCTCCTGGGGTCATGCTTGATATGTAATGTCTTTATAAGGAGGATACACATGTTGGTTGACAACTGCCTCCTGGGGTCATACTTGATATATAATGTCTTTATAAGGAGGATACACAAGTTGGTTGACACCAGCCTCCTGGGGTCATGCTTGATATATAATGTCTTTATAAGGAGGATACACAAGTTGGTTGACACCAGCCTCCTGGGGTCATGCTTACATACTTGATATATAATGTCTTTATAAGGAGGATACACAAATTGGTTGACACCAGCCTCCTGGGGTCATACTTGATATATAACGTCTTTATAAGGAGGATACACAAGTTGGTTGACACTAGCCTCCTGGGGTCATACTTGATATATAATGTCTTTATAAGGAGGATACACATGTTGGTTGACAGCTGCCTCCTCGGGTCATATTTACATACTTGATATATAACCGCTTTATAAGGAGGATACACATGTTGGTTGACACCAGCCTCCTGGGGTCATGCTTGATATATAATGTCTTTATAAGGAGGATACACAAATTGGTTGACACCAGCCTCCTGGGGTCATACTTGATATATAACGTCTTTATAAGGAGGATACACAAGTTGGTTGACACCAGCCTCCTGGGGTCATACTTGATATATAATGTCTTTATAAGGAGGATACACAAATTGGTTGACACCAGCCTCCTGGGGTCATACTTGATATATAACGTCTTTATAAGGAGGATACACAAGTTGGTTGACACTAGCCTCCTGGGGTCATACTTGATATATAATGTCTTTATAAGGAGGATACACATGTTGGTTGACAGCTGCCTCCTCGGGTCATATTTACATACTTGATATATAACCGCTTTATAAGGAGGATACACATGTTGGTTGACACCAGCCTCCTGGGGTCATGCTTGATATATAATGTCTTTATAAGGAGGATACACAAATTGGTTGACACCAGCCTCCTGGGGTCATACTTGATATATAACGTCTTTATAAGGAGGATACACAAGTTGGTTGACACCAGCCTCCTGGGGTCATACTTGATATATAATGTCTTTATAAGGAGGATACACAAATTGGTTGACACCTGCCTCCTGGGGTCATACTTGATATATAACGTCTTTATAAGGAGGATACACAAGTTGGTTGACACCAGCCTCCTGGGGTCATACTTGATATATAATGTCTTTATAAGGAGGATACACAAGTTGGTTGACACCAGTCTCCTGGGATCATACTTGATATATAATGTCTTTATAAGGAGGATACACATGTTGGTTGACACCAGCCTCCTGGGGTCATGCTGACATACTTGATATATAATGTCTTTATAAGGAGGATACACAAGTTGGTTGACACCAGCCTCCTGGGGTCATACTTGATATATAATGTCTTTATAAGGAGGATACACATGTTGGTTGACATCAGCCAACTGGGGTCATGCTTGATATGTAATGTCTTTATAAGGAGGATACACATGTTGGTTGACAACTGCCTCCTGGGGTCATACTTGATATATAATGTCTTTATAAGGAGGATACACAAGTTGGTTGACACCAGCCTCCTGGGGTCATGCTTGATATATAATGTCTTTATAAGGAGGATACACAAGTTGGTTGACACCAGCCTCCTGGGGTCATGCTTACATACTTGATATATAATGTCTTTATAAGGAGGATACACAAATTGGTTGAAACCAGCCTCCTGGGGTCATACTTGATATATAACGTCTTTATAAGGAGGATACACAAGTTGGTTGACACTAGCCTTCTGGGCTCATACTTGATATATAATGTCTTTATAAGGAGGATACACATGTTGGTTGACAGCTGCCTCCTCGGGTCATATTTACATACTTGATATATAACCGCTTTATAAGGAGGATACACATGTTGGTTGACACCAGCCTCCTGGGGTCATGCTTGATATATAATGTCTTTATAAGGAGGATACACAAATTGGTTGACACCAGCCTCCTGGGGTCATACTTGATATATAACGTCTTTATAAGGAGGATACACAAGTTGGTTGACACCAGCCTCCTGGGGTCATGCTTGATATATAATGTCTTTATAAGGAGGATACACAAGTTGGTTGACACTAGCCTCCTGGGGTCATACTTGATATATAATGTCTTTATAAGGAGGATACACAAGTTGGTTGACACCAGCCTCCTGGGGTCATACTTGATATATAATGTCTTTATAAGGAGGATACACATGTTGGTTGACACCAGCCTCCTGGGGTCATGCTTACATACTTGATATATAATGTCTTTATAAGGAGGATACACAAGTTGGTTGACACCAGCCTCCTGGTGTCATACTTGATATATAATGTCTTTTTAAGGAGGATACACAGGTTGGTTGACACCAGCCTCCTGGGGTCATGCTGACATACTTGATATATAATGTCTTTATAAGGGGGATACACAAGTTGGTTGACACCAGCCTCCTGGGGTCATACTTGATATATAATGTCTTTATAAGGAGGATACACAAGTTGGTTGACACCAGCCTCCTGGGGTCATACTTGATATATAACGTCTTTATCAGGAGGATACACAAGTTGGTTGACACTAGCCTCCTGGGGTCATACTTGATATATAATGTCTTTATAAGGAGGATACACATGTTGGTTGACAGCTGCCTCCTCGGGTCATATTTACATACTTGATATATAACCGCTTTATAAGGAGGATACACATGTTGGTTGACACCAGCCTCCTGGGGTCATGCTTGATATATAATGTCTTTATAAGGAGGATACACAAATTGGTTGACACCAGCCTCCTGGGGTCATACTTGATATATAACGTCTTTATAAGGAGGATACACAAGTTGGTTGACACCAGCCTCCTGGGGTCATACTTGATATATAATGTCTTTATAAGGAGGATACACAAATTGGTTGACACCAGCCTCCTGGGGTCATACTTGATATATAACGTCTTTATAAGGAGGATACACAAGTTGGTTGACACCAGCCTCCTGGGGTCATACTTGATATATAATGTCTTTATAAGGAGGATACACAAGTTGGTTGACACCAGCCTCCTGGGATCATACTTGATATATAATGTCTTTATAAGGAGGATACACATGTTGGTTGACACCAGCCTCCTGGGGTCATGCTGACATACTTAATATATAATGTCTTTATAAGGAGGATACACAAGTTGGTTGACTCTAGCCTCCTGGGGTCATACTTGATATATAACGTCTTTATCAGGAGGATACACAAGTTGGTTGACACTAGCCTCCTGGGGTCATACTTGATATATAATGTCTTTATAAGAAGGATACACATGTTGGTTGACAGCTGCCTCCTCGGGTCATATTTACATACTTGATATATAACCGCTTTATAAGGAGGATACACATGTTGGTTGACACCAGCCTCCTGGGGTCATGCTTGATATATAATGTCTTTATAAGGAGGATACACAAATTGGTTGAAACCAGCCTCCTGGGGTCATACTTGATATATAACATCTTTATAAGGAGGATACACAAGTTGGTTGACACTAGCCTTCTGGGCTCATACTTGATATATAATGTCTTTATAAGGAGGATACACATGTTGGTTGACAGCTGCCTCCTCGGGTCATATTTACATACTTGATATATAACCGCTTTATAAGGAGGATACACATGTTGGTTGACACCAGCCTCCTGGGGTCATGCTTGATATATAATGTCTTTATAAGGAGGATACACAAATTGGTTGACACCAGCCTCCTGGGGTCATCCTTGATATATAACGTCTTTATAAGGAGGATACACAAGTTGGTTGACACCAGCCTCCTGGGGTCATGCTTGATATATAATGTCTTTATAAGGAGGATACACAAGTTGGTTGACACTAGCCTCCTGGGGTCATACTTGATATATAATGTCTTTATAAGGAGGATACACAAGTTGGTGACACCAGCCTCCTGGGGTCATACTTGATATATAATGTCTTTATAAGGAGGATACACAAGTTGGTTGACACCAGCCTCCTGGGGTCATACTTGATATATAATGTCTTTATAAGGAGGATACACAAGTTGGTTGACACCAGCCTCCTGGGGTCATACTTGATATATAATGTCTTTATAAGGAGGATACACATGTTGGTTGACACCAGCTTCCTGGGGTCATGCTTACATACTTGATATATAATGTCTTTATAAGGAGGATACACAAGTTGGTTGACACCAGCCTCCTGGGGTCATACTTGATATATAATGTCTTTTTAAGGAGGATACACAGGTTGGTTGACACCAGCCTCCTGGGGTCATGCTGACATACTTGATATATAATGTCTTTATAAGGGGGATACACAAGTTGGTTGACACCAGCCTCCTGGGGTCATACTTGATATATAATGTCTTTATAAGGAGGATACACAAGTTGGTTGACACCAGCCTCCTGGGGTCATACTTGATATATAATGTCTTTATAAGGAGGATACACATGTTGGTTGACACTAGCCTCCTGGGGTCATGCTGACATACTTGATATATAACGTCTTTATAAGGAGGATACACAAGTTGGTTGACACCAGCCTCCTGGGGTCATACTTGATATATAATGTCTTTATAAGGAGGATACACAAGTTGGTTGACACTAGCCTCCTGGGGTCATACTTGATATATAATGTCTTTATAAGGAGGATACACAAGTTGGTTGACACCAGCCTCCTGGGGTCATACTTGATATATAATGTCTTTATAAGGAGGATACACAAGTTGGTTGACACCAGCCTCCTGGGGTCATACTTGATATATAATGTCTTTATAAGGAGGATACACATGTTGGTTGACACCAGCCTCCTGGGGTCATACTTGATATATAATGTCTTTATAAGGAGGATACACATGTTGGTTGACACTAGCCTCCTGGGGTCATGCTGACATACTTGATATATAACGTCTTTATAAGGAGGATACACAAGTTGGTTGACACCAGCCTCCTGGGGTCATACTTGATATATAATGTCTTTATAAGGAGGATACACAAGTTGGTTGACACTAGCCTCCTGGGGTCATACTTGATATATAATGTCTTTATAAGGAGGATACACAAGTTGGTTGACACCAGCCTCCTGGGGTCATACTTGATATATAATGTCTTTATAAGGAGGATACACAAGTTGGTTGACACCAGCCTCCTGGGGTCATGCTTCATATATAATGTCTTTATAAGGAGGATACACAAATTGGTTGACACCAGCCTCCTGGGGTCATACTTGATATATAACGTCTTTATAAGGAGGATACACAAGTTGGTTGACACCAGCCTCCTGGGGTCATACTTGATATATAATGTCTTTATAAGGAGGATACACAAATTGGTTGACACCAGCCTCCTGGGGTCATGTTGATATATAACGTCTTTATAAGGAGGATACACAAGTTGGTTGACACCAGCCTCCTGGGGTCATACTTGATATATAATGTCTTTATAAGGAGGATACACAAGTTGGTTGACACCAGCCTCCTGGGATCATACTTGATATATAATGTCTTTATAAGGAGGATACACATGTTGGTTGACACCAGCCTCCTGGGGTCATGCTGACATACTTGATATATAATGTCTTTATAAGGAGGATACACAAGTTGGTTGACACCAGCCTCCTGGGGTCATACTTGATATATAACGTCTTTATAAGGAGGATACACATGTTGGTTGACACCAGCCTCCTGGGGTCATGCTTGATATGTAATGTCTTTATAAGGAGGATACACATGTTGGTTGACAACTGCCTCCTGGGGTCATACTTGATATATAATGTCTTTATAAGGAGGATACACAAGTTGGTTGACACCAGCCTCCTGGGGTCATGCTTGATATATAATGTCTTTATAAGGAGGATACACAAGTTGGTTGACACCAGCCTCCTGGGGTCATGCTTACATACTTGATATATAATGTCTTTATAAGGAGGATACACAAATTGGTTGACACCAGCCTCCTGGGGTCATACTTGATATATAACGTCTTTATAAGGAGGATACACAAGTTGGTTGACACTAGCCTCCTGGGGTCATACTTGATATATAATGTCTTTATAAGGAGGATACACATGTTGGTTGACAGCTGCCTCCTCGGGTCATATTTACATACTTGATATATAACCGCTTTATAAGGAGGATACACATGTTGGTTGACACCAGCCTCCTGGGGTCATGCTTGATATATAATGTCTTTATAAGGAGGATACACAAATTGGTTGACACCAGCCTCCTGGGGTCATACTTGATATATAACGTCTTTATAAGGAGGATACACAAGTTGGTTGACACCAGCCTCCTGGGGTCATACTTGATATATAATGTCTTTATAAGGAGGATACACAAATTGGTTGACACCAGCCTCCTGGGGTCATACTTGATATATAACGTCTTTATAAGGAGGATACACAAGTTGGTTGACACTAGCCTCCTGGGGTCATACTTGATATATAATGTCTTTATAAGGAGGATACACATGTTGGTTGACAGCTGCCTCCTCGGGTCATATTTACATACTTGATATATAACCGCTTTATAAGGAGGATACACATGTTGGTTGACACCAGCCTCCTGGGGTCATGCTTGATATATAATGTCTTTATAAGGAGGATACACAAATTGGTTGACACCAGCCTCCTGGGGTCATACTTGATATATAACGTCTTTATAAGGAGGATACACAAGTTGGTTGACACCAGCCTCCTGGGGTCATACTTGATATATAATGTCTTTATAAGGAGGATACACAAATTGGTTGACACCTGCCTCCTGGGGTCATACTTGATATATAACGTCTTTATAAGGAGGATACACAAGTTGGTTGACACCAGCCTCCTGGGGTCATACTTGATATATAATGTCTTTATAAGGAGGATACACAAGTTGGTTGACACCAGTCTCCTGGGATCATACTTGATATATAATGTCTTTATAAGGAGGATACACATGTTGGTTGACACCAGCCTCCTGGGGTCATGCTGACATACTTGATATATAATGTCTTTATAAGGAGGATACACAAGTTGGTTGACACCAGCCTCCTGGGGTCATACTTGATATATAACGTCTTTATAAGGAGGATACACATGTTGGTTGACATCAGCCTCCTGGGGTCATGCTTGATATGTAATGTCTTTATAAGGAGGATACACATGTTGGTTGACAACTGCCTCCTGGGGTCATACTTGATATATAATGTCTTTATAAGGAGGATACACAAGTTGGTTGACACCAGCCTCCTGGGGTCATGCTTGATATATAATGTCTTTATAAGGAGGATACACAAGTTGGTTGACACCAGCCTCCTGGGGTCATGCTTACATACTTGATATATAATGTCTTTATAAGGAGGATACACAAATTGGTTGAAACCAGCCTCCTGGGGTCATACTTGATATATAACGTCTTTATAAGGAGGATACACAAGTTGGTTGACACTAGCCTTCTGGGCTCATACTTGATATATAATGTCTTTATAAGGAGGATACACATGTTGGTTGACAGCTGCCTCCTCGGGTCATATTTACATACTTGATATATAACCGCTTTATAAGGAGGATACACATGTTGGTTGACACCAGCCTCCTGGGGTCATGCTTGATATATAATGTCTTTATAAGGAGGATACACAAATTGGTTGACACCAGCCTCCTGGGGTCATACTTGATATATAACGTCTTTATAAGGAGGATACACAAGTTGGTTGACACCAGCCTCCTGGGGTCATGCTTGATATATAATGTCTTTATAAGGAGGATACACAAGTTGGTTGACACTAGCCTCCTGGGGTCATACTTGATATATAATGTCTTTATAAGGAGGATACACAAGTTGGTTGACACCAGCCTCCTGGGGTCATACTTGATATATAATGTCTTTATAAGGAGGATACACAAGTTGGTTGACACCAGCCTCCTGGGGTCATACTTGATATATAATGTCTTTATAAGGAGGATACACAAGTTGGTTGACACCAGCCTCCTGGGGTCATACTTGATATATAATGTCTTTATAAGGAGGATACACATGTTGGTTGACACCAGCCTCCTGGGGTCATGCTTACATACTTGATATATAATGTCTTTATAAGGAGGATACACAAGTTGGTTGACACCAGCCTCCTGGTGTCATACTTGATATATAATGTCTTTTTAAGGAGGATACACAGGTTGGTTGACACCAGCCTCCTGGGGTCATGCTGACATACTTGATATATAATGTCTTTATAAGGGGGATACACAAGTTGGTTGACACCAGCCTCCTGGGGTCATACTTGATATATAATGTCTTTATAAGGAGGATACACAAGTTGGTTGACACCAGCCTCCTGGGGTCATACTTGATATATAACGTCTTTATCAGGAGGATACACAAGTTGGTTGACACTAGCCTCCTGGGGTCATACTTGATATATAATGTCTTTATAAGGAGGATACACATGTTGGTTGACAGCTGCCTCCTCGGGTCATATTTACATACTTGATATATAACCGCTTTATAAGGAGGATACACATGTTGGTTGACACCAGCCTCCTGGGGTCATGCTTGATATATAATGTCTTTATAAGGAGGATACACAAATTGGTTGACACCAGCCTCCTGGGGTCATACTTGATATATAACGTCTTTATAAGGAGGATACACAAGTTGGTTGACACCAGCCTCCTGGGGTCATACTTGATATATAATGTCTTTATAAGGAGGATACACAAATTGGTTGACACCAGCCTCCTGGGGTCATACTTGATATATAACGTCTTTATAAGGAGGATACACAAGTTGGTTGACACCAGCCTCCTGGGGTCATACTTGATATATAATGTCTTTATAAGGAGGATACACAAGTTGGTTGACACCAGCCTCCTGGGATCATACTTGATATATAATGTCTTTATAAGGAGGATACACATGTTGGTTGACACCAGCCTCCTGGGGTCATGCTGACATACTTAATATATAATGTCTTTATAAGGAGGATACACAAGTTGGTTGACTCTAGCCTCCTGGGGTCATACTTGATATATAACGTCTTTATAAGGAGGATACACATGTTGGTTGACACCAGCCTCCTGGGGTCATGCTTGATATGTAATGTCTTTATAAGGAGGATACACATGTTGGTTGACAACTGCCTCCTGGGGTCATACTTGATATATAATGTCTTTATAAGGAGGATACACAAGTTGGTTGACACCAGCCTCCTGGGGTCTAGCTTGATATATAATGTCTTTATAAGGAGGATACACAAGTTGGTTGACACCAGCCTCCTGGGGTCATGCTTACATACTTGATATATAATGTCTTTATAAGGAGGATACACAAATTGGTTGACACCAGCCTCCTGGGGTCATACTTGATATATAACGTCTTTATAAGGAGGATACACAAGTTGGTTGACACTAGCCTCCTGGGGTCATACTTGATATATAATGTCTTTATAAGGAGGATACACATGTTGGTTGACAGCTGCCTCCTCGGGTCATATTTACATACTTGATATATAACCGCTTTATAAGGAGGATACACATGTTGGTTGACACCAGCCTCCTGGGGTCATGCTTGATATATAATGTCTTTATAAGGAGGATACACAAATTGGTTGACACCAGCCTCCTGGGGTCATACTTGATATATAACGTCTTTATAAGGAGGATACACAAGTTGGTTGACACCAGCCTCCTGGGGTCATACTTGATATATAATGTCTTTATAAGGAGGATACACAAATTGGTTGACACCAGCCTCCTGGGGTCATACTTGATATATAACGTCTTTATAAGGAGGATACACAAGTTGATGGACACTAGCCTCCTGGGGTCATACTTGATATATAATGTCTTTATAAGGAGGATACACATGTTGGTTGACAGCTGCCTCCTCGGGTCATATTTACATACTTGATATATAACCGCTTTATAAGGAGGATACACATGTTGGTTGACACCAGCCTCCTGGGGTCATGCTTGATATATAATGTCTTTATAAGGAGGATACACAAATTGGTTGACACCAGCCTCCTGGGGTCATACTTGATATATAACGTCTTTATAAGGAGGGTACACAAGTTGGTTGACACCAGCCTCCTGGGGTCATACTTGATATATAATGTCTTTATAAGGAGGATACACAAATTGGTTGACACCTGCCTCCTGGGGTCATACTTGATATATAACGTCTTTATAATGAGGATACACAAGTTGGTTGACACCAGCCTCCTAGGGTCATACTTGATATATAATGTCTTTATAAGGAGGATACACAAGTTGGTTGACACCAGCCTCCTGGGATCATACTTGATATATAATGTCTTTATAAGGAGGATACACATGTTGGTTGACACCAGCCTCCTGGGGTCATGCTGACATACTTGATATATAATGTCTTTATAAGGAGGATACACAAGTTGGTTGACACCAGCCTCCTGGGGTCATACTTGATGTATAACGTCTTTATAAGGAGGATACACATGTTGGTTGACATCAGCCTCCTGGGGTCATGCTTGATATGTAATGTCTTTATAAGGAGGATACACATGTTGGTTGACAACTGCCTCCTGGGGTCATACTTGATATATAATGTCTTTATAAGGAGGATAGACAAGTTGGTTGACACCAGCCTCCTGGGGTCATGCTTGATATATAATGTCTTTATAAGGAGGATACACAAGTTGGTTGACACCAGCCTCCTGGGGTCATGCTTACATACTTGATATATAATGTCTTTATAAGGAGGATACACAAATTGGTTGAAACCAGCCTCCTGGGGTCATACTTGATATATAACGTCTTTATAAGGAGGATACACAAGTTGGTTGACACTAGCCTTCTGGGCTCATACTTGATATATAATGTCTTTATAAGGAGGATACACATGTTGGTTGACAGCTGCCTCCTCGGGTCATATTTACATACTTGATATATAACCGCTTTATAAGGAGGATACACATGTTGGTTGACACCAGCCTCCTGGGGTCATGCTTGATATATAATGTCTTTATAAGGAGGATACACAAATTGGTTGACACCAGCCTCCTGGGGTCATACTTGATATATAACGTCTTTATAAGGAGGATACACAAGTTGGTTGACACCAGCCTCCTGGGGTCATGCTTGATATATAATGTCTTTATAAGGAGGATACACAAGTTGGTTGACACTAGCCTCCTGGGGTCATACTTGATATATAATGTCTTTATAAGGAGGATACACAAGTTGGTTGACACCAGCCTCCTGGGGTCATACTTGATATATAATGTCTTTATAAGGAGGATACACAAGTTGGTTGACACCAGCCTCCTGGGGTCATACTTGATATATAATGTCTTTATAAGGAGGATACACAAGTTGGTTGACACCAGCCTCCCGGGGTCATACTTGATATATAATGTCTTTATAAGGAGGATACACATGTTGGTTGACACCAGCCTCCTGGGGTCATGCTTACATACTTGATATATAATGTCTTTATAAGGAGGATACACAAGTTGGTTGACACCAGCCTCCTGGGGTCATACTTGATATATAATGTCTTTTTAAGGAGGATACACAGGTTGGTTGACACCAGCCTCCTGGGGTCATGCTGACATACTTGATATATAATGTCTTTATAAGGGGGATACACAAGTTGGTTGACACCAGCCTCCTGGGGTCATACTTGATATATAATGTCTTTATAAGGAGGATACACAAGTTGGTTGACACCAGCCTCCTGGGGTCATACTTGATATATAACGTCTTTATCAGGAGGATACACAAGTTGGTTGACACTAGCCTCCTGGGGTCATACTTGATATATAATGTCTTTATAAGGAGGATACACATGTTGGTTGACAGCTGCCTCCTCGGGTCATATTTACATACTTGATATATAACCGCTTTATAAGGAGGATACACATGTTGGTTGACACCAGCCTCCTGGGGTCATGCTTGATATATAATGTCTTTATAAGGAGGATACACAAATTGGTTGACACCAGCCTCCTGGGGTCATACTTGATATATAACGTCTTTATAAGGAGGATACACAAGTTGGTTGACACCAGCCTCCTGGGGTCATACTTGATATATAATGTCTTTATAAGGAGGATACACAAATTGGTTGACACCAGCCTCCTGGGGTCATACTTGATATATAACGTCTTTATAAGGAGGATACACAAGTTGGTTGACACCAGCCTCCTGGGGTCATACTTGATATATAATGTCTTTATAAGGAGGATACACAAGTTGGTTGACACCAGCCTCCTGGGATCATACTTGATATATAATGTCTTTATAAGGAGGATACACATGTTGGTTGACACCAGCCTCCTGGGGTCATGCTGACATACTTAATATATAATGTCTTTATAAGGAGGATACACAAGTTGGTTGACTCTAGCCTCCTGGGGTCATACTTGATATATAACGTCTTTATCAGGAGGATACACAAGTTGGTTGACACTAGCCTCCTGGGGTCATACTTGATATATAATGTCTTTATAAGGAGGATACACATGTTGGTTGACAGCTGCCTCCTCGGGTCATATTTACATACTTGATATATAACCGCTTTATAAGGAGGATACACATGTTGGTTGACACCAGCCTCCTGGGGTCATGCTTGATATATAATGTCTTTATAAGGAGGATACACAAATTGGTTGAAACCAGCCTCCTGGGGTCATACTTGATATATAACATCTTTATAAGGAGGATACACAAGTTGGTTGACACTAGCCTTCTGGGCTCATACTTGATATATAATGTCTTTATAAGGAGGATACACATGTTGGTTGACAGCTGCCTCCTCGGGTCATATTTACATACTTGATATATAACCGCTTTATAAGGAGGATACACATGTTGGTTGACACCAGCCTCCTGGGGTCATGCTTGATATATAATGTCTTTATAAGGAGGATACACAAATTGGTTGACACCAGCCTCCTGGGGTCATCCTTGATATATAACGTCTTTATAAGGAGGATACACAAGTTGGTTGACACCAGCCTCCTGGGGTCATGCTTGATATATAATGTCTTTATAAGGAGGATACACAAGTTGGTTGACACTAGCCTCCTGGGGTCATACTTGATATATAATGTCTTTATAAGGAGGATACACAAGTTGGTGACACCAGCCTCCTGGGGTCATACTTGATATATAATGTCTTTATAAGGAGGATACACAAGTTGGTTGACACCAGCCTCCTGGGGTCATACTTGATATATAATGTCTTTATAAGGAGGATACACAAGTTGGTTGACACCAGCCTCCTGGGGTCATACTTGATATATAATGTCTTTATAAGGAGGATACACATGTTGGTTGACACCAGCTTCCTGGGGTCATGCTTACATACTTGATATATAATGTCTTTATAAGGAGGATACACAAGTTGGTTGACACCAGCCTCCTGGGGTCATACTTGATATATAATGTCTTTTTAAGGAGGATACACAGGTTGGTTGACACCAGCCTCCTGGGGTCATGCTGACATACTTGATATATAATGTCTTTATAAGGGGGATACACAAGTTGGTTGACACCAGCCTCCTGGGGTCATACTTGATATATAATGTCTTTATAAGGAGGATACACAAGTTGGTTGACACCAGCCTCCTGGGGTCATACTTGATATATAATGTCTTTATAAGGAGGATACACATGTTGGTTGACACTAGCCTCCTGGGGTCATGCTGACATACTTGATATATAACGTCTTTATAAGGAGGATACACAAGTTGGTTGACACCAGCCTCCTGGGGTCATACTTGATATATAATGTCTTTATAAGGAGGATACACAAGTTGGTTGACACTAGCCTCCTGGGGTCATACTTGATATATAATGTCTTTATAAGGAGGATACACAAGTTGGTTGACACCAGCCTCCTGGGGTCATACTTGATATATAATGTCTTTATAAGGAGGATACACAAGTTGGTTGACACCAGCCTCCTGGGGTCATACTTGATATATAATGTCTTTATAAGGAGGATACACATGTTGGTTGACACCAGCCTCCTGGGGTCATACTTGATATATAATGTCTTTATAAGGAGGATACACATGTTGGTTGACACTAGCCTCCTGGGGTCATGCTGACATACTTGATATATAACGTCTTTATAAGGAGGATACACAAGTTGGTTGACACCAGCCTCCTGGGGTCATACTTGATATATAATGTCTTTATAAGGAGGATACACAAGTTGGTTGACACTAGCCTCCTGGGGTCATACTTGATATATAATGTCTTTATAAGGAGGATACACAAGTTGGTTGACACCAGCCTCCTGGGGTCATACTTGATATATAATGTCTTTATAAGGAGGATACACAAGTTGGTTGACACCAGCCTCCTGGGGTCATGCTTCATATATAATGTCTTTATAAGGAGGATACACAAATTGGTTGACACCAGCCTCCTGGGGTCATACTTGATATATAACGTCTTTATAAGGAGGATACACAAGTTGGTTGACACCAGCCTCCTGGGGTCATACTTGATATATAATGTCTTTATAAGGAGGATACACAAATTGGTTGACACCAGCCTCCTGGGGTCATACTTGATATATAACGTCTTTATAAGGAGGATACACAAGTTGGTTGACACCAGCCTCCTGGGGTCATACTTGATATATAATGTCTTTATAAGGAGGATACACAAGTTGGTTGACACCAGCCTCCTGGGATCATACTTGATATATAATGTCTTTATAAGGAGGATACACATGTTGGTTGACACCAGCCTCCTGGTGTCATGCTGACATACTTGATATATAATGTCTTTATAAGGAGGATACACAAGTTGGTTGACACCAGCCTCCTGGGGTCATACTTGATATATAACGTCTTTATAAGGAGGATACACATGTTGGTTGACACCAGCCTCCTGGGGTCATGCTTGATATGTAATGTCTTTATAAGGAGGATACACATGTTGGTTGACAACTGCCTCCTGGGGTCATACTTGATATATAATGTCTTTATAAGGAGGATACACAAGTTGGTTGACACCAGCCTCCTGGGGTCATGCTTGATATATAATGTCTTTATAAGGAGGATACACAAGTTGGTTGACACCAGCCTCCTGGGGTCATGCTTACATACTTGATATATAATGTCTTTATAAGGAGGATACACAAATTGGTTGACACCAGCCTCCTGGGGTCATACTTGATATATAACGTCTTTATAAGGAGGATACACAAGTTGGTTGACACTAGCCTCCTGGGGTCATACTTGATATATAATGTCTTTATAAGGAGGATACACATGTTGGTTGACAGCTGCCTCCTCGGGTCATATTTACATACTTGATATATAACCGCTTTATAAGGAGGATACACATGTTGGTTGACACCAGCCTCCTGGGGTCATGCTTGATATATAATGTCTTTATAAGGAGGATACACAAATTGGTTGACACCAGCCTCCTGGGGTCATACTTGATATATAACGTCTTTATAAGGAGGATACACAAGTTGGTTGACACCAGCCTCCTGGGGTCATACTTGATATATAATGTCTTTATAAGGAGGATACACAAATTGGTTGACACCAGCCTCCTGGGGTCATACTTGATATATAACGTCTTTATAAGGAGGATACACAAGTTGGTTGACACTAGCCTCCTGGGGTCATACTTGATATATAATGTCTTTATAAGGAGGATACACATGTTGGTTGACAGCTGCCTCCTCGGGTCATATTTACATACTTGATATATAACCGCTTTATAAGGAGGATACACATGTTGGTTGACACCAGCCTCCTGGGGTCATGCTTGATATATAATGTCTTTATAAGGAGGATACACAAATTGGTTGACACCAGCCTCCTGGGGTCATACTTGATATATAACGTCTTTATAAGGAGGATACACAAGTTGGTTGACACCAGCCTCCTGGGGTCATACTTGATATATAATGTCTTTATAAGGAGGATACACAAATTGGTTGACACCTGCCTCCTGGGGTCATACTTGATATATAACGTCTTTATAAGGAGGATACACAAGTTGGTTGACACCAGCCTCCTGGGGTCATACTTGATATATAATGTCTTTATAAGGAGGATACACAAGTTGGTTGACACCAGTCTCCTGGGATCATACTTGATATATAATGTCTTTATAAGGAGGATACACATGTTGGTTGACACCAGCCTCCTGGGGTCATGCTGACATACTTGATATATAATGTCTTTATAAGGAGGATACACAAGTTGGTTGACACCAGCCTCCTGGGGTCATACTTGATATATAACGTCTTTATAAGGAGGATACACATGTTGGTTGACATCAGCCTCCTGGGGTCATGCTTGATATGTAATGTCTTTATAAGGAGGATACACATGTTGGTTGACAACTGCCTCCTGGGGTCATACTTGATATATAATGTCTTTATAAGGAGGATACACAAGTTGGTTGACACCAGCCTCCTGGGGTCATGCTTGATATATAATGTCTTTATAAGGAGGATACACAAGTTGGTTGACACCAGCCTCCTGGGGTCATGCTTACATACTTGATATATAATGTCTTTATAAGGAGGATACACAAATTGGTTGAAACCAGCCTCCTGGGGTCATACTTGATATATAACGTCTTTATAAGGAGGATACACAAGTTGGTTGACACTAGCCTTCTGGGCTCATACTTGATATATAATGTCTTTATAAGGAGGATACACATGTTGGTTGACAGCTGCCTCCTCGGGTCATATTTACATACTTGATATATAACCGCTTTATAAGGAGGATACACATGTTGGTTGACACCAGCCTCCTGGGGTCATGCTTGATATATAATGTCTTTATAAGGAGGATACACAAATTGGTTGACACCAGCCTCCTGGGGTCATACTTGATATATAACGTCTTTATAAGGAGGATACACAAGTTGGTTGACACCAGCCTCCTGGGGTCATGCTTGATATATAATGTCTTTATAAGGAGGATACACAAGTTGGTTGACACTAGCCTCCTGGGGTCATACTTGATATATAATGTCTTTATAAGGAGGATACACAAGTTGGTTGACACCAGCCTCCTGGGGTCATACTTGATATATAATGTCTTTATAAGGAGGATACACAAGTTGGTTGACACCAGCCTCCTGGGGTCATACTTGATATATAATGTCTTTATAAGGAGGATACACAAGTTGGTTGACACCAGCCTCCTGGGGTCATACTTGATATATAATGTCTTTATAAGGAGGATACACATGTTGGTTGACACCAGCCTCCTGGGGTCATGCTTACATACTTGATATATAATGTCTTTATAAGGAGGATACACAAGTTGGTTGACACCAGCCTCCTGGTGTCATACTTGATATATAATGTCTTTTTAAGGAGGATACACAGGTTGGTTGACACCAGCCTCCTGGGGTCATGCTGACATACTTGATATATAATGTCTTTATAAGGGGGATACACAAGTTGGTTGACACCAGCCTCCTGGGGTCATACTTGATATATAATGTCTTTATAAGGAGGATACACAAGTTGGTTGACACCAGCCTCCTGGGGTCATACTTGATATATAACGTCTTTATCAGGAGGATACACAAGTTGGTTGACACTAGCCTCCTGGGGTCATACTTGATATATAATGTCTTTATAAGGAGGATACACATGTTGGTTGACAGCTGCCTCCTCGGGTCATATTTACATACTTGATATATAACCGCTTTATAAGGAGGATACACATGTTGGTTGACACCAGCCTCCTGGGGTCATGCTTGATATATAATGTCTTTATAAGGAGGATACACAAATTGGTTGACACCAGCCTCCTGGGGTCATACTTGATATATAACGTCTTTATAAGGAGGATACACAAGTTGGTTGACACCAGCCTCCTGGGGTCATACTTGATATATAATGTCTTTATAAGGAGGATACACAAATTGGTTGACACCAGCCTCCTGGGGTCATACTTGATATATAACGTCTTTATAAGGAGGATACACAAGTTGGTTGACACCAGCCTCCTGGGGTCATACTTGATATATAATGTCTTTATAAGGAGGATACACAAGTTGGTTGACACCAGCCTCCTGGGATCATACTTGATATATAATGTCTTTATAAGGAGGATACACATGTTGGTTGACACCAGCCTCCTGGGGTCATGCTGACATACTTAATATATAATGTCTTTATAAGGAGGATACACAAGTTGGTTGACTCTAGCCTCCTGGGGTCATACTTGATATATAACGTCTTTATAAGGAGGATACACATGTTGGTTGACACCAGCCTCCTGGGGTCATGCTTGATATGTAATGTCTTTATAAGGAGGATACACATGTTGGTTGACAACTGCCTCCTGGGGTCATACTTGATATATAATGTCTTTATAAGGAGGATACACAAGTTGGTTGACACCAGCCTCCTGGGGTCTAGCTTGATATATAATGTCTTTATAAGGAGGATACACAAGTTGGTTGACACCAGCCTCCTGGGGTCATGCTTACATACTTGATATATAATGTCTTTATAAGGAGGATACACAAATTGGTTGACACCAGCCTCCTGGGGTCATACTTGATATATAACGTCTTTATAAGGAGGATACACAAGTTGGTTGACACTAGCCTCCTGGGGTCATACTTGATATATAATGTCTTTATAAGGAGGATACACATGTTGGTTGACAGCTGCCTCCTCGGGTCATATTTACATACTTGATATATAACCGCTTTATAAGGAGGATACACATGTTGGTTGACACCAGCCTCCTGGGGTCATGCTTGATATATAATGTCTTTATAAGGAGGATACACAAATTGGTTGACACCAGCCTCCTGGGGTCATACTTGATATATAACGTCTTTATAAGGAGGATACACAAGTTGGTTGACACCAGCCTCCTGGGGTCATACTTGATATATAATGTCTTTATAAGGAGGATACACAAATTGGTTGACACCAGCCTCCTGGGGTCATACTTGATATATAACGTCTTTATAAGGAGGATACACAAGTTGATGGACACTAGCCTCCTGGGGTCATACTTGATATATAATGTCTTTATAAGGAGGATACACATGTTGGTTGACAGCTGCCTCCTCGGGTCATATTTACATACTTGATATATAACCGCTTTATAAGGAGGATACACATGTTGGTTGACACCAGCCTCCTGGGGTCATGCTTGATATATAATGTCTTTATAAGGAGGATACACAAATTGGTTGACACCAGCCTCCTGGGGTCATACTTGATATATAACGTCTTTATAAGGAGGGTACACAAGTTGGTTGACACCAGCCTCCTGGGGTCATACTTGATATATAATGTCTTTATAAGGAGGATACACAAATTGGTTGACACCTGCCTCCTGGGGTCATACTTGATATATAACGTCTTTATAATGAGGATACACAAGTTGGTTGACACCAGCCTCCTAGGGTCATACTTGATATATAATGTCTTTATAAGGAGGATACACAAGTTGGTTGACACCAGCCTCCTGGGATCATACTTGATATATAATGTCTTTATAAGGAGGATACACATGTTGGTTGACACCAGCCTCCTGGGGTCATGCTGACATACTTGATATATAATGTCTTTATAAGGAGGATACACAAGTTGGTTGACACCAGCCTCCTGGGGTCATACTTGATGTATAACGTCTTTATAAGGAGGATACACATGTTGGTTGACATCAGCCTCCTGGGGTCATGCTTGATATGTAATGTCTTTATAAGGAGGATACACATGTTGGTTGACAACTGCCTCCTGGGGTCATACTTGATATATAATGTCTTTATAAGGAGGATAGACAAGTTGGTTGACACCAGCCTCCTGGGGTCATGCTTGATATATAATGTCTTTATAAGGAGGATACACAAGTTGGTTGACACCAGCCTCCTGGGGTCATGCTTACATACTTGATATATAATGTCTTTATAAGGAGGATACACAAATTGGTTGAAACCAGCCTCCTGGGGTCATACTTGATATATAACGTCTTTATAAGGAGGATACACAAGTTGGTTGACACTAGCCTTCTGGGCTCATACTTGATATATAATGTCTTTATAAGGAGGATACACATGTTGGTTGACAGCTGCCTCCTCGGGTCATATTTACATACTTGATATATAACCGCTTTATAAGGAGGATACACATGTTGGTTGACACCAGCCTCCTGGGGTCATGCTTGATATATAATGTCTTTATAAGGAGGATACACAAATTGGTTGACACCAGCCTCCTGGGGTCATACTTGATATATAACGTCTTTATAAGGAGGATACACAAGTTGGTTGACACCAGCCTCCTGGGGTCATGCTTGATATATAATGTCTTTATAAGGAGGATACACAAGTTGGTTGACACTAGCCTCCTGGGGTCATACTTGATATATAATGTCTTTATAAGGAGGATACACAAGTTGGTTGACACCAGCCTCCTGGGGTCATACTTGATATATAATGTCTTTATAAGGAGGATACACAAGTTGGTTGACACCAGCCTCCTGGGGTCATACTTGATATATAATGTCTTTATAAGGAGGATACACAAGTTGGTTGACACCAGCCTCCCGGGGTCATACTTGATATATAATGTCTTTATAAGGAGGATACACATGTTGGTTGACACCAGCCTCCTGGGGTCATGCTTACATACTTGATATATAATGTCTTTATAAGGAGGATACACAAGTTGGTTGACACCAGCCTCCTGGGGTCATACTTGATATATAATGTCTTTTTAAGGAGGATACACAGGTTGGTTGACACCAGCCTCCTGGGGTCATGCTGACATACTTGATATATAATGTCTTTATAAGGGGGATACACAAGTTGGTTGACACCAGCCTCCTGGGGTCATACTTGATATATAATGTCTTTATAAGGAGGATACACAAGTTGGTTGACACCAGCCTCCTGGGGTCATACTTGATATATAACGTCTTTATCAGGAGGATACACAAGTTGGTTGACACTAGCCTCCTGGGGTCATACTTGATATATAATGTCTTTATAAGGAGGATACACATGTTGGTTGACAGCTGCCTCCTCGGGTCATATTTACATACTTGATATATAACCGCTTTATAAGGAGGATACACATGTTGGTTGACACCAGCCTCCTGGGGTCATGCTTGATATATAATGTCTTTATAAGGAGGATACACAAATTGGTTGACACCAGACTCCTGGGGTCATACTTGATATATAACGTCTTTATAAGGAGGATACACAAGTTGGTTGACACCAGCCTCCTGGGGTCATACTTGATATATAATGTCTTTATAAGGAGGATACACAAATTGGTTGACACCAGCCTCCTGGGGTCATACTTGATATATAACGTCTTTATAAGGAGGATACACAAGTTGGTTGACACCAGCCTCCTGGGGTCATACTTGATATATAATGTCTTTATAAGGAGGATACACAAGTTGGTTGACACCAGCCTCCTGGGATCATACTTGATATAAAATGTCTTTATAAGGAGGATACACATGTTGGTTGACACCAGCCTCCTGGGGTCATGCTGACATACTTGATATATAATGTCTTTATAAGGAGGATACACAAGTTGGTTGACACCAGCCTCCTGGGGTCATACTTGATATATAACGTCTTTATAAGGAGGATACACATGTTGGTTGACACCAGCCTCCTGGGGTCATGCTTGATATGTAATGTCTTTATAAGGAGGATACACATGTTGGTTGACAACTGCCTCCTGGGGTCATACTTGATATATAATGTCTTTATAAGGAGGATACACAAGTTGGTTGACACCAGCCTCCTGGGGTCATGCTTGATATATAATGTCTTTATAAGGAGGATACACAAGTTGGTTGACACCAGCCTCCTGGGGTCATTCTTACATACTTGATATATAATGTCTTTATAAGGAGGATACACAAATTGGTTGACACCAGCCTCCTGGGGTCATACTTGATATATAACGTCTTTATAAGGAGGATACACAAGTTGGTTGACACTAGCCTCCTGGGGTCATACTTGATATATAATGTCTTTATAAGGAGGATACACATGTTGGTTGACAGCTGCCTCCTCGGGTCATATTTACATACTTGATATATAACCGCTTTATAAGGAGGATACACATGTTGGTTGACACCAGCCTCCTGGGGTCATACTTGATATATAATGTCTTTATAAGGAGGATACACAAGTTGGTTGACACCAGCCTTCTGGGATCATACTTGATATATAATGTCTTTATAAGGAGGATACACATGTTGGTCGACACCAGCCTCCTGGGGTCATGCTGACATACTTGATATATAATGTCTTTATAAGGAGGATACACAAGTTGGTTGACACCAGCCTCCTGGGGTCATACTTGATATATAACGTCTTTATAAGGAGGATACACATGTTGGTTGACACCAGCCTCCTGGGGTCATGCTTGATATGTAATGTCTTTATAAGGAGGATACACATGTTGGTTGACAACTGCCTCCTGGGGTCATACTTGATATATAATGTCTTTATAAGGAGGATACACAAGTTGGTTGACACCAGCCTCCTGGGGTCATACTTGATATATAATGTCTTTATAAGGAGGATACACAAGTTGGTTGACACCAGCCTCCTGGGGTCATGCTTACATACTTGATATATAATGTCTTTATAAGGAGGATACACAAATTGGTTGACACCAGCCTCCTGGGGTCATACTTGATATATAACGTCTTTATAAGGAGGATACACAAGTTGGTTGACACTAGCCTCCTGGGGTCATACTTGATATATAATGTCTTTATAAGGAGGATACACATGTTGGTTGACAGCTGCCTCCTCGGGTCATATTTACATACTTGATATATAACCGCTTTATAAGGAGGATACACATGTTGGTTGACACCAGCCTCCTGGGGTCATGCTTGATATATAATGTCTTTATAAGGAGGATACACAAATTGGTTGACACCAGCCTCCTGGGGTCATACTTGATATATAACGTCTTTATAAGGAGGATACACAAGTTGGTTGACACCAGCCTCCTGGGGTCATACTTGATATATAATGTCTTTATAAGGAGGATACACAAATTGGTTGACACCAGCCTCCTGGGGTCATACTTGATATATAACGTCTTTATAAGGAGGATACACAAGTTGGTTGACACCAGCCTCCTGGGGTTATACTTGATATATAATGTCTTTATAAGGAGGATACACAAGTTGGTTGACACCAGCCTCCTGGGATCATACTTGATATATAATGTCTTTATAAGGAGGATACACATGTTGGTTGACACCAGCCTCCTGGGGTCATGCTGACATACTTGATATATAATGTCTTTATAAGGAGGATACACAAGTTGGTTGACACCAGCCTCCTGGGGTCATACTTGATATATAACGTCTTTATAAGGAGGATACACATGTTGGTTGACACCAGCCTCCTGGGGTCATGCTTGATATGTAATGTCTTTATAAGGAGGATACACATGTTGGTTGACAACTGCCTCCTGGGGTCATACTTGATATATAATGTCTTTATAAGGAGGATACACAAGTTGGTTGACACCAGCCTCCTGGGGTCATGCTTGATATATAATGTCTTTATAAGGAGGATACACAAGTTGGTTGACACCAGCCTCCTGGGGTCATGCTTACATACTTGATATATAATGTCTTTATAAGGAGGATACACAAATTGGTTGAAACCAGCCTCCTGGGGTCATACTTGACATATAACGTCTTTATAAGGAGGATACACAAGTTGGTTGACACTAGCCTTCTGGGCTCATACTTGATATATAATGTCTTTATAAGGAGGATACACATGTTGGTTGACAGCTGCCTCCTCGGGTCATATTTACATACTTGATATATAACCGCTTTATAAGGAGGATACACATGTTGGTTGACACCAGCCTCCTGGGGTCATGCTTACATACTTGATATATAATGTCTTTATAAGGAGGATACACAAATTGGTTGACACCAGCCTCCTGGGGTCATACTTGATATATAACGTCTTTATAAGGAGGATACACAAGTTGGTTGACACTAGCCTCCTGGGGTCATACTTGATATATAATGTCTTTATAAGGAGGATACACATGTTGGTTGACAGCTGCCTCCTCGGGTCATATTTACATACTTGATATATAACCGCTTTATAAGGAGGATACACATGTTGGTTGACACCAGCCTCCTGGGGTCATGCTTGATATATAATGTCTTTATAAGGAGGATACACAAATTGGTTGACACCAGCCTCCTGGGGTCATACTTGATATATAACGTCTTTATAAGGAGGATACACAAGTTGGTTGACACCAGCCTCCTGGGGTCATACTTGATATATAATGTCTTTATAAGGAGGATACACAAATTGGTTGACACCAGCCTCCTGGGGTCATACTTGATATATAACGTCTTTATAAGGAGGATACACAAGTTGGTTGACACTAGCCTCCTGGGGTCATACTTGATATATAATGTCTTTATAAGGAGGATACACATGTTGGTTGACAGCTGCCTCCTCGGGTCATATTTACATACTTGATATATAACCGCTTTATAAGGAGGATACACAGGTTGGTTGACACCAGCCTCCTGGGGTCATGCTTGATATATAATGTCTTTATAAGGAGGATACACAAATTGGTTGACACCAGCCTCCTGGGGTCATACTTGATATATAACGTCTTTATAAGGAGGATACACAAGTTGGTTGACACCAGCCTCCTGGGGTCATACTTGATATATAATGTCTTTATAAGGAGGATACACAAATTGGTTGACACCTGCCTCCTGGGGTCATACTTGATATATAACGTCTTTATAAGGAGGATACACAAGTTGGTTGACACCAGCCTCCTAGGGTCATACTTGATATATAATGTCTTTATAAGGAGGATACACAAGTTGGTTGACACCAGCCTCCTGGGATCATACTTGATATATAATGTCTTTATAAGGAGGATACACATGTTGGTTGACACCAGCCTCCTGGGGTCATGCTGACATACTTGATATATAATGTCTTTATAAGGAGGATACACAAGTTGGTTGACACCAGCCTCCTGGGGTCATACTTGATGTATAACGTCTTTATAAGGAGGATACACATGTTGGTTGACATCAGCCTCCTGGGGTCATGCTTGATATGTAATGTCTTTATAAGGAGGATACACATGTTGGTTGACAACTGCCTCCTGGGGTCATACTTGATATATAATGTCTTTATAAGGAGGATAGACAAGTTGGTTGACACCAGCCTCCTGGGGTCATGCTTGATATATAATGTCTTTATAAGGAGGATACACAAGTTGGTTGACACCAGCCTCCTGGGGTAATGCTTACATACTTGATATATAATGTCTTTATAAGGAGGATACACAAATTGGTTGAAACCAGCCTCCTGGGGTCATACTTGATATATAACGTCTTTATAAGGAGGATACACAAGTTGGTTGACACTAGCCTTCTGGGCTCATACTTGATATATAATGTCTTTATAAGGAGGATACACATGTTGGTTGACAGCTGCCTCCTCGGGTCATATTTACATACTTGATATATAACCGCTTTATAAGGAGGATACACATGTTGGTTGACACCAGCCTCCTGGGGTCATGCTTGATATATAATGTCTTTATAAGGAGGATACACAAATTGGTTGACACCAGCCTCCTGGGGTCATACTTGATATATAATGTCTGTATAAGGAGGATACACAAGTTGGTTGACACCAGCCTCCTGGGGTCATGCTTGATATATAATGTCTTTATAAGGAGGATACACAAGTTGGTTGACACTAGCCTCCTGGGGTCATACTTGATATATAATGTCTTTATAAGGAGGATACACAAGTTGGTTGACACCAGCCTCCTGGGGTCATACTTGATATATAATGTCTTTATAAGGAGGATACACAAGTTGGTTGACACCAGCCTCCTGGGATCATACTTGATATATAATGTCTTTATAAGGAGGATACACAAGTTGGTTGACACCAGCCTCCCGGGGTCATACTTGATATATAATGTCTTTATAAGGAGGATACACATGTTGGTTGACACCAGCCTCCTGGGGTCATGCTTACATACTTGATATATAATGTCTTTATAAGGAGGATACACAAGTTGGTTGACACCAGCCTCCTGGGGTCATACTTGATATATAATGTCTTTTTAAGGAGGATACACAGGTTGGTTGACACCAGCCTCCTGGGGTCATGCTGACATACTTGATATATAATGTCTTTATAAGGGGGATACACAAGTTGGTTGACACCAGCCTCCTGGGGTCATACTTGATATATAATGTCTTTATAAGGAGGATACACAAGTTGGTTGACACCAGCCTCCTGGGGTCATACTTGATATATAACGTCTTTATCAGGAGGATACACAAGTTGGTTGACACTAGCCTCCTGGGGTCATACTTGATATATAATGTCTTTATAAGGAGGATACACATGTTGGTTGACAGCTGCCTCCTCGGGTCATATTTACATACTTGATATATAACCGCTTTATAAGGAGGATACACATGTTGGTTGACACCAGACTCCTGGGGTCATGCTTGATATATAATGTCTTTATAAGGAGGATACACAAATTGGTTGACACCAGACTCCTGGGGTCATACTTGATATATAACGTCTTTATAAGGAGGATACACAAGTTGGTTGACACCAGCCTCCTGGGGTCATACTTGATATATAATGTCTTTATAAGGAGGATACACAAATTGGTTGACACCAGCCTCCTGGGGTCATACTTGATATATAACGTCTTTATAAGGAGGATACACAAGTTGGTTGACACCAGCCTCCTGGGGTCATACTTGATATATAATGTCTTTATAAGGAGGATACACAAGTTGGTTGACACCAGCCTCCTGGGATCATACTTGATATAAAATGTCTTTATAAGGAGGATACACATGTTGGTTGACACCAGCCTCCTGGGGTCATGCTGACATACTTGATATATAATGTCTTTATAAGGAGGATACACAAGTTGGTTGACACCAGCCTCCTGGGGTCATACTTGATATATAACGTCTTTATAAGGAGGATACACATGTTGGTTGACACCAGCCTCCTGGGGTCATGCTTGATATGTAATGTCTTTATAAGGAGGATACACATGTTGGTTGACAACTGCCTCCTGGGGTCATACTTGATATATAATGTCTTTATAAGGAGGATACACAAGTTGGTTGACACCAGCCTCCTGGGGTCATGCTTGATATATAATGTCTTTATAAGGAGGATACACAAGTTGGTTGACACCAGCCTCCTGGGGTCATTCTTACATACTTGATATATAATGTCTTTATAAGGAGGATACACAAATTGGTTGACACCAGCCTCCTGGGGTCATACTTGATATATAACGTCTTTATAAGGAGGATACACAAGTTGGTTGACACTAGCCTCCTGGGGTCATACTTGATATATAATGTCTTTATAAGGAGGATACACAAATTGGTTGACACCAGCCTCCTGGTGTCATACTTGATATATAACGTCTTTATAAGGAGGATACACAAGTTGGTTGACACCAGCCTCCTGGGGTCATACTTGATATATAATGTCTTTATAAGGAGGATACACAAATTGGTTGACACCAGCCTCCTGGGGTCATACTTGATATATAACGTCTTTATAAGGAGGATACACAAGTTGGTTGACACTAGCCTCCTGGGGTCATACTTGATATATAATGTCTTTATAAGGAGGATACACATGTTGGTTGACAGCTGCCTCCTCGGGTCATATTTACATACTTGATATATAACCGCTTTATAAGGAGGATACACAGGTTGGTTGACACCAGCCTCCTGGGGTCATGCTTGATATATAATGTCTTTATAAGGAGGATACACAAATTGGTTGACACCAGCCTCCTGGGGTCATACTTGATATATAACGTCTTTATAAGGAGGATACACAAGTTGGTTGACACCAGCCTCCTGGGGTCATACTTGATATATAATGTCTTTATAAGGAGGATACACAAATTGGTTGACACCTGCCTCCTGGGGTCATACTTGATATATAACGTCTTTATAAGGAGGATACACAAGTTGGTTGACACCAGCCTCCTAGGGTCATACTTGATATATAATGTCTTTATAAGGAGGATACACAAGTTGGTTGACACCAGCCTCCTGGGATCATACTTGATATATAATGTCTTTATAAGGAGGATACACATGTTGGTTGACACCAGCCTCCTGGGGTCATGCTGACATACTTGATATATAATGTCTTTATAAGGAGGATACACAAGTTGGTTGACACCAGCCTCCTGGGGTCATACTTGATGTATAACGTCTTTATAAGGAGGATACACATGTTGGTTGACATCAGCCTCCTGGGGTCATGCTTGATATGTAATGTCTTTATAAGGAGGATACACATGTTGGTTGACAACTGCCTCCTGGGGTCATACTTGATATATAATGTCTTTATAAGGAGGATAGACAAGTTGGTTGACACCAGCCTCCTGGGGTCATGCTTGATATATAATGTCTTTATAAGGAGGATACACAAGTTGGTTGACACCAGCCTCCTGGGGTAATGCTTACATACTTGATATATAATGTCTTTATAAGGAGGATACACAAATTGGTTGAAACCAGCCTCCTGGGGTCATACTTGATATATAACGTCTTTATAAGGAGGATACACAAGTTGGTTGACACTAGCCTTCTGGGCTCATACTTGATATATAATGTCTTTATAAGGAGGATACACATGTTGGTTGACAGCTGCCTCCTCGGGTCATATTTACATACTTGATATATAACCGCTTTATAAGGAGGATACACATGTTGGTTGACACCAGCCTCCTGGGGTCATGCTTGATATATAATGTCTTTATAAGGAGGATACACAAATTGGTTGACACCAGCCTCCTGGGGTCATACTTGATATATAATGTCTTTATAAGGAGGATACACAAGTTGGTTGACACCAGCCTCCTGGGGTCATGCTTGATATATAATGTCTTTATAAGGAGGATACACAAGTTGGTTGACACTAGCCTCCTGGGGTCATACTTGATATATAATGTCTTTATAAGGAGGATACACAAGTTGGTTGACACCAGCCTCCTGGGGTCATACTTGATATATAATGTCTTTATAAGGAGGATACACAAGTTGGTTGACACCAGCCTCCTGGGGTCATACTTGATATATAATGTCTTTATAAGGAGGATACACAAGTTGGTTGACACCAGCCTCCCGGGGTCATACTTGATATATAATGTCTTTATAAGGAGGATACACATGTTGGTTGACACCAGCCTCCTGGGGTCATGCTTACATACTTGATATATAATGTCTTTATAAGGAGGATACACAAGTTGGTTGACACCAGCCTCCTGGGGTCATACTTGATATATAATGTCTTTTTAAGGAGGATACACAGGTTGGTTGACACCAGCCTCCTGGGGTCATGCTGACATACTTGATATATAATGTCTTTATAAGGGGGATACACAAGTTGGTTGACACCAGCCTCCTGGGGTCATACTTGATATATAATGTCTTTATAAGGAGGATACACAAGTTGGTTGACACCAGCCTCCTGGGGTCATGCTTGATATATAACGTCTTTATCAGGAGGATACACAAGTTGGTTGACACTAGCCTCCTGGGGTCATACTTGATATATAATGTCTTTATAAGGAGGATACACATGTTGGTTGACAGCTGCCTCCTCGGGTCATATTTACATACTTGATATATAACCGCTTTATAAGGAGGATACACATGTTGGTTGACACCAGACTCCTGGGGTCATGCTTGATATATAATGTCTTTATAAGGAGGATACACAAATTGGTTGACACCAGACTCCTGGGGTCATACTTGATATATAACGTCTTTATAAGGAGGATACACAAGTTGGTTGACACCAGCCTCCTGGGGTCATACTTGATATATAACGTCTTTATAAGGAGGATACACAAATTGGTTGACACCAGCCTCCTGGGGTCATACTTGATATATAACGTCTTTATAAGGAGGATACACAAGTTGGTTGACACCAGCCTCCTGGGGTCATACTTGATATATAATGTCTTTATAAGGAGGATACACAAGTTGGTTGACACCAGCCTCCTGGGATCATACTTGATATAAAATGTCTTTATAAGGAGGATACACATGTTGGTTGACACCAGCCTCCTGGGGTCATGCTGACATACTTGATATATAATGTCTTTATAAGGAGGATACACAAGTTGGTTGACACCAGCCTCCTGGGGTCATACTTGATATATAACGTCTTTATAAGGAGGATACACATGTTGGTTGACACCAGCCTCCTGGGGTCATGCTTGATATGTAATGTCTTTATAAGGAGGATACACATGTTGGTTGACAACTGCCTCCTGGGGTCATACTTGATATATAATGTCTTTATAAGGAGGATACACAAGTTGGTTGACACCAGCCTCCTGGGGTCATGCTTGATATATAATGTCTTTATAAGGAGGATACACAAGTTGGTTGACACCAGCCTCCTGGGGTCATTCTTACATACTTGATATATAATGTCTTTATAAGGAGGATACACAAATTGGTTGACACCAGCCTCCTGGGGTCATACTTGATATATAACGTCTTTATAAGGAGGATACGCAAGTTGGTTGACACTAGCCTCCTGGGGTCATACTTGATATATAATGTCTTTATAAGGAGGATACACATGTTGGTTGACAGCTGCCTCCTCGGGTCATATTTACATACTTGATATATAACCGCTTTATAAGGAGGATACACATGTTGGTTGACACCAGCCTCCTGGGGTCATGCTTGATATATAATGTCTTTATAAGGAGGATACACATGTTGGTTGACAGCTGCCTCCTCGGGTCATATTTACATACTTGATATATAACCGCTTTATAAGGAGGATACACATGTTGGTTGACACCAGCCTCCTGGGGTCATGCTTGATATATAATGTCTTTATAAATAGGATACACAAATTGGTTGACACCAGCCTCCTGGGGTCATACTTGATATATAACGTCTTTATAAGGAGGATACACAAGTTGGTTGACACCAGCCTCCTGGGGTCATGCTTGATATATAATGTCTTTATAAGGAGGATACACAAGTTGGTTGACACTAGCCTCCTGGGGTCATACTTGATATATAATGTCTTTATAAGGAGGATACACAAGTTGGTTGACACCAGCCTCCTGGGGTCATACTTGATGTATAATGTCTTTATAAGGAGGATACACAAGTTGGTTGACACCAGCCTCCTGGGGTCATACTTGATATATAATGTCTTTATAAGGAGGATACACAAGTTGGTTGACACCAGCCTCCTGGGGTCATACTTGATATATAATGTCTTTATAAGGAGGATACACATGTTGGTTGACACCAGCCTCCTGGGGTCATGCTTACATACTTGATATATAATGTCTTTATAAGGAGGATACACAAGTTGGTTGACACCAGCCTCCTGGGGTCATACTTGATATATAATGTCTTTTTAAGGAGGATACACAGGTTGGTTGACACCAGCCTCCTGGGGTCATGCTGACATACTTGATATATAATGTCTTTATAAGGGGGATACACAAGTTGGTTGACACCAGCCTCCTGGGGTCATACTTGATATATAATGTCTTTATAAGGAGGATACACAAGTTGGTTGACACCAGCCTCCTGGGGTCATACTTGATATATAACGTCTTTATCAGGAGGATACACAAGTTGGTTGACACTAGCCTCCTGGGGTCATACTTGATATATAATGTCTTTATAAGGAGGATACACATGTTGGTTGACAGCTGCCTCCTCGGGTCATATTTACATACTTGATATATAACCGCTTTATAAGGAGGATACACATGTTGGTTGACACCAGCCTCCTGGGGTCATGCTTGATATATAATGTCTTTATAAGGAGGATACACAAATTGGTTGACACCAGCCTCCTGGGGTCATACTTGATATATAACGTCTTTATAAGGAGGATACACAAGTTGGTTGACACCAGCCTCCTGGGGTCATACTTGATATATAATGTCTTTATAAGGAGGATACACAAATTGGTTGACACCAGCCTCCTGGGGTCATACTTGATATATAACGTCTTTATAAGGAGGATACACAAGTTGGTTGACACCAGCCTCCTGGGGTCATACTTGATATATAATGTCTTTATAAGGAGGATACACAAGTTGGTTGACACCAGCCTCCTGGGATCATACTTGATATAAAATGTCTTTATAAGGAGGATACACATGTTGGTTGACACCAGCCTCCTGGGGTCATGCTGACATACTTGATATATAATGTCTTTATAAGGAGGATACACAAGTTGGTTGACACCAGCCTCCTGGGGTCATACTTGATATATAACGTCTTTATAAGGAGGATACACATGTTGGTTGACACCAGCCTCCTGGGGTCATGCTTGATATGTAATGTCTTTATAAGGAGGATACACATGTTGGTTGACAACTGCCTCCTGGGGTCATACTTGATATATAATGTCTTTATAAGGAGGATACACAAGTTGGTTGACACCAGCCTCCTGGGGTCATGCTTGATATATAATGTCTTTATAAGGAGGATACACAAGTTGGTTGACACCAGCCTCCTGGGGTCATGCTTACATACTTGATATATAATGTCTTTATAAGGAGGATACACAAATTGGTTGACACCAGCCTCCTGGGGTCATACTTGATATATAACGTCTTTATAAGGAGGATACACAAGTTGGTTGACACTAGCCTCCTGGGGTCATACTTGATATATAATGTCTTTATAAGGAGGATACACATGTTGGTTGACAGCTGCCTCCTCGGGTCATATTTACATACTTGATATATAACCGCTTTATAAGGAGGATACACATGTTGGTTGACACCAGCCTCCTGGGGTCATACTTGATATATAATGTCTTTATAAGGAGGATACACAAGTTGGTTGACACCAGCCTTCTGGGATCATACTTGATATATAATGTCTTTATAAGGAGGATACACATGTTGGTTGACACCAGCCTCCTGGGGTCATGCTGACATACTTGATATATAATGTCTTTATAAGGAGGATACACAAGTTGATTGACACCAGCCTCCTGGGGTCATACTTGATATATAACGTCTTTATAAGGAGGATACACATGTTGGTTGACACCATCCTCCTGGGGTCATGCTTGATATGTAATGTCTTTATAAGGAGGATACACATGTTGGTTGACAACTGCCTCCTGGGGTCATACTTGATATATAATGTCTTTATAAGGAGGATACACAAGTTGGTTGACACCAGCCTCCTGGGGTCATGCTTGATATATAATGTCTTTATAAGGAGGATACACAAGTTGGTTGACACCAGCCTCCTGGGGTCATGCTTACATACTTGATATATAATGTCTTTATAAGGAGGATACACAAATTGGTTGACACCAGCCTCCTGGGGTCATACTTGATATATAACGTCTTTATAAGGAGGATACACAAGTTGGTTGACACTAGCCTCCTGGGGTCATACTTGATATATAATGTCTTTATAAGGAGGATACACATGTTGGTTGACAGCTGACTCCTCGGGTCATATTTACATACTTGATATATAACCGCTTTATAAGGAGGATACACATGTTGGTTGACACCAGCCTCCTGGGGTCATGCTTGATATATAATGTCTTTATAAGGAGGATACACAAATTGGTTGACACCAGCCTCCTGGGGTCATACTTGATATATAACATCTTTATAAGGAGGATACACAAGTTGGTTGACACCAGCCTCCTGGGGTCATACTTGATATATAATGTCTTTATAAGGAGGATACACAAATTGGTTGACACCAGCCTCCTGGGGTCATACTTGATATATAACGTCTTTATAAGGAGGATACACAAGTTGGTTGACACCAGCCTCCTGGGGTCATACTTGATATATAATGTCTTTATAAGGAGGATACACAAGTTGGTTGACACCAGCCTCCTGGGATCATACTTGATATATAATGTCTTTATAAGGAGGATACACATGTTGGTTGACACCAGCCTCCTGGGGTCATGCTGACATACTTGATATATAACGTCTTTATAAGGAGGATACACATGTTGGTTGACACCAGCCTCCTGGGGTCATGCTTGATATGTAATGTCTTTATAAGGAGGATACACATGTTGGTTGACAACTGCCTCCTGGGGTCATACTTGATATATAATGTCTTTATAAGGAGGATACACAAGTTGGTTGACACCAGCCTCCTGGGGTCATGCTTGATATATAATGTCTTTATAAGGAGGATACACAAGTTGGTTGACACCAGCCTCCTGGGGTCATGCTTACATACTTGATATATAATGTCTTTATAAGGAGGATACACAAATTGGTTGACACCAGCCTCCTGGGGTCATACTTGATATATAACGTCTTTATAAGGAGGATACACAAGTTGGTTGACACTAGCCTCCTGGGGTCATACTTGATATATAATGTCTTTATAAGGAGGATACACATGTTGGTTGACAGCTGCCTCCTCGGGTCATATTTACATACTTGATATATAACCGCTTTATAAGGAGGATACACATGTTGGTTGACACCAGCCTCCTGGGGTCATGCTTGATATATAATGTCTTTATAAGGAGGATACACAAATTGGTTGACACCAGCCTCCTGGGGTCATACTTGATATATAACGTCTTTATAAGGAGGATACACAAGTTGGTTGACACCAGCCTCCTGGGGTCATACTTGATATATAATGTCTTTATAAGGAGGATACACAAATTGGTTGACACCAGCCTCCTGGTGTCATACTTGATATATAACGTCTTTATAAGGAGGATACACAAGTTGGTTGACACTAGCCTCCTGGGGTCATACTTGATATATAATGTCTTTATAAGGAGGATACACATGTTGGTTGACAGCTGCCTCCTCGGGTCATATTTACATACTTGATATATAACCGCTTTATAAGGAGGATACACATGTTGGTTGACACCAGCCTCCTGGGGTCATGCTTGATATATAATGTCTTTATAAGGAGGATACACAAATTGGTTGACACCAGCCTCCTGGGGTCATACTTGATATATAACGTCTTTATAAGGAGGATACACAAGTTGGTTGACACCAGCCTCCTGGGGTCATACTTGATATATAATGTCTTTATAAGGAGGATACACAAATTGGTTGACACCTGCCTCCTGGGGTCATACTTGATATATAACGTCTTTATAAGGAGGATACACAAGTTGGTTGACACCAGCCTCCTAGGGTCATACTTGATATATAATGTCTTTATAAGGAGGATACACAAGTTGGTTGACACCAGCCTCCTGGGATCATACTTGATATATAATGTCTTTATAAGGAGGATACACATGTTGGTTGACACCAGCCTCCTGGGGTCATGCTGACATACTTGATATATAATGTCTTTATAAGGAGGATACACAAGTTGGTTGACACCAGCCTCCTGGGGTCATACTTGATGTATAACGTCTTTATAAGGAGGATACACATGTTGGTTGACATCAGCCTCCTGGGGTCATGCTTGATATGTAATGTCTTTATAAGGAGGATACACATGTTGGTTGACAACTGCCTCCTGGGGTCATACTTGATATATAATGTCTTTATAAGGAGGATACACAAGTTGGTTGACACCAGCCTCCTGGGGTCATGCTTGATATATAATGTCTTTATAAGGAGGATACACAAGTTGGTTGACACCAGCCTCCTGGGGTCATACTTGATGTATAACGTCTTTATAAGGAGGATACACATGTTGGTTGACATCAGCCTCCTGGGGTCATGCTTGATATGTAATGTCTTTATAAGGAGGATACACATGTTGGTTGACAACTGCCTCCTGGGGTCATACTTGATATATAATGTCTTTATAAGGAGGATACACAAATTGGTTGAAACCAGCCTCCTGGGGTCATACTTGATATATAACGTCTTTATAAGGAGGATACACAAGTTGGTTGACACTAGCCTTCTGGGCTCATACTTGATATATAATGTCTTTATAAGGAGGATACACATGTTGGTTGACAGCTGCCTCCTCGGGTCATATTTACATACTTGATATATAACCGCTTTATAAGGAGGATACACATGTTGGTTGACACCAGCCTCCTGGGGTCATGCTTGATATATAATGTCTTTATAAGGAGGATACACAAATTGGTTGACACCAGCCTCCTGGGGTCATACTTGATATATAACGTCTTTATAAGGAGGATACACAAGTTGGTTGACACCAGCCTCCTGGGGTCATGCTTGATATATAATGTCTTTATAAGGAGGATACACAAGTTGGTTGACACTAGCCTCCTGGGGTCATACTTGATATATAATGTCTTTATAAGGAGGATACACAAGTTGGTTGACACCAGCCTCCTGGGGTCATACTTGATATATAATGTCTTTATAAGGAGGATACACAAGTTGGTTGACACCAGCCTCCTGGGGTCATACTTGATATATAATGTCTTTATAAGGAGGATACACAAGTTGGTTGACACCAGCCTCCTGGGGTCATACTTGATATATAATGTCTTTATAAGGAGGATACACATGTTGGTTGACACCAGCCTCCTGGGGTCATGCTTACATACTTGATATATAATGTCTTTATAAGGAGGATACACAAGTTGGTTGACACCAGCCTCCTGGGGTCATACTTGATATATAATGTCTTTTTAAGGAGGATACACAGGTTGGTTGACACCAGCCTCCTGGGGTCATGCTGACATACTTGATATATAATGTCTTTATAAGGGGGATACACAAGTTGGTTGACACCAGCCTCCTGGGGTCATACTTGATATATAATGTCTTTATAAGGAGGATACACAAGTTGGTTGACACCAGCCTCCTGGGGTCATACTTGATATATAACGTCTTTATCAGGAGGATACACAAGTTGGTTGACACTAGCCTCCTGGGGTCATACTTGATATATAATGTCTTTATAAGGAGGATACACATGTTGGTTGACAGCTGCCTCCTC
Organism: Pictodentalium vernedei; assembly: GCA_031216915.1. Taxonomy (NCBI): domain Eukaryota; kingdom Metazoa; phylum Mollusca; class Scaphopoda; order Dentaliida; family Dentaliidae; genus Pictodentalium; species Pictodentalium vernedei. The sequence continues at coordinate 549,781,712 of CM062293.1, read as the reverse complement.
GGGTCATATTTACATACTTGATATATAACCGCTTTATAAGGAGGATACACATGTTGGTTGACACCAGCCTCCTGGGGTCATGCTTGATATATAATGTCTTTATAAGGAGGATACACAAATTGGTTGACACCAGCCTCCTGGGGTCATACTTGATATATAACGTCTTTATAAGGAGGATACACAAGTTGGTTGACACCAGCCTCCTGGGGTCATACTTGATATATAATGTCTTTATAAGGAGGATACACAAATTGGTTGACACCAGCCTCCTGGGGTCATACTTGATATATAACGTCTTTATAAGGAGGATACACAAGTTGGTTGACACCAGCCTCCTGGGGTCATACTTGATATATAATGTCTTTATAAGGAGGATACACAAGTTGGTTGACACCAGCCTCCTGGGATCATACTTGATATAAAATGTCTTTATAAGGAGGATACACATGTTGGTTGACACCAGCCTCCTGGGGTCATGCTGACATACTTGATATATAATGTCTTTATAAGGAGGATACACAAGTTGGTTGACACCAGCCTCCTGGGGTCATACTTGATATATAACGTCTTTATAAGGAGGATACACATGTTGGTTGACTCCAGCCTCCTGGGGTCATGCTTGATATGTAATGTCTTTATAAGGAGGATACACATGTTGGTTGACAACTGCCTCCTGGGGTCATATTTACATACTTGATATATAACCGCTTTATAAGGAGGATACACATGTTGGTTGACACCAGCCTCCTGGGGTCATACTTGATATATAATGTCTTTATAAGGAGGATACACAAGTTGGTTGACACCAGCCTCCTGGGATCATACTTGATATATAATGTCTTTATAAGGAGGATACACATGTTGGTTGACACCAGCCTCCTGGGGTCATGCTGACATACTTGATATATAATGTCTTTATAAGGAGGATACACAAGTTGGTTGACGCCAGCCTCCTGGGGTCATACTTGATATATAACGTCTTTATAAGGAGGATACACATGTTGGTTGACACCAGCCTCCTGGGGTCATGCTTGATATGTAATGTCTTTATAAGGAGGATACACATGTTGGTTGACAACTGCCTCCTGGGGTCATACTTGATATATAATGTCTTTATAAGGAGGATACACAAGTTGGTTGACACCAGCCTCCTGGGGTCATGCTTGATATATAATGTCTTTATAAGGAGGATACACAAGTTGGTTGACACCAGCCTCCTGGGGTCATGCTTACATACTTGATATATAATGTCTTTATAAGGAGGATACACAAATTGGTTGACACCAGCCTCCTGGGGTCATACTTGATATATAACGTCTTTATAAGGAGGATACACAAGTTGGTTGACACTAGCCTCCTGGGGTCATACTTGATATATAATGTCTTTATAAGGAGGATACACATGTTGGTTGACAGCTGCCTCCTCGGGTCATATTTACATACTTGATATATAACCGCTTTATAAGGAGGATACACATGTTGGTTGACACCAGCCTCCTGGGGTCATGCTTGATATATAATGTCTTTATAAGGAGGATACACAAATTGGTTGACACCAGCCTCCTGGGGTCATACTTGATATATAACGTCTTTATAAGGAGGATACACAAGTTGGTTGACACCAGCCTCCTGGGGTCATACTTGATATATAATGTCTTTATAAGGAGGATACACAAATTGGTTGACACCAGCCTCCTGGGGTCATACTTGATATATAACGTCTTTATAAGGAGGATACACAAGTTGGTTGACACTAGCCTCCTGGGGTCATACTTGATATATAATGTCTTTATAAGGAGGATACACATGTTGGTTGACAGCTGCCTCCTCGGGTCATATTTACATACTTGATATATAACCGCTTTATAAGGAGGATACACATGTTGGTTGACACCAGGCTCCTGGGGTCATGCTTGATATATAATGTCTTTATAAGGAGGATACACAAATTGGTTGACACCAGCCTCCTGGGGTCATACTTGATATATAACGTCTTTATAAGGAGGATACACAAGTTGGTTGACACCAGCCTCCTGGGGTCATACTTGATATATAATGTCTTTATAAGGAGGATACACAAATTGGTTGACACCTGCCTCCTGGGGTCATACTTGATATATAACGTCTTTATAAGGAGGATACACAAGTTGGTTGACACCAGCCTCCTGGGGTCATACTTGATATATAATGTCTTTATAAGGAGGATACACAAGTTGGTTGACACCAGCCTCCTGGGATCATACTTGATATATAATGTCTTTATAAGGAGGATACACATGTTGGTTGACACCAGCCTCCTGGGGTCATGCTGACATACTTGATATATAATGTCTTTATAAGGAGGATACACAAGTTGGTTGACACCAGCCTCCTGAGGTCATACTTGATATATAACGTCTTTATAAGGAGGATACACATGTTGGTTGACATCAGCCTCCTGGGGTCATGCTTGATATGTAATGTCTTTATAAGGAGGATACACATGTTGGTTGACAACTGCCTCCTGGGGTCATACTTGATATATAATGTCTTTATAAGGAGGATACACAAGTTGGTTGACACCAGCCTCCTGGGGTCATGCTTGATATATAATGTCTTTATAAGGAGGATACACAAGTTGGTTGACACCAGCCTCCTGGGGTCATGCTTACATACTTGATATATAATGTCTTTATAAGGAGGATACACAAATTGGTTGAAACCAGCCTCCTGCGGTCATACTTGATATATAACGTCTTTATAACGAGGATACACAAGTTGGTTGACACTAGCCTTCTGGGCTCATACTTGATATATAATGTCTTTATAAGTAGGATACACATGTTGGTTGACAGCTGCCTCCTCGGGTCATATTTACATACTTGATATATAACCGCTTTATAAGGAGGATACACATGTTGGTTGACACCAGCCTCCTGGGGTCATGCTTGATATATAATGTCTTTATAAGGAGGATACACAAATTGGTTGACACCAGCCTCCTGGGGTCATACTTGATATATAACGTCTTTATAAGGAGGATACACAAGTTGGTTGACACCAGCCTCCTGGGGTCATGCTTGATATATAATGTCTTTATAAGAAGGATACACAAGTTGGTTGACACTAGCCTCCTGGGGTGATACTTGATATATAATGTCTTTATAAGGAGGATACACAAGTTGGTTGACACCAGCCTCCTGGGGTCATACTTGATATATAATGTCTTTATAAGGAGGATACACAAGTTGGTTGACACCAGCCTCCTGGGGTCATACTTGATATATAATGTCTTGATAAGGAGGATACACAAGTTGGTTGACACCAGCCTCCTGGGGTCATACTTGATATATAATGTCTTTATAAGGAGGATACACAAGTTGGTTGACACCAGCCTCCTGGGGTCATACTTGATATATAATGTCTTTTTAAGGAGGATACACAGGTTGGTTGACACCAGCCTCCTGGGGTCATGCTGACATACTTGATATATAATGTCTTTATATGGGGGATACACAAGTTGGTTGACACCAGCGTCCTGGGGTCATACTTGATATATAATGTCTTTATAAGGAGGATACACAAGTTGGTTGACACCAGCCTCCTGGGGTCATACTTGATATATAACGTCTTTATCAGGAGGATACACAAGTTGGTTGACACTAGCCTCCTGGGGTCATACTTGATATATAATGTCTTTATAAGGAGGATACACATGTTGGTTGACAGCTGCCTCCTCGGGTCATATTTACATACTTGATATATAACCGCTTTATAAGGAGGATACACATGTTGGTTGACACCAGCCTCCTGGGGTCATGCTTGATATATAATGTCTTTATAAGGAGGATACACAAATTGGTTGACATCAGCCTCCTGGGGTCATACTTGATATATAACGTCTTTATAAGGAGGATACACAAGTTGGTTGACACCAGCCTCCTGGGGTCATACTTGATATATAATGTCTTTATAAGGAGGATACACAAACTGGTTGACACCAGTCTCCTGGGGTCATACTTGATATATAACGTCTTTATAAGGAGGATACACAAGTTGGTTGACACCAGCCTCCTGGGGTCATACTTGATATATAATGTCTTTATAAGGAGGATACACAAGTTGGTTGACACCAGCCTCCTGGGATCATACTTGATATATAATGTCTTTATAAGGAGGATACACATGTTGGTTGACACCAGCCTCCTGGGGTCATGCTGACATACTTGATATATAATGTCTTTATAAGGAGGATACACAAGTTGGTTGACACCAGCCTCCTGGGGTCATACTTGATATATAACGTCTTTATAAGGAGGATACACATGTTGGTTGACACCAGCCTCCTGGGGTCATGCTTGATATGTAATGTCTTTATAAGGAGGATACACATGTTGGTTGACAACTGCCTCCTGGGGTCATACTTGATATATAATGTCTTTATAAGGAGGATACACAAGTTGGTTGACACCAGCCTCCTGGGGTCATGCTTGATATATAATGTCTTTATAAGGAGGATACACAAGTTGGTTGACACCAGCCTCCTGGGGTCATGCTTACATACTTGATATATAATGTCTTTATAAGGAGGATACACAAATTGGTTGACACCAGCCTCCTGGGGTCATACTTGATATATAACGTCTTTATAAGGAGGATACACAAGTTGGTTGACACTAGCCTCCTGGGGTCATACTTGATATATAATGTCTTTATAAGGAGGATACACATGTTGGTTGACAGCTGCCTCCTCGGGTCATATTTACATACTTGATATATAACCGCTTTATAAGGAGGATACACATGTTGGTTGACACCAGCCTCCTGGGGTCATGCTTGATATATAATGTCTTTATAAGGAGGATACACAAATTGGTTGACACCAGCCTCCTGGGGTCATACTTGATATATAACGTCTTTATAAGGAGGATACACAAGTTGGTTGACACCAGCCTCCTGGGGTCATACTTGATATATAATGTCTTTATAAGGAGGATACACAAATTGGTTGACACCAGCCTCCTGGGGTCATACTTGATATATAACGTCTTTATAAGGAGGATACACAAGTTGGTTGACACTAGCCTCCTGGGGTCATACTTGATATATAATGTCTTTATAAGGAGGATACACATGTTGGTTGACAGCTGCCTCCTCGGGTCATATTTACATACTTGATATATAACCGCTTTATAAGGAGGATACACATGTTGGTTGACACCAGCCTCCTGGGGTCATGCTTGATATATAATGTCTTTATAAGGAGGATACACAAATTGGTTGACACCAGCCTCCTGGGGTCATACTTGATATATAACGTCTTTATAAGGAGGATACACAAGTTGGTTGACACCAGCCTCCTGGGGTCATACTTGATATATAATGTCTTTATAAGGAGGATACACAAATTGGTTGACACCTGCCTCCTGGGGTCATACTTGATATATAACGTCTTTATCAGGAGGATACACAAGTTGGTTGACACCAGCCTCCTGGGGTCATACTTGATATATAATGTCTTTATAAGGAGGATACACAAGTTGGTTGACACCAGCCTCCTGGGATCATACTTGATATATAATGTCTTTATAAGGAGGATACACATGTTGGTTGACACCAGCCTCCTGGGGTTATGCTGACATACTTGATATATAATGTCTTTATAAGGAGGATACACAAGTTGGTTTACACCAGCCTCCTGGGGTCATACTTGATATATAACGTCTTTATAAGGAGGATACACATGTTGGTTGACACCAGCCTCCTGGGGTCATGCTTGATATGTAATGTCTTTATAAGGAGGATACACATGTTGGTTGACAACTGCCTCCTGGGGTCATACTTGATATATAATGTCTTTATAAGGAGGATACACAAGTTGGTTGACACCAGCCTCCTGGGGTCATGCTTGATATATAATGTCTTTATAAGGAGGATACACAAGTTGGTTGACACCAGCCTCCTGGGGTCATGCTTACATACTTGATATATAATGTCTTTATAAGGAGGATACACAAATTGGTTGAAACCAGCCTCCTGGGGTCATACTTGATATATAACATCTTTATAAGGAGGATACAGAAGTTGGTTGACACTAGCCTTCTGGGCTCATACTTGATATATAATGTCTTTATAAGGAGGATACACATGTTGGTTGACAGCTGCCTCCTCGGGTCATATTTACATACTTGATATATAACCGCTTTATAAGGAGGATACACATGTTGGTTGACACCAGCCTCCTGGGGTCATGCTTGATATATAATGTCTTTATAAGGAGGATACACAAATTGGTTGACACCAGCCTCCTGGGGTCATACTTGATATATAACGTCTTTATAAGGAGGATACACAAGTTGGTTGACACCAGCCTCCTGGGGTCATGCTTGATATATAATGTCTTTATAAGGAGGATACACAAGTTGGTTGACACAAGCCTCCTGGGGTCATACTTGATATATAATGTCTTTATAAGGAGGATACACAAGTTGGTTGACACCAGCCTCCTGGGGTCATACTTGATATATAATGTCTTTATAAGGAGGATACACAAGTTGGTTGACACCAGCCTCCTGGGGTCATACTTGATATATAATGTCTTTATAAGGAGGATACACAAGTTGGTTGACACCAGCCTCCTGGGGTCATGCTGACATACTTGATATATAATGTCTTTATAAAGGGGATACACAAGTTGGTTGACACCAGCCTCCTGGGGTCATACTTGATATATAATGTCTTTATAAGGAGGATACACAAGTTGGTTGACACCAGCCTCCTGGGGTCATACTTGATATATAATGTCTTTATAAGGAGGATACACATGTTGGTTGACACTAGCCTCCTGGGGTCATGCTGACATACTTGATATATAACGTCTTTATAAGGAGGATACACAAGTTGGTTGACACCAGCCTCCTGGGGTCATACTTTATATATAATGTCTTTATAAGGAGGATACACAAGTTGGTTGACACTAGCCTCCTGGGGTCATACTTGATATATAATGTCTTTATAAGGAGGATACACAAGTTGGTTGACACCAGCCTCCTGGGGTCATACTTGATATATAATGTCTTTATAAGGAGGATACACAAGTTGGTTGACACCAGCCTCCTGGGGTCATACTTGATATATAATGTCTTTATAAGGAGGATACACATGTTGGTTGACACCAGCCTCCTGGGGTCATACTTGATATATAATGTCTTTATAAGGAGGATACACAAGTTGGTTGACACTAGCCTCCTGGGGTCATACTTGATATATAACGTCTTTATCAGGAGGATACACAAGTTGGTTGACACTAGCCTCCTGGGGTCATACTTGATATATAATGTCTTTATAAGGAGGATACACATGTTGGTTGACAGCTGCCTCCTCGGGTCATATTTACATACTTGATATATAACCGCTTTATAAGGAGGATACACATGTTGGTTGACACCAGCCTCCTGGGGTCATGCTTGATATATAATGTCTTTATAAGGAGGATACACAAATTGGTTGACACCAGCCTCCTGGGGTCATACTTGATATATAACGTCTTTATAAGGAGGATACACAAGTTGGTTGACACCAGCCTCCTGGGGTCATACTTGATATATAATGTCTTTATAAGGAGGATACACAAATTGGTTGACATCAGCCTCCTGGGGTCATACTTGATATATAACGTCTTTATAAGGAGGATACACAAGTTGGTTGACACCAGCCTCCTGGGGTCATACTTGATATATAATGTCTTTATAAGGAGGATACACTAGTTGGTTGACACCAGCCTCCTGGGATCATACTTGATATATAATGTCTTTATAAGGAGGATACACATGTTGGTTGACACCAGCCTCCTGGGGTGATGCTGACATACTTGATATATAATGTCTTTATAAGGAGGATACACAAGTTGGTTGACACCAGCCTCCTGGGGTCATACTTGATATATAACGTCTTTATAAGGAGGATACACATGTTGGTTGACACCAGCCTCCTGGGGTCATGCTTGATATGTAATGTCTTTATAAGGAGGATACACATGTTGGTTGACACCAGCCTCCTGGGGTCATACTTGATATATAATGTCTTTATAAGGAGGATACACAAGTTGGTTGACACCAGCCTCCTGGGGTCATGCTTGATATATAATGTCTTTATAAGGAGGATACACAAGTTGGTTGACACCAGCCTCCTGGGGTCATGCTTACATACTTGATATATAATGTCTTTATAAGGAGGATACACAAATTGGTTGACACCAGCCTCCTGGGGTCATACTTGATATATAACGTCTTTATAAGGAGGATACACAAGTTGGTTGACACTAGCCTCCTGGGGTCATACTTGATATATAATGTCTTTATAAGGAGGATACACATGTTGGTTGACAGCTGCCTCCTTGGGTCATATTTACATACTTGATATATAACCGCTTTATAAGGAGGATACACATGTTGGTTGACACCAGCCTCCTGGGGTCATGCTGACATACTTGATATATAATGTCTTTATAAGGAGGATACACAAATTGGTTGACACCAGCCTCCTGGGGTCATACTTGATATATAACGTCTTTATAAGGAGGATACACAAGTTGGTTGACACCAGCCTCCTGGGGTCATACTTGATATATAATGTCTTTATAAGGAGGATACACAAATTGGTTGACACCAGCCTCCTGGGGTCATACTTGATATATAACGTCTTTATAAGGAGGATACACAAGTTGGTTGACACTAGCCTCCTGGGGTCATACTTGATATATAATGTCTTTATAAGGAGGATACACATGTTGGTTGACAGCTGCCTCCTCGGGTCATATTTACATACTTGATATATAACCGATTTATAAGGAGGATACACATGTTGGTTGACACCAGCCTCCTGGGGTCATGCTTGATATATAATGTCTTTATAAGGAGGATACACAAATTGGTTGACACCAGCCTCCTGGGGTCATACTTGATATATAACGTCTTTATAAGGAGGATACACAAGTTGGTTGACACCAGCCTCCTGGGGTCATACTTGATATATAATGTCTTTATAAGGAGGATACACATGTTGGTTGACAACAGCCTCCTGGGGTCATACTTGATATATAATGTCTTTATAAGGAGGATACACAAGTTGGTTGACACTAGCCTCCTGGGGTCATACTTGATATATAATGTCTTTATAAGCAGGATACACAAGTTGGTTGACACTAGCCTCCTGGGGTCATACTTGATATATAATGTCTTTATAAGGAGGATACACAAGTTGTTTGACACCAGCCTCCTGGGGTCATACTTGATATATAACGTCTTTATAAGGAGGATACACATGTTGGTTGACACCTGCCTCCTGGGGTCATACTTGATATATAACGTCTTTATAAGGAGGATACACAAGTTGGTTGACACCAGCCTCCTGGGGTCATACTTGATATATAATGTGTTTATAAGGAGGATACACAAGTTGGTTGACACCAGCCTCCTGGGATCATACTTGATATATAATGTCTTTGTAAGGAGGATACACATGTTGGTTGACACCAGCCTCCTGGGGTCATGCTGACATACTTGATATATAATGTCTTTATAAGGAGGATACACAAGTTGGTTGACACCAGCCTCCTGGGGTCATACTTGATATATAACGTCTTTATAAGGAGGATACACATGTTGGTTGACACCAGCCTCCTGGGGTCATGCTTGATATGTAATGTCTTTATAAGGAGGATACACATGTTGGTTGACAACTGCCTCCTGGGGTCATACTTGATATATAATGTCTTTATAAGGAGGATACACAAGTTGGTTGACACCAGCCTCCTGGGGTCATGCTTGATATATAATGTCTTTATAAGGAGGATACACAAGTTGGTTGACACCAGCCTCCTGGGGTCATGCTTACATACTTGATATATAATGTCTTTATAAGGAGGATACACAAATTGGTTGAAACCAGCCTCCTGGGGTCATACTTGATATATAACGTCTTTATAAGGAGGATACACAAGTTGGTTGACACTAGCCTCCTGGGGTCATACTTGATATATAATGTCTTTATAAGGAGGATACACATGTTGGTTGACAGCTGCCTCCTCGGGTCATATTTACATACTTGATATATAACCGCTTTATAAGGAGGATACACATGTTGCTTGACACCAGCCTCCTGGGGTCATGCTTGATATATAATGTCTTTATAAGGAGGATACACAAATTGGTTGACACCAGCCTCCTGGGGTCATACTTGATATATAACGTCTTTATAAGGAGGATACACAAGTTGGTTGACACCAGCCTCCTGGGGTCATGCTTGATATATAATGTCTTTATAAGGAGGATACACAAGTTGGTTGACACTAGCCTCCTGGGGTCATACTTGATATATAATGTCTTTATAAGGAGGATACACAACTTGGTTGACACTAGCCTCCTGGGGTCATACTTGATATATAATGTCTTTATAAGGAGGATACACAAGTTGGTTGACACCAGCCTCCTGGGGTCATACTTGATATATAATGTCTTTATAAGGAGGATACACAAGTTGGTTGACACTAGCCTCCTGGGGTCATACTTGATATATAACATCTTTATAAGGAGGATACACATGTTGGTTGACACCAGCCTCCTGGGGTCATGCTTGATATATAATGTCTTTATAAGGAGGATACACAAGTTGGTTGACACTAGCCTCCTGCGATCATACTTGATATATAATGTCTTTATAAGGAGGATACACAAGTTGGTTGACACCAGCCTCCTGGGGTCTTACTTGATATATAATGTCTTTATAAGGAGGATACACAAGTTGTTTGACAGCCGCCTCCTGGGGTCATGCTGTCATACTTGATATATAATGTCTTTATAAGGAGGATACACATGTTGGTTGACAGCCGCCTCCCGGGGTCATGCTGACATACTTGATATATAATGTCTTTATAAGGAGGATACACAAATTGGTTGACACCAGCCTCCTGGGGTCATACTTGATATATAATGTCTTTATAAGAAGGATACACAAGTTGGTTGACACTAGCCTCCTGGGGTCATGCTTGATATATAATGTCTTTATAAGGAGATACACATGTTGGTTGACACCAGCCTCCTGGGGTTATACTTGATATATAATGTCTTTATAAGGAGGATACACAAGTTGGTTGACACCAGCCTCCTGGGGTCGTACTTGATATATAATGTCTTTATAAGGAGGATACACATGTTGGTTGACACTAGCCTCCTGGGGTCATACTTGATATATAATGTCTTTATAAGGAGGATACACAAGTTGGTTGACACTAGTCTTCTGGGGTCATATTTGATATATAATGTCTTTATAAGGAGGATACACAAGTTGGTTGACACTAGCCTCCTGGGGTCATACTTGATATATAATGTCTTTATAAGGAGGATACACAAGTTGGTTGACACCAGCCCCCTGGGGTCATACTTGATATATAATGTCTTTATAAGGAGGATACACAAGTTGGTTGACACCAGCCTCCTGGGGTCATACTTGATATATAATGTCTTTATAAGGAGGATACACAATTTGGTTGACACCAGCCTCCTGGGGTCATACTTGATATATAATGTCTTTATAAGGAGGATACACAAGTTGGTTGACACCAGCCTCCTGGGGTCATACTGACATACTTGATATATAATGTCTTTATAAGGAGGATACACAAGTTGGTTGACACTAGCCTCCTGGGGTCATACTTGATATATAATGTCTTTATAAGGAGGATACACATGTTGGTTGACACCAGCCTCCTGGGGTCGTGTTGACATACTTGATATATAATGTCTTTATAAGGAGGATACACAAGTTGGTTGACACTAGCCTCCTGGGGTCATACTTGATATATAATGTCTTTATAAGGAGGATACACAAGTTGGTTGACAACTGCCTCCTGGGGTCATGCTTACATACTTGATATATAACATCTTTATAAGGAGGATACACATGTTGGTTGACACCAGCCTCCTGGGGTCATACTTGATATATAATGTCTTTATAAGGAGGATACACAAGTTGGTTGACGCCAGCCTCCTGGGGTCATACTTGATATATAATGTCTTTATAAGGAGGATACACAAGTTGGTTGACACCAGCCTCCTGGGGTCATACTTGATATATAATGTCTTTATAAGGAGGATACACAAGTTGGTTGACACCAGCCTCCTGGGGTCATACTTGATATATAATATCTTTATAAGGAGGATACACAAGTTGGTTGACACCAACCTCCTGGGGTCATACTTGATATATAATGTCTTTATAAGGAGGATACACACGTTGGTTGACACCAGCTTCCTGAGGTCATACTTGATATATAACGTCTTTATAAGGAGGATACACAAGTTGGTTGACACCAGCCTCCTGGGGTCATACTTGATATATAATGTCTTTATAAGGAGGATACACAAGTTGGTTGAAACTAGCCTCCTGGGGTCATACTTGATATATAATGTCTTTATAAGGAGGATACACAAGTTGGTTGACACTAGCCTCCTGGGGTCATACTTGATATATAATGTCTTTATAAGGAGGATACACATGTTGGTTGACAGCTGCCTCCTGGGGTCATACTTGATATATAATGTCTTTATAAGGAGGATACACATGTTGGTTGACAGCTGCCTCCTTGGGTCATATTTACATACTTGATATATAACCGCTTTATAAGGAGGATACACATGTTGGTTGACACCAGCCTCCTGGGGTCATGCTTGATATATAATGTCTTTATAAGGAGGATACACAAATTGGTTGACACCAGCCTCCTGGGGTCATACTTGATATATAACGTCTTTATAAGGAGGATACACAAGTTGGTTGACACCAGCCTCCTGGGGTCATACTTGATATATAATGTCTTTATAAGGAGGATACACAAATTGGTTCACACCAGCCTCCTGGGGTCATACTTGATATATAACGTCTTTATAAGGAGGATACACAAGTTGGTTGACACCAGCCTCCTGGGGTCATACTTGATATATAATGTCTTTATAAGGAGGATACACAAGTTGGTTGACACCAGCCTCCTGGGATCATACTTGATATATAATGTCTTTATAAGGAGGATACACATGTTGGTTGACACCAGCCTCCTGGGGTGATGCTGACATACTTGATATATAATGTCTTTATAAGGAGGATACACAAGTTGGTTGACACCAGCCTCCTGGGGTCATACTTGATATATAACGTCTTTATAAGGAGGATACACATGTTGGTTGACACCAGCCTCCTGGGGTCATGCTTGATATGTAATGTCTTTATAAGGAGGATACACATGTTGGTTGACACCAGCCTCCTGGGGTCATACTTGATATATAATGTCTTTATAAGGAGGATACACAAGTTGGTTGACACCAGCCTCCTGGGGTCATGCTTGATATATAATGTCTTTATAAGGAGGATACACAAGTTGGTTGACACCAGCCTCCTGGGGTCATGCTTACATACTTGATATATAATGTCTTTATAAGGAGGATACACAAATTGGTTGACACCATCCTCCTGGGGTCATACTTGATATATAACGTCTTTATAAGGAGGATACACAAGTTGGTTGACACTAGCCTCCTGGGGTCATACTTGATATATAATGTCTTTATAAGGAGGATACACATGTTGGTTGACAGCTGCCTCCTTGGGTCATATTTACATACTTGATATATAACCGCTTTATAAGGAGGATACACATGTTGGTTGACACCAGCCTCCTGGGGTCATGCTTGATATATAATGTCTTTATAAGGAGGATACACAAATTGGTTGACACCAGCCTCCTGGTGTCATACTTGATATATAACGTCTTTATAAGGAGGATACACAAGTTGGTTGACACCAGCCTCCTGGGGTCATACTTGATATATAATGTCTTTATAAGGAGGATACACAAATTGGTTGACACCAGCCTCCTGGGGTCATACTTGATATATAACGTCTTTATAAGGAGGATACACAAGTTGGTTGACACTAGCCTCCTGGGGTCATACTTGATATATAATGTCTTTATAAGGAGGATACACATGTTGGTTGACAGCTGCCTCCTCGGGTCATATTTACATACTTGATATATAACCGATTTATAAGGAGGATACACATGTTGGTTGACACCAGCCTCCTGGGGTCATGCTTGATATATAATGTCTTTATAAGGAGGATACACAAATTGGTTGACACCAGCCTCCTGGGGTCATACTTGATATATAACGTCTTTATAAGGAGGATACACAAGTTGGTTGACACCAGCCTCCTGGGGTCATACTTGATATATAATGTCTTTATAAGGAGGATACACATGTTGGTTGACAACAGCCTCCTGGGGTCATACTTGATATATAATGTCTTTATAAGGAGGATACACAAGTTGGTTGACACTAGCCTCCTGGGGTCATACTTGATATATAATGTCTTTATAAGCAGGATACACAAGTTGGTTGACACTAGCCTCCTGGGGTCATACTTGATATATAATGTCTTTATAAGGAGGATACACAAGTTGTTTGACACCAGCCTCCTGGGGTCATACTTGATATATAACGTCTTTATAAGGAGGATACACATGTTGGTTGACACCTGCCTCCTGGGGTCATACTTGATATATAACGTCTTTATAAGGAGGTTACACAAGTTGGTTGACACCAGCCTCCTGGGGTCATACTTGATATATAATGTGTTTATAAGGAGGATACACAAGTTGGTTGACACCAGCCTCCTGGGATCATACTTGATATATAATGTCTTTGTAAGGAGGATACACATGTTGGTTGACACCAGCCTCCTGGGGTCATGCTGACATACTTGATATATAATGTCTTTATAAGGAGGATACACAAGTTGGTTGACACCAGCCTCCTGGGGCCATACTTGATATATAACGTCTTTATAAGGAGGATACACATGTTGGTTGACACCAGCCTCCTGGGGTCATGCTTGATATGTAATGTCTTTATAAGGAGGATACACATGTTGGTTGACAACTGCCTCCTGGGGTCATACTTGATATATAATGTCTTTATAAGGAGGATACACAAGTTGGTTGACACCAGCCTCCTGGGGTCATGCTTGATATATAATGTCTTTATAAGGAGGATACACAAGTTGGTTGACACCAGCCTCCTGGGGTCATGCTTACATACTTGATATATAATGTCTTTATAAGGAGGATACACAAATTGGTTGAAACCAGCCTCCTGGGGTCATACTTGATATATAACGTCTTTATAAGGAGGATACACAAGTTGGTTGACACTAGCCTCCTGGGGTCATACTTGATATATAATGTCTTTATAAGGAGGATACACAAGTTGGTTGACACTAGCCTTCTGGGGTCATATTTGATATATAATGTCTTTATAAGGAGGATACACAAGTTGGTTGACACTAGCCTCCTGGGGTCATACTTGATATATAATGTCTTTATAAGGAGGATACACAAGTTGGTTGACACCAGCCCCCTGGGGTCATACTTGATATATAATGTCTTTATAAGGAGGATACACAAGTTGGTTGACACCAGCCTCCTGGGGTCATACTTGATATATAATGTCTTTATAAGGAGGATACACAATTTGGTTGACACCAGCCTCCTGGGGTCATACTTGATATATAATGTCTTTATAAGGAGGATACACAAGTTGGTTGACACCAGCCTCCTGGGGTCATACTGACATACTTGATATATAATGTCTTTATAAGGAGGATACACAAGTTGGTTGACACTAGCCTCCTGGGGTCATACTTGATATATAATGTCTTTATAAGGAGGATACACATGTTGGTTGACACCAGCCTCCTGGGGTCGTGTTGACATACTTGATATATAATGTCTTTATAAGGAGGATACACAAGTTGGTTGACACTAGCCTCCTGGGGTCATACTTGATATATAATGTCTTTATAAGGAGGATACACAAGTTGGTTGACAACTGCCTCCTGGGGTCATGCTTACATACTTGATATATAACGTCTTTATAAGGAGGATACACATGTTGGTTGACACCAGCCTCCTGGGGTCATACTTGATATATAATGTCTTTATAAGGAGGATACACAAGTTGGTTGACGCCAGCCTCCTGGGGTCATACTTGATATATAATGTCTTTATAAGGAGGATACACAAGTTGGTTGACACCAGCCTCCTGGGGTCATACTTGATATATAATGTCTTTATAAGGAGGATACACAAGTTGGTTGACAGCAGCCTCCTGGGGTCATACTTGATATATAATGTCTTTATAAGGAGGATACACAAGTTGGTTGACACCAACCTCCTGGGGTCATACTTGATATATAATGTCTTTATAAGGAGGATACACACGTTGGTTGACACCAGCTTCCTGAGGTCATACTTGATATATAACGTCTTTATAAGGAGGATACACAAGTTGGTTGACACCAGCCTCCTGGGGTCATACTTGATATATAATGTCTTTATAAGGAGGATACACAAGTTGGTTGACACTAGCCTCCTGGGGTCATACTTGCTATATAATGTCTTTATAAGGAGGATACACAAGTTGGTTGACACCAGCGTCCTGGGGTCATACTTGATATATAATGTCTTTATAAGGAGGATACACAAGTTGGTTGACACTAGCCTCCTGGGGTCATACTTGATATATAATGTCTTTATAAGGAGGATACACAAGTTGGTTGACACTAGCCTCCTGGGGTCATACTTGATATATAATGTCTTTATCAGGAGGATACACAAGTTTGTTGACACTAGCCTCCTGGGGTCATACTTGATATATAATGTCTTTATAAGGAGGATACACATGTTGGTTGACACCAGCCTCCTGGGGTCATACTTGATATATAATGTCTTTATAAGGAGGATACACAAGTTGGTTGACACCAGCCTCCTGGGGTCATACTTGATATATAATGTCTTTATAAGGAGGATACACAAGTTGGTTGACACCAACCTCCTGGGGTCATACTTGATATATAATGTCTTTATAAGGAGGATACACAAGTTGGTTGACACTAGCCTCCTGGGGTCATACTTGATATATAATGTCTTTATAAGGAGGATACACAAGTTGGTTGACACTAGCCTCCTGGGGTCATACTTGATATATAATGTCTTTATCAGGAGGATACACAAGTTTGTTGACACTAGCCTCCTGGGGTCATACTTGATATATAATGTCTTTATAAGGAGGATACACAAGTTGGTTGACACTAGCCTCCTGCGATCATACTTGATATATAATGTCTTTATAAGGAAGATACACAAGTTGGTTGACACTAGCCTCCTGGGGTCATACTTCATATATAATGTCTTTATAAGGAGGATACACAAGTTGGTTGACACCAGCCTCCTGGTGTCATACTTGATATATAATATCTTTATAAGGAGGATACACAAGTTGGTTGACACCAGCCTCCTGGGGTCATGCTGACGTACTTGATGTACAACGTCTTTATAAGGAGGATACACATGTTGGTTGACACCAGCCTCCTGGGGTCATACTTGATATATAATGTCTGTATAAGGAGGATACACAAGTTGGTTGACACTAGCCTCCTGGGGTCATACTTGATATATAATGTCTTTGTAAGGAGGATACACAAGTTGGTTGACACTAGCCTCATGGGGTCATACTTGATATATAATGTCTTTATAAGGAGGATACACAAGTTGGTTGACACCAGCCTCCTGGGGTCATACTTGATATATAATGTCTTTATAAGGAGGATACACAAGTTGGTTGACACCAGCCTCCTGGGGTCATACTTGATATATAATGTCTTTATAAGGAGGATACACAAGTTGGTTGACACCAGCCTCCTGGGGTCATACTTGATATATAATGTCTTTATAAGGAGGATACACAAGTTGGTTGACACTAGCCTCCTGGGGTCATACTTGATATATAATGTCTTTATAAGGAGGATACACAAGTTGGTTGACACTAGCCTCCTGGGGTCATACTTGATATATAATGTCTTTATCAGGAGGATACACAAGTTTGTTGACACTAGCCTCCTGGGGTCATACTTGATATATAATGCCTTTATAAGGAGGATACACATGTTGGTTGACACCAGCCTCCTGGGGTCATACTTGATATATAATGTCTTTATAAGGAGGATACACAAGTTGGTTGACACCAGCCTCCTGGGGTCATACTTTATATATAATGTCTTTATAAGGAGGATACACAAGTTGGTTGACACCAGCCTCCTGGGGTCATACTTGATATATAATGTCTTTATAAGGAGGATACACAAGTTGGTTGACACTAGCCTCCTGGGGTCATACTTGATATATAATGTCTTTATAAGGAGGATACACAAGTTGGTTGACACTAGCCTCCTGGGGTCATACTTGATTTATAATGTCTTTATCAGGAGGATACACAAGTTTGTTGACACTAGCCTCCTGGGGTCATACTTGATATATAATGTCTTTATAAGGAGGATACACAAGTTGGTTGACACTAGCCTCCTGCGATCATACTTGATATATAATGTCTTTATAAGGAAGATACACAAGTTGGTTGACACTAGCCTCCTGGGGTCATACTTCATATATAATGTCTTTATAAGGAGGATACACAAGTTGGTTGACACCAGCCTCCTGGTGTCATACTTGATATATAATATCTTTATAAGGAGGATACACAAGTTGGTTGACACCAGCCTCCTGGGGTCATGCTGACGTACTTGATGTACAACGTCTTTATAAGGAGGATACACATGTTGGTTGACACCAGCCTCCTGGGGTCATACTTGATATATAATGTCTGTATAAGGAGGATACACAAGTTGGTTGACACTAGCCTCCTGGGGTCATACTTGATATATAATGTCTTTGTAAGGAGGATACACAAGTTGGTTGACACTAGCCTCATGGGGTCATACTTGATATATAATGTCTTTATAAGGAGGATACACAAGTTGGTTGACACCAGCCTCCTGGGGTCATACTTGATATATAATGTCTTTATAAGGAGGATACACAAGTTGGTTGACACCAGCCTCCTGGGGTCATACTTGATATATAATGTCTTTATAAGGAGGATACACATGTTGGTTGACACCAGCCTCCTGGGGTCATCCTTGATATATAATGTCTTTATAAGGAGGATACACAAGTTGGTTGACACTAGCCTCCTGGGGTCATACTTGATATATAAGGTCTTTATAAGGAGGATACACAAGTTGGTTGACACCAGCCTCCTGGGGTCATACTTGATATATAACGTCTTTATAAGGAGGATGCACATGTTGGTTGACACCAGCCTCCTGGGGTCATGCTTGATATGTAATGTCTTTATAAGGAGGATACAAATGTTGGTTGACACCAGCCTCCTGGGGTCATACTTCATATATAATTTCTTTATAAGGAGGATACACAAGTTGGTTGACACCAGCCTCCTGGGGTCATACTTGATATATAATGTCTTTATAAGGAGGATACACAAGTTGGTTGACACTAGCCTCCTGGGGTCATACTTGATATATAATGTCTTTATAAGGAGGATACACAAGTTGGTTGACACCAGCCTCCTGGGGTCATACTTGATATATAATGTCTTTATAAGGAGGATACACAAGTTGGTTGACACCAGCCTGCTGGGGTCATACTTGATATATAATGTCTTTATAAGGAGGATACACAAGTTGGTTGACACCAGCCTCCTGGGGTCATATTTGATATATAATGTCTTTATAAGGAGGATACACATGTTGGTTGACACCAGACTCCTGGGGTCATGCTTACATACTTGATATATAATGTCTTTATAAGGAGGATACACAAGTTGGTTGACACCAGCCTCCTGGGGTCATACTTGATATATAATGTCTTTATAAGGAGGATACACAAATTGGTTGACACCAGCCTCCTGGGGTCATACTTGATATATAACGTCTTTATAAGGAGGATACATAAGTTGGTTGACACCAGCCTCCTGGGGTCATACTTGATATATAATGTCTTTATAAGGAGGATACACAAGTTGGTTGACACTAGCCTCCTGGGGTCATACTTGATATATAATGTCTTTATAAGGAGGATACACAAGTTGGTTGACAGCTGCCTCCTGGGGTCATACTTGATATATAATGTCTTTATAAGGAGGATACACAAGTTGGTTGACACCAGCCTCCTGGGGTCATACTTGATATATAATGTCTTTATAAGGAGGATACACAAGTTGGTTGACACTAGCCTCCTGGGATCATACTTGATATATAATGTCTTTATAAGGAGGATACACAAGTTGGTTGACACTAGCCTCCTGGGGTCATACTTGATATATAATGTCTTTATAAGAAGGATACACAAGTTGGTTGACACCAGCCTCCTGGGGTCATACTTGATATATAATGTCTTTATAAGGAGGATACACAAGTTGGTTGACACCAGCCTCCTGGGGTCATGCTGGCGTACTTGATATACAACGTCTTTATAAGGAGGATACACATGTTGGTTGACACCAGCCTCCTGGGGTCATACTTGATATATAATGTCTGTATAAGGAGGATACACAAGTTGGTTGACACTAGACTCCTGGGGTGATACTTGATATATAATGTCTTTGTAAGGAGGATACACAAGTTGGTTGACACTAGCCTTATGGGGTCATACTTGATATATAATGTCTTTATAAGTACGATACACAAGTTGGTTGACACCAGCCTCCTGTGGTCATACTTGATATATAATGTCTTTATAAGGAGGATACACAAGTTGGTTGACACCAGCCTCCTGGGGTCATACTTGATATATAATGTCTTTATAAGGAGGATACACATGTTGGTTGACACCAGCCTCCTGGGGTCATACTTGATATATAATGTCTTTATAAGGAGGATACACGAGTTGGTTGACACTAGCCTCCTGGGGTCATACTTGATATATAATGTCTTTATAAGCAGGATACACAAGTTGGTTGACACTAGCCTCCTGGGGTCATACTTGATATATAATGTCTTTATAAGGAGGATACACAAGTTGTTTGACACCAGCCTCCTGGGGTCATACTTGATATATAACGTCTTTATAAGAAGGATACACATGTTGGTTGACACCAGCCTCCTGGGGTCATGCTTGATATGTAATGTCTTTATAAGGAGGATACAAATGTTGGTTGACACCAGCCTCCTGGGGTCATACTTGATATATAATTTCTTTATAAGGAGGATACACAAGTTGGTTGACACCAGCCTCCTGGGGTCATACTTGATATATAATGTCTTTATAAGGAGGATACACAAGTTGGTTGACACTAGCCTCCTGGGGTCATACTTGATATATAATGTCTTTATAAGGAGGATACACAAGTTGGTTGACACCAGCCTCCTGGGGTCATACTTGATATATAATGTCTTTATAAGGAGGATACACAAGTTGGTTGACACCAGCCTGCTGGGGTCATACTTGATATATAATGTCTTTATAAGGAGGATACACAAGTTGGTTGACATCAGCCTCCTGGGGTCATATTTGATATATAATGTCTTTATAAGGAGGATACACATGTTGGTTGACACCAGACTCCTGGGGTCATGCTTACATACTTGATATATAATGTCTTTATAAGGAGGATACACAAGTTGGTTGACACCAGCCTCCTGGGGTCATACTTGATATATAATGTCTTTATAAGGAGGATACACAAATTGGTTGACACCAGCCTCCTGGGGTCATACTTGATATATAACGTCTTTATAAGGAGGATACATAAGTTGGTTGACACCAGCCTCCTGGGGTCATACTTGATATATAATGTCTTTATAAGGAGGATACACAAGTTGGTTGACACTAGCCTCCTGGGGTCATACTTGATATATAATGTCTTTATAAGGAGGATACACAAGTTGGTTGACAGCTGCCTCCTGGGGTCATACTTGATATATAATGTCTTTATAAGGAGGATACACAAGTTGGTTGACACCAGCCTCCTGGGGTCATACTTGATATATAATGTCTTTATAAGGAGGATACACAAGTTGGTTGACACCAGCCTCCTGGGGTCATACTTGATATATAATGTCTTTATAAGGGGGATACACATGTTGGTTGACAACTGCCTCCTGGGGTCATACTTGATATATAATGTCTTTATAAGGAGGATACACAAGTTGGTTGACACCAGCCTCCTGGGGTCATGCTTGATATATAATGTCTTTATAAGGAGGATACACAAGTTGGTTGACACTAGCCTCCTGGGGTCATACTTGATATATAATGTCTTTATAAGGAGGATACACAACTTGGTTGACACTAGCCTCCTGTGGTCATACTTGATATATAATGTCTTTATAAGGAGGATACACAAGTTGGTTGACACCAGCCTCCTGGGGTCATACTTGATATATAATGTCTTTATAAGGAGGATACACAAGTTGGTTGACACTAGCCTCCTGGGGTCATACTTGATATATAACATCTTTATAAGGAGGATACACATGTTGGTTGACACCAGCCTCCTGGGGTCATGCTTGATATATAATGTCTTTATAAGGAGGATACACAAGTTGGTTGACACCAGCCTCCTGGGGTCTTACTTGATATATAATGTCTTTATAAGGAGGATACACAAGTTGTTTGACAGCCGCCTCCTGGGGTCATGCTGACATACTTGATATATAATGTCTTTATAAGGAGGATACACATGTTGGTTGACACTAGCCTCCTGGGGTCATACTTGATATATAATGTCTTTATAAGCAGGATACACAAGTTGGTTGACACTAGCCTCCTGGGGTCATACTTGATATATAACGTCTTTATAAGGAGGATACACATGTTGGTTGACACCAGCCTCCTGGGGTCATACTTGATATATAATGTCTTTATAAGGAGGATACACAAGTTGGTTGACACTAGCCTCCTGGGGTCATACTTGATATATAAGGTCTTTATAAGGAGGATACACATGTTGGTTGACACCAGCCTCCTGGGGTCATATTTGATATATAATGTCTTTATAAGGAGGATACACATGTTGGTTGACACCAGACTCCTGGGTTCATGCTTACATACTTGATATATAATGTCTTTATAAGGAGGATACACAAGTTGGTTGACACCAGCCTCCTGGGGTCATACTTGATATATAATGTCTTTATAAGGAGGATACACAAATTGGTTGACACCAGCCTCCTGGGGTCATACTTGATATATAACGTCTTTATAAGGAGGATACATAAGTTGGTTGACACCAGCCTCCTGGGGTCATACTTGATATATAATGTCTTTATAAGGAGGATACACAAGTTGGTTGACACTAGCCTCCTGGGGTCATACTTGATATATAATGTCTTTATAAGGAGGATACACAAGTTGGTTGACAGCTGCCTCCTGGGGTCATACTTGATATATAATGTCTTTATAAGGAGGATACACAAGTTGGTTGACACCAGCCTCCTGGGGTCATACTTGATATATAATGTCTTTATAAGGAGGATACACAAGTTGGTTGACACTAGCCTCCTGGGATCATACTTGATATATAATGTCTTTATAAGGAGGATACACAAGTTGGTTGACACTAGCCTCCTGGGGTCATACTTGATATATAATGTCTTTATAAGAAGGATACACAAGTTGGTTGACACCAGCCTCCTGGGGTCATACTTGATATATAATGTCTTTATAAGGAGGATACACAAGTTGGTTGACACCAGCCTCCTGGGGTCATGCTGACGTACTTGATATACAACGTCTTTATAAGGAGGATACACATGTTGGTTGACACCAGCCTCCTGGGGTCATACTTGATATATAATGTCTGTATAAGGAGGATACACAAGTTGGTTGACACTAGCCTCCTGGGGTGATACTTGATATATAATGTCTTTGTAAGGAGGATACACAAGTTGGTTGACACTAGCCTTATGGGGTCATACTTGATATATAATGTCTTTATAAGTAGGATACACAAGTTGGTTGACACCAGCCTCCTGTGGTCATACTTGATATATAATGTCTTTATAAGGAGGATACACAAGTTGGTTGACACCAGCCTCCTGGGGTCATACTTGATATATAATGTCTTTATAAGGAGGATACACATGTCGGTTGACACCAGCCTCCTGGGGTCATACTTGATATATAATGTCTTTATAAGGAGGATACACAAGTTGGTTGACACTAGCCTCCTGGGGTCATACTTGATATATAATGTCTTTATAAGCAGGATACACAAGTTGGTTGACACTAGCCTCCTGGGGTCATACTTGATATATAATGTCTTTATAAGGAGGATACACAAGTTGTTTGACACCAGCCTCCTGGGGTCATACTTGATATATAACGTCTTTATAAGAAGGATACACATGTTGGTTGACACCAGCCTCCTGGGGTCATGCTTGATATGTAATGTCTTTATAAGGAGGATACAAATGTTGGTTGACACCAGCCTCCTGGGGTCATACTTGATATATAATTTCTTTATAAGGAGGATACACAAGTTGGTTGACACCAGCCTCCTGGGGTCATACTTGATATATAATGTCTTTATAAGGATGATACACAAGTTGGTTGACACTAGCCTCCTGGGGTCATACTTGATATATAATGTCTTTATAAGGAGGATACACAAGTTGGTTGACACCAGCCTCCTGGGGTCATACTTGATATATAATGTCTTTATAAGGAGGATACACAAGTTGGTTGACACCAGCCTGCTGGGGTCATACTTGATATATAATGTCTTTATAAGGAGGATACACAAGTTGGTTGACATCAGCCTCCTGGGGTCATATTTGATATATAATGTCTTTATAAGGAGGATACACATGTTGGTTGACACCAGACTCCTGGGGTCATGCTTACATACTTGATATATAATGTCTTTATAAGGAGGATACACAAGTTGGTTGACACCAGCCTCCTGGGGTCATACTTGATATATAATGTCTTTATAAGGAGGATACACAAATTGGTTGACACCAGCCTCCTGGGGTCATACTTGATATATAACGTCTTTATAAGGAGGATACATAAGTTGGTTGACACCAGCCTCCTGGGGTCATACTTGATATATAATGTCTTTATAAGGAGGATACACAAGTTGGTTGACACTAGCCTCCTGGGGTCATACTTGATATATAATGTCTTTGTAAGGAGGATACACAAGTTGGTTGACAGCTGCCTCCTGGGGTCATACTTGATATATAATGTCTTTATAAGGAGGATACACAAGTTGGTTGACACCAGCCTCCTGGGGTCATACTTGATATATAATGTCTTTATAAGGAGGATACACAAGTTGGTTGACACCAGCCTCCTGGGGTCATACTTGATATATAATGTCTTTATAAGGGGGATACACATGTTGGTTGACAACTGCCTCCTGGGGTCATACTTGATATATAATGTCTTTATAAGGAGGATACACAAGTTGGTTGACACCAGCCTCCTGCGGTCATACTTGATATATAATGTCTTTATAAGGAGGATACACAAGTTGGTTGACACTAGCCTCCTGGGGTCATACTTGATATATAACATCTTTATAAGGAGGATACACATGTTGGTTGACACCAGCCTCCTGGGGTCATGCTTGATATATAATGTCTTTATAAGGAGGATACACAAGTTGGTTGACACTAGCCTCCTGGGGTCATACTTGATATATAATGTCTTTATAAGGAGGATACACAACTTGGTTGACACCAGCCTCCTGGGGTCATACTTGATATATAATGTCTTTATAAGGAGGATACACAAGTTGGTTGACACTAGCCTCCTGGGGTCATACTTGATATATAACATCTTTATAAGGAGGATACACATGTTGGTTGACACCAGCCTCCTGGGGTCATGCTTGATATATAATGTCTTTATAAGGAGGATACACAAGTTGGTTGACACCAGCCTCCTGGGGTCTTACTTGATATATAATGTCTTTATAAGGAGGATACACAAGTTGTTTGACAGCCGCCTCCTGGGGTCATGCTGACATACTTGATATATAATGTCTTTATAAGGAGGATGCACATGTTGGTTGACACTAGCCTCCTGGGGTCATACTTGATATATAATGTCTTTATAAGCAGGATACACAAGTTGGTTGACACTAGCCTCCTGGGGTCATACTTGATATATAATGTCTTTATAAGGAGGATACACAAGTTGTTTGACACCAGCCTCCTGGGGTCATACTTGATATATAACGTCTTTATAAGGAGGATACACATGTTGGTTGACACCAGCCTCCTGGGGTCATGCTTGATATGTAATGTCTTTATAAGGAGGATACAAATGTTGGTTGACACCAGCCTCCTGGGGTCATACTTGATATATAATTTCTTTATAAGTACGATACACAAGTTGGTTGACACCAGCCTCCTGGGGTCATACTTGATATATAATGTCTTTATAAGGAGGATACACAAGTTGGTTGACACTAGCCTCCTGGGGTCATACTTGATATATAATGTCTTTATAAGGAGGATACACAAGTTGGTTGACACCAGCCTCCTGGGGTCATACTTGATATATAATGTCTTTATAAGGAGGATACACAAGTTGGTTGACACCAGCCTCCTGGGGTCATATTTGATATATAATGTCTTTATAAGGAGGATACACATGTTGGTTGACACCAGACTCCTGGGGTCATGCTTACATACTTGATATATAATGTCTTTATAAGGAGGATACACAAGTTGGTTGACACCAGCCTCCTGGGGTCATACTTGATATATAATGTCTTTATAAGGAGGATACACAAATTGGTTGACACCAGCCTCCTGGGGTCTTACTTGATATATAACGTCTTTATAAGGAGGATACATAAGTTGGTTGACACCAGCCTCCTGGGGTCATACTTGATATATAATGTCTTTATAAGGAGGATACACAAGTTGGTTGACACTAGCCTCCTGGGGTCATACTTGATATATAATGTCTTTATAAGGAGGATACACAAGTTGGTTGACACCAGCCTCCTGGGGTCATACTTGATATATAATGTCTTTATAAGGAGGATACACAAGTTGGTTGACACCAGCCTCCTGGGGTCATACTTGATATATAATGTCTTTATAAGGGGGATACACATGTTGGTTGACAACTGCCTCCTGGGGTCATACTTGATATATAATGTCTTTATAAGGAGGATACACATGTTGGTTGACACCAGCCTCCTGGGGTCATGCTTACATACTTGATATATAATGTCTTTATAAGGAGGATACACAAATTGGTTGACACCATCCTCCTGGGGTCATACTTGATATATAATGTCTTTATAAGGAGGATACACATGTTGGTTGACACCAGCCTCCTGGGGTCATGCTTGATATATAATGTCTTTATAAGGAGGATACACATGTTGGTTGACACCAGCCTCCTGGGGTCATGCTTGATATATAATGTCTTTATAAGGAGGATACACAAGTTGGTTGACACCAGCCTCCTGGGGTCTTACTTGATATATAATGTCTTTATAAGGAGGATACACAAGTTGTTTGACAGCCGCCTCCTGGGGTCATGCTGACATACTTGATATATAATGTCTTTATAAGGAGGATACACATGTTGGTTGACACTAGCCTCCTGGGGTCATACTTGATATATAATGTCTTTATAAGCAGGATACACAAGTTGGTTGACACTAGCCTCCTGGGGTCATACTTGATATATAATGTCTTTATAAGGAGGATACACATGTTGGTTGACACCAGCCTCCTGGGGTCATACTTGATATATAATGTCTTTATAAGGACGATACACAAGTTGGTTGACACTAGCCTCCTGGGGTCATACTTGATATATAAGGTCTTTATAAGGAGGATACACATGTTGGTTGACACCAGCCTCCTGGGGTCATATTTGATATATAATGTCTTTATAAGGAGGATACACATGTTGGTTGACACCAGACTCCTGGGGTCATGCTTACATACTTGATATATAATGTCTTTATAAGGAGGATACACAAGTTGGTTGACACCAGCCTCCTGGGGTCATACTTGATATATAATGTCTTTATAAGGAGGATACACAAATTGGTTGACACCAGCCTCCTGGGGTCATACTTGATATATAACGTCTTTATAAGGAGGATACATAAGTTGGTTGACACCAGCCTCCTGGGGTCATACTTGATATATAATGTCTTTATAAGGAGGATACACAAGTTGGTTGACACTAGCCTCCTGGGGTCATACTTGATATATAATGTCTTTATAAGGAGGATACACAAGTTGGTTGACAGCTGCCTCCTGGGGTCATACTTGATATATAATGTCTTTATAAGGAGGATACACAAGTTGGTTGACACCAGCCTCCTGGGGTCATACTTGATATATAATGTCTTTATAAGGAGGATACACAAGTTGGTTGACACTAGCCTCCTGGGATCATACTTGATATATAATGTCTTTATAAGGAGGATACACAAGTTGGTTGACACTAGCCTCCTGGGGTCATACTTGATATATAATGTCTTTATAAGAAGGATACACAAGTTGGTTGACACCAGCCTCCTGGGGTCATACTTGATATATAATGTCTTTATAAGGAGGATACACAAGTTGGTTGACACCAGCCTCCTGGGGTCATGCTGACGTACTTGATATACAACGTCTTTATAAGGAGGATACACATGTTGGTTGACACCAGCCCCCTGGGGTCATACTTGATATATAATGTCTGTATAAGGAGGATACACAAGTTGGTTGACACTAGCCTCCTGGGGTGATACTTGATATATAATGTCTTTGTAAGGAGGATACACAAGTTGGTTGACACTAGCCTTATGGGGTCATACTTGATATATAATGTCTTTATAAGTAGGATACACAAGTTGGTTGACACCAGCCTCCTGTGGTCATACTTGATATATAATGTCTTTGTAAGGAGGATACACAAGTTGGTTGACACCAGCCTCCTGGGGTCATACTTGATATATAATGTCTTTATAAGGAGGATACACATGTTGGTTGACACCAGCCTCCTGGGGTCATACTTGATATATAATGTCTTTATAAGGAGGATACACAAGTTGGTTGACACTAGCCTCCTGGGGTCATACTTGATATATAATGTCTTTATAAGCAGGATACACAAGTTGGTTGACACTAGCCTCCTGGGGTCATACTTGATATATAATGTCTTTATAAGGAGGATACACAAGTTGTTTGACACCAGCCTCCTGGGGTCATACTTGATATATAACGTCTTTATAAGAAGGATACACATGTTGGTTGACACCAGCCTCCTGGGGTCATGCTTGATATGTAATGTCTTTATAAGGAGGATACAAATGTTGGTTGACACCAGCCTCCTGGGGTCATACTTGATATATAATTTCTTTATAAGGAGGATACACAAGTTGGTTGACACCAGCCTCCTGGGGTCATACTTGATATATAATGTCTTTATAAGGAGGATACACAAGTTGGTTGACACTAGCCTCCTGGGGTCATACTTGATATATAATGTCTTTATAAGGAGGATACACAAGTTGGTTGACACCAGCCTCCTGGGGTCATACTTGATATATAATGTCTTTATAAGGAGGATACGCAAGTTGGTTGACACCAGCCTGCTGGGGTCATACTTGATATATAATGTCTTTATAAGGAGGATACACAAGTTGGTTGACATCAGCCTCCTGGGGTCATATTTGATATATAATGTCTTTATAAGGAGGATACACATGTTGGTTGACACCAGACTCCTGGGGTCATGCTTACATACTTGATATATAATGTCTTTATAAGGAGGATACACAAGTTGGTTGACACCAGCCTTCTGGGGTCATACTTGATATATAATGTCTTTATAAGGAGGATACACAAATTGGTTGACACCAGCCTCCTGGGGTCATACTTGATATATAACGTCTTTATAAGGAGGATACATAAGTTGGTTGACACCAGCCTCCTGGGGTCATACTTGATATATAATGTCTTTATAAGGAGGATACACAAGTTGGTTGACACTAGCCTCCTGGGGTCATACTTGATATATAATGTCTTTATAAGGAGGATACACAAGTTGGTTGACAGCTGCCTCCTGGGGTCATACTTGATATATAATGTCTTTATAAGGAGGATACACAAGTTGGTTGACACCAGCCTCCTGGGGTCATACTTGATATATAATGTCTTTATAAGGAGGATACACAAGTTGGTTGACACCAGCCTCCTGGGGTCATACTTGATATATAATGTCTTTATAAGGGGGATACACATGTTGGTTGACAACTGCCTCCTGGGGTCATACTTGATATATAATGTCTTTATAAGGAGGATACACAAGTTGGTTGACACCAGCCTCCTGGGGTCATACTTGATATATAATGTCTTTATAAGGAGGATACACAAGTTGGTTGACACTAGCCTCCTGGGGTCATACTTGATATATAATGTCTTTATAAGGAGGATACACAACTTGGTT
This sequence comes from Pictodentalium vernedei, assembly GCA_031216915.1. Lineage (NCBI taxonomy): Eukaryota > Metazoa > Mollusca > Scaphopoda > Dentaliida > Dentaliidae > Pictodentalium > Pictodentalium vernedei. Next base: position 549,751,342 of record CM062293.1, on the reverse strand, counting down.
GACACTAGCCTCCTGGGGTCATACTTGATATATAATGTCTTTATAAGGAGGATACACAAGTTGGTTGACACCAGCCTCCTGGGGTCATACTTGATATATAATGTCTTTATAAGGAGGATACACAAGTTGGTTGACACTAGCCTCCTGGGGTCATACTTGATATATAACATCTTTATAAGGAGGATACACATGTTGGTTGACACCAGCCTCCTGGGGTCATGCTTGATATATAATGTCTTTATAAGGAGGATACACAAGTTGGTTGACACCAGCCTCCTGGGGTCTTACTTGATATATAATGTCTTTATAAGGAGGATACACAAGTTGTTTGACAGCCGCCTCCTGGGGTCATGCTGACATACTTGATATATAATGTCTTTATAAGGAGGATGCACATGTTGGTTGACACTAGCCTCCTGGGGTCATACTTGATATATAATGTCTTTATAAGCAGGATACACAAGTTGGTTGACACTAGCCTCCTGGGGTCATACTTGATATATAATGTCTTTATAAGGAGGATACACAAGTTGTTTGACACCAGCCTCCTGGGGTCATACTTGATATATAACGTCTTTATAAGGAGGATACACATGTTGGTTGACACCAGCCTCCTGGGGTCATGCTTGATATGTAATGTCTTTATAAGGAGGATACAAATGTTGGTTGACACCAGCCTCCTGGGGTCATACTTGATATATAATTTCTTTATAAGTACGATACACAAGTTGGTTGACACCAGCCTCCTGGGGTCATACTTGATATATAATGTCTTTATAAGGAGGATACACAAGTTGGTTGACACTAGCCTCCTGGGGTCATACTTGATATATAATGTCTTTATAAGGAGGATACACAAGTTGGTTGACACCAGCCTCCTGGGGTCATACTTGATATATAATGTCTTTATAAGGAGGATACACAAGTTGGTTGACACCAGCCTCCTGGGGTCATATTTGATATATAATGTCTTTATAAGGAGGATACACATGTTGGTTGACACCAGACTCCTGGGGTCATGCTTACATACTTGATATATAATGTCTTTATAAGGAGGATACACAAGTTGGTTGACACCAGCCTCCTGGGGTCATACTTGATATATAATGTCTTTATAAGGAGGATACACAAATTGGTTGACACCAGCCTCCTGGGGTCTTACTTGATATATAACATCTTTATAAGGAGGATACATAAGTTGGTTGACACCGGCCTCCTGGGGTCATACTTGATATATAATGTCTTTATAAGGAGGATACACAAGTTGGTTGACACTAGCCTCCTGGGGTCATACTTGATATATAATGTCTTTATAAGGAGGATACACAAGTTGGTTGACACCAGCCTCCTGGGGTCATACTTGATATATAATGTCTTTATAAGGAGGATACACAAGTTGGTTGACACCAGCCTCCTGGGGTCATACTTGATATATAATGTCTTTATAAGGGGGATACACATGTTGGTTGACAACTGCCTCCTGGGGTCATACTTGATATATAATGTCTTTATAAGGAGGATACACAAGTTGGTTGACACCAGCCTCCTGGGGTCATACTTGATATATAATGTCTTTATAAGGAGGATACACAAGTTGGTTGACACTAGCCTCCTGGGGTCATACTTGATATATAATGTCTTTATAAGGAGGATACACAACTTGGTTGACACTAGCCTCCTGGGGTCATACTTGATATATAATGTCTTTATAAGGAGGATACACAAGTTGGTTGACACCAGCCTCCTGGGGTCATACTTGATATATAATGTCTTTATAAGGAGGATACACAAGTTGGTTGACACTAGCCTCCTGGGGTCATACTTGATATATAACATCTTTATAAGGAGGATAGACATGTTGGTTGACACCAGCCTCCTGGGGTCATGCTTGATATATAATGTCTTTATAAGGAGGATACACAAGTTGGTTGACACCAGCCTCCTGGGGTCTTACTTGATATATAATGTCTTTATAAGGAGGATACACAAGTTGTTTGACAGCCGCCTCCTGGGGTCATGCTGACATACTTGATATATAATGTCTTTATAAGGAGGATACACATGTTGGTTGACAGCCACCTCCCGGGGTCATGCTGACATACTTGATATATAATGTCTTTATAAGGAGGATACACAAATTGGTTGACACCAACCTCCTGGGGTCATACTTGATATATAATGTCTTTATAAGAAGGATACACAAGTTGGTTGACACTAGCCTCCTGGGGTCATGCTTGATATATAATGTCTTTATAAGGAGATACACATGTTGGTTGACACCAGCCTCCTGGGGTCATACTTGATATATAATGTCTTTATAAGGAGGATACACAAGTTGGTTGACACCAGCCCCCTGGGGTCGTACTTGATATATAATGTCTTTATAAGGAGGATACACATGTTGGTTGACACTAGCCTCCTGGGGTCATACTTGATATATAATGTCTTTATAAGGAGGATAAACAAGTTGGTTGACACTAGCCTTCTGGGGTCATATTTGATATATAATGTCTTTATAAGGAGGATACACAAGTTGGTTGACACTAGCCTCTTGGGGTCATACTTGATATATAATGTCTTTATAAGGAGGATACACAAGTTGGTTGACACCAGCCCCCTGGGGTCATACTTGATATATAATGTCTTTATAAGGAGGATACACAAGTTGGTTGACACCAGCCTCCTGGGGTCATACTTGATATATAATGTCCTTATAAGGAGGATACACAAGTTGGTTGACACCAGCCTCCTGGGGTCATACTTGATATATAATGTCTTTATAAGGAGGACACACAAGTTGGTTGACACCAGCCTCCTGGGGTCATACTTGATATATAATGTCTTTATAAGGAGGATACACAAGTTGGTTGACACCAGCCTCCTGGGGTCATACTTGATATATAACGTCTTTATAAGGAGGATACACAAGTTGGTTGACACCAGGCTCCTGGGGTCATACTTGATATATAATGTCTTTATAATGAGGATACACAAGTTGGTTGACACCAGCCTCCTGAGGTCATGCTGACGTACTTGATATACAACGTCTTTATAAGGAGGATACACATGTTGGTTGACACCAGCCTCCTGGGGTCATGCTGACATACTTGATATATAATGTCTTTGTAAGGAAAACACACAAGTTGGTTGACACTAGCCTCCTGGGGTCATGCTTGATATATAATGTCTTTATAAGGAGGATACACAAGTTGGTTGACACTAGCCTCCTGGGGTCATACTTGATATATAATGTCTTTATAAGGAGGATACACATGTTGGTTGACACCAGCCTCCTGGGGTCATACTTGATATACAATGTCTTTATAAGGAGGATACACAAGTTGGTTGACACCAGCCTCCTGGGGTCGTACTTGATATATAATATCTTTATAAGGAGGATACACAAGTTGGTTGACATCAGCCTCCTGGGGTCATACTTGATATATAATGTCTTTATAAGGAGGATACACAAGTTGGTTGACACTAGCCTCCTGGGGTCATACTTGATATATAATGTCTTTATAAGGAGGATACACAAGTTGGTTGACACTAGCCTCCTGGGTTCATACTTGATATATAGTGTCTTTATCAGGAGGATACACAAGTTTGTTGACACTAGCCTCCTGGGGTCATACTTGATATATAATGTCTTTATAAGGAGGATACACAAGTTGGTTGACACTAGCCTCCTGCGATCGTACTTGATATATAATGTCTTTATAAGGAGGATACACAAGTTGGTTGACACTAGCCTCCTGGGGTCATACTTGATATATAATGTCTTTATAAGGAGGATACACAAGTTGGTTGACACCAGCCTCCTGGGGTCATACTTGATATATAATGTCTTTATAAGGGGGATACACATGTTGGTTGACAACTGCCTCCTGGGGTCATACTTGATATATAATGTCTTTATAAGGAGGATACACAAGTTGGTTGACACCAGCCTCCTGGGGTCATACTTGATATATAATGTCTTTATAAGGAGGATACACAAGTTGGTTGACACTAGCCTCCTGGGGTCATACTTGATATATAATGTCTTTATAAGGAGGATACACAACTTGGTTGACACTAGCCTCCTGGGGCCATACTTGATATATAATGTCTTTATAAGGAGGATACACAAGTTGGTTGACACCAGCCTCCTGGGGTCATACTTGATATATAATGTCTTTATAAGGAGGATACACAAGTTGGTTGACACTAGCCTCCTGGGGTCATACTTGATATATAACATCTTTATAAGGAGGATACACATGTTGGTTAACACCAGCCTCCTGGGGTCATGCTTGATATATAATGTCTTTATAAGGAGGATACACAAGTTGGTTGACACCAGCCTCCTGGGGTCTTACTTGATATATAATGTCTTTATAAGGAGGATACACAAGTTGTTTGACAGCCGCCTCCTGGGGTCATGCTGACATACTTGATATATAATGTCTTTATAAGGAGGATACACATGTTGGTTGACAGCCGCCTCCCGGGGTCATGCTGACATACTTGATATATAATGTCTTTATAAGGAGGATACACAAGTTGGTTGACACCAGCCCCCTGGGGTCGTACTTGATATATAATGTCTTTATAAGGAGGATACACATGTTGGTTGACACTATCCTCCTGGGGTCATACTTGATATATAATGTCTTTATAAGGAGGATACACAAGTTGGTTGACACCAGCCCCCTGGGGTCATACTTGATATATAATGTCTTTATAAGGAGGATACACAAGTTGGTTGACACCAGCCTCCTGGGGTCATACTTGATATATAATGTCTTTATAAGGAGGATACACAAGTTGGTTGACACCAGCCTCCTGGGGTCATACTTGATATATAATGTCTTTATAAGGAGGATACACAAGTTGGTTGACACCAGCCTCCTGGGGTCATACTGACATACTTGATATATAATGTCTTTATAAGGAGGATACACAAGTTGGTTGACACTAGCCTCCTGGGGTCATACTTGATATATAATGTCTTTATAAGGAGGATACACATGTTGGTTGACACCAGCCTCCTGGGGTCATGTTGACATACTTGATATATAATGTCTTTATAAGGAGGATACACAAGTTGGTTGACACCAGCCTCCTGGGGTCATACTTGATATATAATGTCTTTATAAGGAGGACACACAAGTTGGTTGACACCAGCCTCCTGGGGTCATACTTGATATATAATGTCTTTATAAGGAGGATACACAAGTTGGTTGACACCAGCCTCCTGGGGTCATACTTGATATATAACATCTTTATAAGGAGGATACACAAGTTGGTTGACACCAGCCTCCTGGGGTCATACTTGATATATAATGTCTTTATAATGAGGATACAAGTTGGTTGACACCAGCCTCCTGGGGTCATGCTGACCTACTTGATATACAACGTCTTTATAAGGAGGATACACATGTTGGTTGACACCAGCCTCCTGGGGTCATGCTGACATACTTGATATATAATGTCTTTATAAGGAAGACACTCAAGTTGGTTGACACTAGCCTCCTGGGGTCATGCTTGATATATAATGTCTTTATAAGGAGGATACACAAGTTGGTTGACACTAGCCTCCTGGGGTCATACTTGATATATAATGTCTTTATAAGGAGGATACACATGTTGGTTGACACCAGCCTCCTGGGGTCATACTTGATATATAATGTCTTTATAAGGAGGATACACAAGTTGGTTGACACCAGCCTCCTGGGGTCATACTTGATATATAATATCTTTATAAGGAGGATACACAAGTTGGTTGACACCAACCTCCTGGGGTCATACTTGATATATAATGTCTTTATAAGGAGGATACACAAGTTGGTTGACACTAGCCTCCTGGGGTCATACTTGATATATAATGTCTTTATAAGGAGGATACACAAGTTGGTTGACACTAGCCTCCTGGGGTCATACTTGATATATAATGTCTTTATCAGGAGGATACACAAGTTTGTTGACACTAGCCTCCTGGGGTCATTCTTGATATATAATGTCTTTATAAGGAGGATACACAAGTTGGTTGACACTAGCCTCCTGCGATCATACTTGATATATAATGTCTTTATAAGGAGGATACACAAGTTGGTTGACACTAGCCTCCTGGGGTCATACTTGATATATAATGTCTTTATAAGGAGGATCCACAAGTTGGTTGACACCAGCCTCCTGGGGTCATACTTGATATATAATGTCATCATAAGGAGGATACACAAGTTGGTTGACACCAGCCTCCTGGGGTCATACTTGATATATAACGTCTTTATAACGAGGATACACATGTTGGTTGACACCAGCCTCCTGGGGTCATGCTTGATATGTAATGTCTTTATAAGGAGGATACACAAGTTGGTTGACACCAGCCTCCTGGGGTCATTCTTGATATATAATGTCTTTATAAGGAGGATACACAAGTTGGTTGACACCAGCCTCCTGGGGTCATGCTGACATACTTGATATATAATGTCTTTATAAGGAGGATACACAAGTTGGTTGGCACTAGCCTCCTGGGGTCATACTTGATATATAACGTCTTTATAAGGAGGATACACAAGTTGGTTGACACCAGCCTCCTGGGGTCATACTTGATATATAATGTCTTTATAAGGAGGATACACAAGTTTGTTGACACCAGCCTCCTGGGGTCATACTTGATATATAATGTCTTTATAAGGAGGATACACAAGTTGGTTGACACCAGTTTCCTGGGGTCATGCTGACATACTTGATATATAATGTCTTTATAAGGAGGATACACAAGTTGGTTGACACCAGCCTCCTGCGATCATACTTGATATATAATGTTTTTATAAGGAGGATACACAAGTTGGTTGACACTAGCCTCCTGGGGTCATACTTGATATATAACGTCTTTATAAGGAGGATACACAAGTTGGTTGACACCAGCCTCCTGAGGTCATACTTGATATATAAGGTCTTTATAAGGAGGATACACATGTTGGTTGACACCAGCCTCCTGGGATCATACTTGGTATATAACGTTTTTATAAGGAGGATACACAAGTTGGTTGACACCAGCCTCCTGGGGTCATACTTGATATATAACGTCTTTATAAGGAGGATACACAAGTTGGTTGACACTAGCCTCCTGGGGTCATACTTGATATATAATGTCTTTATAAGGAGGATACACAAGTTGGTTGACACTAGCCTCCTGGGTTCATACTTGATATATAATGTCTTTATCAGGAGGATACACAAGTTTGTTGACACTAGCCTCCTGGGGTCATACTTGATATATAATGTCTTTATAAGGAGGATACACAAGTTGGTTGACACTAGCCTCCTGCGATCATACTTGATATATAATGTCTTTATAAGGAGGATACACAAGTTGGTTGACACTAGCCTCCTGGGGTCATACTTGATATATAATGTCTTTATAAGGAGGATACACAAGTTGGTTGACACCAGCCTCCTGGGGTCATACTTGATATATAATGTCTTTATAAGGGGGATACACATGTTGGTTGACAACTGCCTCCTGGGGTCATACTTGATATATAATGTCTTTATAAGGAGGATACACAAGTTGGTTGACACCAGCCTCCTGGGGTCATACTTGATATATAATGTCTTTATAAGGAGGATACACAAGTTGGTTGACACTAGCCTCCTGGGGTCATACTTGATATATAATGTCTTTATAAGGAGGATACACAACTTGGTTGACACTAGCCTCCTGGGGTCATACTTGATATATAATGTCTTTATAAGGAGGATACACAAGTTGGTTGACACCAGCCTCCTGGGGTCATACTTGATATATAATGTCTTTATAAGGGGGATACACATGTTGGTTGACAACTGCCTCCTGGGGTCATACTTGATATATAACATCTTTATAAGGAGGATACACATGTTGGTTAACACCAGCCTCCTGGGGTCATGCTTGATATATAATGTCTTTATAAGGAGGATACACAAGTTGGTTGACACCAGCCTCCTGGGGTCTTACTTGATATATAATGTCTTTATAAGGAGGATACACAAGTTGTTTGACAGCCGCCTCCTGGGGTCATGCTGACATACTTGATATATAATGTCTTTATAAGGAGGATACACATGTTGGTTGACAGCCGCCTCCCGGGGTCATGCTGACATACTTGATATATAATGTCTTTATAAGGAGGATACACAAGTTGGTTGACACCAGCCCCCTGGGGTCGTACTTGATATATAATGTCTTTATAAGGAGGATACACATGTTGGTTGACACTAGCCTCCTGGGGTCATACTTGATATATAATGTCTTTATAAGGAGGATAAACAAGTTGGTTGACACTAGCCTTCTGGGGTCATATTTGATATATAATGTCTTTATAAGGAGGATACACAAGTTGGTTGACACTAGCCTCTTGGGGTCATACTTGATATATAATGTCTTTATAAGGAGGATTCACAAGTTGGTTGACACCAGCCCCCTGGGGTCATACTTGATATATAATGTCTTTATAAGGAGGATACACAAGTTGGTTGACACCAGCCTCCTGGGGTCATACTTGATATATAATGTCTTTATAAGGAGGATACACAAGTTGGTTGACACCAGCCTCCTGGGGTCATACTTGATATATAATGTCTTTATAAGGAGGATACACAAGTTGGTTGACACCAGCCTCCTGGGGTCATGCTGACATACTTGATATATAATGTCTTTATAAGGAGGATACACAAGTTGGTTGACACTAGCCTCCTGGGGTCATACTTGATATATAATGTCTTTATAAGGAGGATACACATGTTGGTTGACACCAGCCTCCTGGGGTCATGTTGACATACTTGATATATAATGTCTTTATAAGGTGGATACACAAGTTGGTTGACACCAGCCTCCTGGGGTCATACTTGATATATAATGTCTTTATAAGGAGGACACACAAGTTGGTTGACACCAGCCTCCTGGGGTCATACTTGATATATAATGTCTTTATAAGGAGGATACACAAGTTGGTTGACACCAGCCTCCTGGGGTCATACTTGATATATAACGTCTTTATAAGGAGGATACACAAGTTGGTTGACACCGGCCTCCTGGGGTCATACTTGATATATAATGTCTTTATAATGAGGATACAAGTTGGTTGACACCAGCCTCCTGGGGTCATGCTGACCTACTTGATATACAACGTCTTTATAAGGAGGATACACATGTTGGTTGACACCAGCCTCCTGGGGTCATGCTGACATACTTGATATATAATGTCTTTATAAGGAAGACACTCAAGTTGGTTGACACTAGCCTCCTGGGGTCATGCTTGATATATAATGTCTTTATAAGGAGGATACACAAGTTGGTTGACACTAGCCTCCTGGGGTCATACTTGATATATAATGTCTTTATAAGGAGGATACACATGTTGGTTGACACCAGCCTCCTGGGGTCATACTTGATATATAATGTCTTTATAAGGAGGATACACAAGTTGGTTGACACCAGCCTCCTGGGGTCATACTTGATATATAATATCTTTATAAGGAGGATACACAAGTTGGTTGACACCAGCCTCCTGGGGTCATACTTGATATATAATGTCTTTATAAGGAGGATACACAAGTTGGTTGACACTAGCCTCCTGGGGTCATACTTGATATATAATGTCTTTATAAGGAGGATACACAAGTTGGTTGACACTAGCCTCCTGGGGTCATACTTGATATATAATGTCTTTATCAGGAGGATACACAAGTTTGTTGACACTAGCCTCCTGGGGTCATTCTTGATATATAATGTCTTTATAAGGAGGATACACAAGTTGGTTGACACTAGCCTCCTGCGATCATACTTGATATATAATGTCTTTATAAGGAGGATACACAAGTTGGTTGACACTAGCCTCCTGGGGTCATACTTGATATATAATGTCTTTATAAGGAGGATACACAAGTTGGTTGACACCAGCCTCCTGGGGTCATTCTTGATATATAATGTCTTCATAAGGAGGATACACAAGTTGGTTGACACCAGCCTCCTGGGGTCATACTTGATATATAACGTCTTTATAACGAGGATACACATGTTGGTTGACACCAGCCTCCTGGGGTCATGCTTGATATGTAATGTCTTTATAAGGAGGATACACAAGTTGGTTGACACCAGCCTCCTGGGGTCATTCTTGATATATAATGTCTTTATAAGGAGGATACACAAGTTGGTTGACACCAGCCTCCTGGGGTCATGCTGACATACTTGATATATAATGTCTTTATAAGGAGGATACACAAGTTGGTTGGCACTAGCCTCCTGGGGTCATACTTGATATATAACGTCTTTATAAGGAGGATACACAAGTTGGTTGACACCAGCCTCCTGGGGTCATACTTGATTTATAATGTCTTTATAAGGAGGATACACAAGTTGGTTGACACCAGCCTCCTGGGGTCATACTTGATATATAATGTCTTTATAAGGAGGATACACAAGTTGGTTGACACCAGTTTCCTGGGGTCATGCTGACATACTTGATATATAATGTCTTTATAAGGAGGATACACAAGTTGGTTGACACCAGCCTCCTGCGATCATACTTGATATATAATGTCTTTATAAGGAGGATACACAAGTTGGTTGACACTAGCCTCCTCGGGTCATACTTGATATATAACGTCTTTATAAGGAGGATACACAAGTTGGTTGACACCAGCCTCCTGAGGTCATACTTGATATATAAGGTCTTTATAAGGAGGATACACATGTTGGTTGACACCAGCCTCCTGGGATCATACTTGATATATAACGTTTTTATAAGGAGGATACACAAGTTGGTTGACACCAGCCTCCTGGGGTCATACTTGATATATAACGTCTTTATAAGGAGGATACACAAGTTGGTTGACACCAGCCTCCTGGGGTCATACTTGATATATAATGTCTTTATAAGGAGGATACACATGTTGGTTGACACCAGCCTCCTGGGGTCATGCTTGATATGTAATGTCTTTATAAGGAGGATACAAATGTTGGTTGACACCAGCCTCCTGGGGTCATACTTGATATATAATTTCTTTATAAGGAGGATACACAAGTTGGTTGACACCAGCCTCCTGGGGTCATACTTGATATATAATGTCTTTATAAGGAGGATACACAAGTTGGTTGACACTAGCCTCCTGGGGTCATACTTGATATATAATGTCTTTATAAGGAGGATACACAAGTTGGTTGACACCAGCCTCCTGGGGTCATACTTGATATATAATGTCTTTATAAGGAGGATACACAAGTTGGTTGACACCAGCCTGCTGGGGTCATACTTGATATATAATGTCTTTATAAGGAGGATACACAAGTTGGTTGACACCAGCCTCCTGGGGTCATACTTGATATATAATGTCTTTATAAGGAGGATACACAAGTTGGTTGACACTAGCCTCCTGGGGTCATACTTGATATATAATGTCTTTATAAGGAGGATACACAACTTGGTTGACACTAGCCTCCTGGGGCCATACTTGATATATAATGTCTTTATAAGGAGGATACACAAGTTGGTTGACACCAGCCTCCTGGGGTCATACTTGATATATAATGTCTTTATAAGGAGGATACACAAGTTGGTTGACACTAGCCTCCTGGGGTCATACTTGATATATAACATCTTTATAAGGAGGATACACATGTTGGTTAACACCAGCCTCCTGGGGTCATGCTTGATATATAATGTCTTTATAAGGAGGATACACAAGTTGGTTGACACCAGCCTCCTGGGGTCTTACTTGATATATAATGTCTTTATAAGGAGGATACACAAGTTGTTTGACAGCCGCCTCCTGGGGTCATGCTGACATACTTGATATATAATGTCTTTATAAGGAGGATACACATGTTGGTTGACAGCCGCCTCCCGGGGTCATGCTGACATACTTGATATATAATGTCTTTATAAGGAGGATACACAAGTTGGTTGACACCAGCCCCCTGGGGTCGTACTTGATATATAATGTCTTTATAAGGAGGATACACATGTTGGTTGACACTATCCTCCTGGGGTCATACTTGATATATAATGTCTTTATAAGGAGGATACACAAGTTGGTTGACACCAGCCCCCTGGGGTCATACTTGATATATAATGTCTTTATAAGGAGGATACACAAGTTGGTTGACACCAGCCTCCTGGGGTCATACTTGATATATAATGTCTTTATAAGGAGGATACACAAGTTGGTTGACACCAGCCTCCTGGGGTCATACTTGATATATAATGTCTTTATAAGGAGGATACACAAGTTGGTTGACACCAGCCTCCTGGGGTCATACTGACATACTTGATATATAATGTCTTTATAAGGAGGATACACAAGTTGGTTGACACTAGCCTCCTGGGGTCATACTTGATATATAATGTCTTTATAAGGAGGATACACATGTTGGTTGACACCAGCCTCCTGGGGTCATGTTGACATACTTGATATATAATGTCTTTATAAGGAGGATACACAAGTTGGTTGACACCAGCCTCCTGGGGTCATACTTGATATATAATGTCTTTATAAGGAGGACACACAAGTTGGTTGACACCAGCCTCCTGGGGTCATACTTGATATATAATGTCTTTATAAGGAGGATACACAAGTTGGTTGACACCAGCCTCCTGGGGTCATACTTGATATATAACATCTTTATAAGGAGGATACACAAGTTGGTTGACACCAGCCTCCTGGGGTCATACTTGATATATAATGTCTTTATAATGAGGATACAAGTTGGTTGACACCAGCCTCCTGGGGTCATGCTGACCTACTTGATATACAACGTCTTTATAAGGAGGATACACATGTTGGTTGACACCAGCCTCCTGGGGTCATGCTGACATACTTGATATATAATGTCTTTATAAGGAAGACACTCAAGTTGGTTGACACTAGCCTCCTGGGGTCATGCTTGATATATAATGTCTTTATAAGGAGGATACACAAGTTGGTTGACACTAGCCTCCTGGGGTCATACTTGATATATAATGTCTTTATAAGGAGGATACACATGTTGGTTGACACCAGCCTCCTGGGGTCATACTTGATATATAATGTCTTTATAAGGAGGATACACAAGTTGGTTGACACCAGCCTCCTGGGGTCATACTTGATATATAATATCTTTATAAGGAGGATACACAAGTTGGTTGACACCAACCTCCTGGGGTCATACTTGATATATAATGTCTTTATAAGGAGGATACACAAGTTGGTTGACACTAGCCTCCTGGGGTCATACTTGATATATAATGTCTTTATAAGGAGGATACACAAGTTGGTTGACACTAGCCTCCTGGGGTCATACTTGATATATAATGTCTTTATCAGGAGGATACACAAGTTTGTTGACACTAGCCTCCTGGGGTCATTCTTGATATATAATGTCTTTATAAGGAGGATACACAAGTTGGTTGACACTAGCCTCCTGCGATCATACTTGATATATAATGTCTTTATAAGGAGGATACACAAGTTGGTTGACACTAGCCTCCTGGGGGCATACTTGATATATAATGTCTTTATAAGGAGGATCCACAAGTTGGTTGACACCAGCCTCCTGGGGTCATACTTGATATATAATGTCATCATAAGGAGGATACACAAGTTGGTTGACACCAGCCTCCTGGGGTCATACTTGATATATAACGTCTTTATAACGAGGATACACATGTTGGTTGACACCAGCCTCCTGGGGTCATGCTTGATATGTAATGTCTTTATAAGGAGGATACACAAGTTGGTTGACACCAGCCTCCTGGGGTCATTCTTGATATATAATGTCTTTATAAGGAGGATACACAAGTTGGTTGACACCAGCCTCCTGGGGTCATGCTGACATACTTGATATATAATGTCTTTATAAGGAGGATACACAAGTTGGTTGGCACTAGCCTCCTGGGGTCATACTTGATATATAACGTCTTTATAAGGAGGATACACAAGTTGGTTGACACCAGCCTCCTGGGGTCATACTTGATATATAATGTCTTTATAAGGAGGATACACAAGTTTGTTGACACCAGCCTCCTGGGGTCATACTTGATATATAATGTCTTTATAAGGAGGATACACAAGTTGGTTGACACCAGTTTCCTGGGGTCATGCTGACATACTTGATATATAATGTCTTTATAAGGAGGATACACAAGTTGGTTGACACCAGCCTCCTGCGATCATACTTGATATATAATGTTTTTATAAGGAGGATACACAAGTTGGTTGACACTAGCCTCCTGGGGTCATACTTGATATATAACGTCTTTATAAGGAGGATACACAAGTTGGTTGACACCAGCCTCCTGAGGTCATACTTGATATATAAGGTCTTTATAAGGAGGATACACATGTTGGTTGACACCAGCCTCCTGGGATCATACTTGGTATATAACGTTTTTATAAGGAGGATACACAAGTTGGTTGACACCAGCCTCCTGGGGTCATACTTGATATATAACGTCTTTATAAGGAGGATACACAAGTTGGTTGACACTAGCCTCCTGGGGTCATACTTGATATATAATGTCTTTATAAGGAGGATACACAAGTTGGTTGACACTAGCCTCCTGGGTTCATACTTGATATATAATGTCTTTATCAGGAGGATACACAAGTTTGTTGACACTAGCCTCCTGGGGTCATACTTGATATATAATGTCTTTATAAGGAGGATACACAAGTTGGTTGACACTAGCCTCCTGCGATCATACTTGATATATAATGTCTTTATAAGGAGGATACACAAGTTGGTTGACACTAGCCTCCTGGGGTCATACTTGATATATAATGTCTTTATAAGGAGGATACACAAGTTGGTTGACACCAGCCTCCTGGGGTCATACTTGATATATAATGTCTTTATAAGGGGGATACACATGTTGGTTGACAACTGCCTCCTGGGGTCATACTTGATATATAATGTCTTTATAAGGAGGATACACAAGTTGGTTGACACCAGCCTCCTGGGGTCATACTTGATATATAATGTCTTTATAAGGAGGATACACAAGTTGGTTGACACTAGCCTCCTGGGGTCATACTTGATATATAATGTCTTTATAAGGAGGATACACAACTTGGTTGACACTAGCCTCCTGGGGTCATACTTGATATATAATGTCTTTATAAGGAGGATACACAAGTTGGTTGACACCAGCCTCCTGGGGTCATACTTGATATATAATGTCTTTATAAGGGGGATACACATGTTGGTTGACAACTGCCTCCTGGGGTCATACTTGATATATAACATCTTTATAAGGAGGATACACATGTTGGTTAACACCAGCCTCCTGGGGTCATGCTTGATATATAATGTCTTTATAAGGAGGATACACAAGTTGGTTGACACCAGCCTCCTGGGGTCTTACTTGATATATAATGTCTTTATAAGGAGGATACACAAGTTGTTTGACAGCCGCCTCCTGGGGTCATGCTGACATACTTGATATATAATGTCTTTATAAGGAGGATACACATGTTGGTTGACAGCCGCCTCCCGGGGTCATGCTGACATACTTGATATATAATGTCTTTATAAGGAGGATACACAAGTTGGTTGACACCAGCCCCCTGGGGTCGTACTTGATATATAATGTCTTTATAAGGAGGATACACATGTTGGTTGACACTAGCCTCCTGGGGTCATACTTGATATATAATGTCTTTATAAGGAGGATAAACAAGTTGGTTGACACTAGCCTTCTGGGGTCATATTTGATATATAATGTCTTTATAAGGAGGATACACAAGTTGGTTGACACTAGCCTCTTGGGGTCATACTTGATATATAATGTCTTTATAAGGAGGATTCACAAGTTGGTTGACACCAGCCCCCTGGGGTCATACTTGATATATAATGTCTTTATAAGGAGGATACACAAGTTGGTTGACACCAGCCTCCTGGGGTCATACTTGATATATAATGTCTTTATAAGGAGGATACACAAGTTGGTTGACACCAGCCTCCTGGGGTCATACTTGATATATAATGTCTTTATAAGGAGGATACACAAGTTGGTTGACACCAGCCTCCTGGGGTCATGCTGACATACTTGATATATAATGTCTTTATAAGGAGGATACACAAGTTGGTTGACACTAGCCTCCTGGGGTCATACTTGATATATAATGTCTTTATAAGGAGGATACACATGTTGGTTGACACCAGCCTCCTGGGGTCATGTTGACATACTTGATATATAATGTCTTTATAAGGTGGATACACAAGTTGGTTGACACCAGCCTCCTGGGGTCATACTTGATATATAATGTCTTTATAAGGAGGACACACAAGTTGGTTGACACCAGCCTCCTGGGGTCATACTTGATATATAATGTCTTTATAAGGAGGATACACAAGTTGGTTGACACCAGCCTCCTGGGGTCATACTTGATATATAACGTCTTTATAAGGAGGATACACAAGTTGGTTGACACCGGCCTCCTGGGGTCATACTTGATATATAATGTCTTTATAATGAGGATACAAGTTGGTTGACACCAGCCTCCTGGGGTCATGCTGACCTACTTGATATACAACGTCTTTATAAGGAGGATACACATGTTGGTTGACACCAGCCTCCTGGGGTCATGCTGACATACTTGATATATAATGTCTTTATAAGGAAGACACTCAAGTTGGTTGACACTAGCCTCCTGGGGTCATGCTTGATATATAATGTCTTTATAAGGAGGATACACAAGTTGGTTGACACTAGCCTCCTGGGGTCATACTTGATATATAATGTCTTTATAAGGAGGATACACATGTTGGTTGACACCAGCCTCCTGGGGTCATACTTGATATATAATGTCTTTATAAGGAGGATACACAAGTTGGTTGACACCAGCCTCCTGGGGTCATACTTGATATATAATATCTTTATAAGGAGGATACACAAGTTGGTTGACACCAGCCTCCTGGGGTCATACTTGATATATAATGTCTTTATAAGGAGGATACACAAGTTGGTTGACACTAGCCTCCTGGGGTCATACTTGATATATAATGTCTTTATAAGGAGGATACACAAGTTGGTTGACACTAGCCTCCTGGGGTCATACTTGATATATAATGTCTTTATCAGGAGGATACACAAGTTTGTTGACACTAGCCTCCTGGGGTCATTCTTGATATATAATGTCTTTATAAGGAGGATACACAAGTTGGTTGACACTAGCCTCCTGCGATCATACTTGATATATAATGTCTTTATAAGGAGGATACACAAGTTGGTTGACACTAGCCTCCTGGGGTCATACTTGATATATAATGTCTTTATAAGGAGGATACACAAGTTGGTTGACACCAGCCTCCTGGGGTCATTCTTGATATATAATGTCTTCATAAGGAGGATACACAAGTTGGTTGACACCAGCCTCCTGGGGTCATACTTGATATATAACGTCTTTATAACGAGGATACACATGTTGGTTGACACCAGCCTCCTGGGGTCATGCTTGATATGTAATGTCTTTATAAGGAGGATACACAAGTTGGTTGACACCAGCCTCCTGGGGTCATTCTTGATATATAATGTCTTTATAAGGAGGATACACAAGTTGGTTGACACCAGCCTCCTGGGGTCATGCTGACATACTTGATATATAATGTCTTTATAAGGAGGATACACAAGTTGGTTGGCACTAGCCTCCTGGGGTCATACTTGATATATAACGTCTTTATAAGGAGGATACACAAGTTGGTTGACACCAGCCTCCTGGGGTCATACTTGATTTATAATGTCTTTATAAGGAGGATACACAAGTTGGTTGACACCAGCCTCCTGGGGTCATACTTGATATATAATGTCTTTATAAGGAGGATACACAAGTTGGTTGACACCAGTTTCCTGGGGTCATGCTGACATACTTGATATATAATGTCTTTATAAGGAGGATACACAAGTTGGTTGACACCAGCCTCCTGCGATCATACTTGATATATAATGTCTTTATAAGGAGGATACACAAGTTGGTTGACACTAGCCTCCTCGGGTCATACTTGATATATAACGTCTTTATAAGGAGGATACACAAGTTGGTTGACACCAGCCTCCTGAGGTCATACTTGATATATAAGGTCTTTATAAGGAGGATACACATGTTGGTTGACACCAGCCTCCTGGGATCATACTTGATATATAACGTTTTTATAAGGAGGATACACAAGTTGGTTGACACCAGCCTCCTGGGGTCATACTTGATATATAACGTCTTTATAAGGAGGATACACAAGTTGGTTGACACCAGCCTCCTGGGGTCATACTTGATATATAATGTCTTTATAAGGAGGATACACATGTTGGTTGACACCAGCCTCCTGGGGTCATGCTTGATATGTAATGTCTTTATAAGGAGGATACAAATGTTGGTTGACACCAGCCTCCTGGGGTCATACTTGATATATAATTTCTTTATAAGGAGGATACACAAGTTGGTTGACACCAGCCTCCTGGGGTCATACTTGATATATAATGTCTTTATAAGGAGGATACACAAGTTGGTTGACACTAGCCTCCTGGGGTCATACTTGATATATAATGTCTTTATAAGGAGGATACACAAGTTGGTTGACACCAGCCTCCTGGGGTCATACTTGATATATAATGTCTTTATAAGGAGGATACACAAGTTGGTTGACACCAGCCTGCTGGGGTCATACTTGATATATAATGTCTTTATAAGGAGGATACACAAGTTGGTTGACACCAGCCTCCTGGGGTCATATTTGATATATAATGTCTTTATAAGGAGGATACACATGTTGGTTGACACCAGACTCCTGGGGTCATGCTTACATACTTGATATATAATGTCTTTATAAGGAGGATACACAAGTTGGTTGACACCAGCCTCCTGGGGTCATACTTGATATATAATGTCTTTATAAGGAGGATACACAAATTGGTTGACAGCAGCCTCCTGGGATCATACTTGATATATAACGTCTTTATAAGGAGGATACATAAGTTGGTTGACACCAGCCTCCTGGGTTCATACTTGATATATAACGTCTTTATAAGGAGGATGCACATGTTGGTTGACACCAGCCTCCTGGGGTCATACTTGATATATAATGTCTTTATAAGGAGGATACACATGTTGGTTGACACCAGCCTCCTGTGGTCATGTTGACATACTTGATATATAATGTCTTTATAAGGAGGATACACATGTTGGTTGACACCAGCCTCCTGGGGTCATACTTGATATATAATTTCTTTATAAGGAGGATGCACAAGTTGGTTGACACCAGCCTCCTGGGGTCATACTTGATATATAATGTCTTTATAAGGAGGATACACATGTTGGTTGACACCAGCCTCCTGGGGTCATGTTGACATACTTGATATATAATGTCTTTATAAGGAGGATACACATGTTGGTTGACACCAGCCTCCTGGGGTCATACTTGATATATAATTTCTTTATAAGGAGGATGCACAAGTTGGTTGACACCAGCCTCCTGGGGTCATACTTGATATATAATGTCTTTATAAGGAGGATACACAAGTTGGTTGACACCAGCCTCCTGGGGTCATGCTTGATATGTAATGTCTTTATAAGGAGGATACACAAGTTGGTTGACACCAGCCTCCTGGGGTCATACTTACATACTTGATATATAATGTCTTTATAAGGAGGATACACATGTTGGTTGACACCAGCCTCCTGGGGTCATGCTGACATACTTGATATATAATGTCTTTATAAGGAGGATACACAAGTTGGTTGACAACTGCCTCCTGGGGTCATACTTGATATATAATGTCTTTATAAGGAGGATACACAAGTTGGTTGACACCAGCCTCCTGGGGTCATACTTACATACTTGATATATAATGTCTTTATAAGGAGGATACACAAGTTGGTTGACACCAGCCTCCTGGGGTCATACTTGATATATAATGTCTTTATAAGGAGGATACACAAATTGGTTGTCACCAGCCTCCTGGGGTCATACTTGATATATAATGTCTTTATAAGGAGGATACACAAGTTGGTTGACACCAGCCTCCTGGGGTCATACTT
This sequence comes from Pictodentalium vernedei, assembly GCA_031216915.1. Classification (NCBI taxonomy): domain Eukaryota; kingdom Metazoa; phylum Mollusca; class Scaphopoda; order Dentaliida; family Dentaliidae; genus Pictodentalium; species Pictodentalium vernedei. The sequence goes on along the minus strand of CM062293.1, from coordinate 549,731,305 downwards.
GATATATAATGTCTTTATAAGGAGGATACACATGTTGGTTGACACCAGCCTCCTGGGGTCATACTTGATATATAACGTCTTTATAAGGAGGATACACAAGTTGGTTGACACTAGCCTCCTGGGGTCATACTTGATATATAATGTCTTTATAAGGAGGATACACATGTTGGTTGACACTAGCCTCCTGGGGTCATACTTGATATATAATGTCTTTATAAGGAGGATACACAAGTTGGTTGACACCAGCCTCCTGGGGTCATACTTGATATATAATGTCTTTATAAGGAGGATACACAAGTTGGTTGACACCAGCCTCCTGGGGTCATGCTGACATACTTGATATATAATGTCTTTATAAGGAGGATACACATGTTGGTTGACAACTGCCTCCTGGGGTCATACTTGATATATAATGTCTTTATAAGGAGGGTACACAAGTTGGTTGACACTAGCCTCCTGGGGTCATACTTGATATATAATGTCTTTATAAGGAGGATACACAAGTTGGTTGACACTAGCCTCCTGGGGTCATACTTGATATATAATGTCTTTATAAGGAGGATACACAAGTTGGTTGACACTAGCCTCCTGGGGTCATACTTGATATATAATGTCTTTATAAGGAGGATACACAAGTTGGTTGACACTAGCCTCCTGGGGTCATACTTGATATATAATGTCTTTATAAGGAGGATACACAAGTTGGTTGACACCAGCCTCCTGGGGTCATACTTGATATATAATATCTTTATAAGGAGGATACACAAGTTGGTTGACACCAGCCTCCTGGGGTCATACTTGATATATAATGTCTTTATAAGGAGGATACACAAGTTGGTTGACACCAGCCTCTTGGGGTCGTACTTACATACTTGATATATAATGTCTTTATAAGGAAGATACACATGTTGGTTGACACTAGACTCCTGGGGTCATTCTGACATACTTGATATATAACGTCTTTGCAAGAAGGCTAAAAAATTTTGTTGACAACAGCCGCCTGGTGTCTTGCTTACTTGATTTATAATGTCTTTATGAAACACATGTTGGTTGACAGCTGCCTTCTCGGTCATACTTGATATATAATGTCTTAAGGAGTAAACAGCCAGCTGGATCATACTTCTGTATTCTTTATATAATTTCTTTCTATCTGAAGTGGGAAGAGGAAACCATTTCTAAAATCTCTTGCTATATATCTACAATAACTAAAGGGAAAGTGGAAACCATTTCTAAAATCTCTTGCTCTCTATATCGAAAATATCTGAAGGGAAAGTGGAAACTATTTCTAAAATCTCTTGCTATATATCTACAATAACTAAAAGGAAAGTGGAAACCATTTCTAAAATCTCTTGCTATATATCTACAATAACTAAAGGGAATGTGGAAACCATTTCTAAAATCTCTTGCTCTCTATATCTACAATAACTAAAGGGAAAGTGGAAACCATTTATAAAATCTCTGTCTATATATCTACAATAACTAAAGGGAATGTGGAAACCATTTCTAAAATCTCTTGCTCTCTATATCTACAATAACTAAAGGGAAAGTGGAAACCATTTATAAAATCTCTGTCTATATATCTACAATAACTAAAGGGAATGTGGAAACCATTTCTAAAATCTCTTGCTCTCTATATCTACAATAACTAAAAGGAAAGTGGAAACCATTTATAAAATCTCTGTCTATATATCTACAATAACTAAAGGGAATGTGGAAACCATTTCTAAAATCTCTTGCTCTCTATATCTACAATAACTAAAGGGAAAGTGGAAACCATTTATAAAATCTCTGTCTATATATCTACAATAACAAAAGGGAATGTGGAAACCATTTCTAAAATCTCTTGCTCTCTATATCTACAATAACTAAAGGGAAAGTGGAAACCATTTATAAAATCTCTGTCTATATATCTACAATAACTGAAGGGAATGTGGAAACCATTTCTAAAATCTCTTGCTATATATCTACAATAACTAAAGGGAAAGTGGAAACCATTTCTAAAATCTCTTGCTATATATCTACAATAACTAAAGGGAATGTGGAAACCATTTCTAAAATCTCTTGCTCTCTATATCTACAATAACTAAAGGAAAAGTGGAAACCATTTATAAAATCTCTTGCTATATATCTACAATAACTAAAGGGAAAGTGGAAACCATTTATAAAATCTCTGGCTATATATCTACAATAACTAAAGGGAATGTGGAAACCATTTCTAAAATCTCTTGCTATATATCTACAATAACTAAAGGGAAAGTGGAAACCATTTCTAAAATCTCTTGCTATATATCTACAATAACTAAAGGGAAAGTGGAAACCATTTCTAAAATCTCTTGCTATATATCTACAATAACTAAAGGGAAAGTGGAAACTATTTCTAAAATCTCTTGCTCTCTATATCTACAATAACTAAAGGGAAAGTGGAAACCATTTATAAAATCTCTGGCTATATATCTACAATAACTAAAGGGAAAGTGGAAACCATTTCTAAAATCTCTTGCTCTCTATATCTACAATAACTAAAGGGAAAGTGGAAACTATTTCTAAAATCTCTTGCTCTCTATATCTACAATAACTAAAGGGAATGTGGAAACCATTTCTAAAATCTCTTGCTCTCTATATCAGCAATAACTAAAGGGAAAGTGGAAACCATTTATAAAATCTCTGGCTATATATCTACAATAACTAAAGGGAATGTGGAAACCATTTCTAAAATCTCTTGCTCTCTATATCTAGAATAACTAAAGGGAAAGTGGAAACCATTTCTAAAATCTCTTGCTCTCTATATCTACAATAACTAAAGGGAAAGTGGAAACCATTTCTAAAATCTCTTGCTCTCTATATCTACAATAACTAAAGGGAAAGTGGAAACCATTTATAAAATCTCTTGCTATATATCTACAATAACTAAAGGGAAAGTGGAAACCATTTATAAAATCTCTGGCTATATATCTACAATAACTAAAGGGAATGTGGAAACCATTTCTAAAATCTCTTGCTATATATCTACAATAACTAAAGGGAAAGTGGAAACCATTTCTAAAATCTCTTGCTATATATCTACAATAACTAAAGGGAAAGTGGAAACCATTTCTAAAATCTCTTGCTATATATCTACAATAACTAAAGGGAAAGTGGAAACTATTTCTAAAATCTCTTGCTCTCTATATCTACAATAACTAAAGGGAAAGTGGAAACCATTTATAAAATCTCTGGCTATATATCTACAATAACTAAAGGGAAAGTGGAAACCATTTCTAAAATCTCTTGCTCTCTATATCTACAATAACTAAAGGGAAAGTGGAAACTATTTCTAAAATCTCTTGCTCTCTATATCTACAATAACTAAAGGGAATGTGGAAACCATTTCTAAAATCTCTTGCTCTCTATATCAGCAATAACTAAAGGGAAAGTGGAAACCATTTATAAAATCTCTGGCTATATATCTACAATAACTAAAGGGAATGTGGAAACCATTTCTAAAATCTCTTGCTCTCTATATCTAGAATAACTAAAGGGAAAGTGGAAACCATTTCTAAAATCTCTTGCTATATATCTACAATAACTAAAGGGAAAGTGGAAACCATTTCTAAAATCTCTTGCTATATATCTACAATAACTAAAGGGAAAGTGGAAACCATTTATAAAATCTCTGGCTATATATCTACAATAACTAAAGGGAAAGTGGAAACCATTTCTAAAATCTCTTGCTCTCTATATCTACAATAACTAAAAGGAAAGTGGAAACCATTTATAAAATCTCTTGCTCTCTATATCTACAATAACTAAAGGGAAAGTGGAAACCATTTCTAAAATCTCTTGCTCTCTATATCTACAATAACTAAAGGGAAAGTGGAAACCATTTATAAAATCTCTTGCTATATATCTACAATAACTAAAGGGAAAGTGGAAACCATTTATAAAATCTCTGGCTATATATCTACAATAACTAAAGGGAATGTGGAAACCATTTCTAAAATCTCTTGCTATATATCTACAATAACTAAAGGGAAAGTGGAAACCATTTCTAAAATCTCTTGCTATATATCTACAATAACTAAAGGGAAAGTGGAAACCATTTCTAAAATCTCTTGCTATATATCTACAATAACTAAAGGGAAAGTGGAAACTATTTCTAAAATCTCTTGCTCTCTATATCTACAATAACTAAAGGGAAAGTGGAAACCATTTATAAAATCTCTGGCTATATATCTACAATAACTAAAGGGAAAGTGGAAACCATTTCTAAAATCTCTTGCTCTCTATATCTACAATAACTAAAGGGAAAGTGGAAACTATTTCTAAAATCTCTTGCTCTCTATATCTACAATAACTAAAGGGAATGTGGAAACCATTTCTAAAATCTCTTGCTCTCTATATCAGCAATAACTAAAGGGAAAGTGGAAACCATTTATAAAATCTCTGGCTATATATCTACAATAACTAAAGGGAATGTGGAAACCATTTCTAAAATCTCTTGCTCTCTATATCTAGAATAACTAAAGGGAAAGTGGAAACCATTTCTAAAATCTCTTGCTATATATCTACAATAACTAAAGGGAAAGTGGAAACCATTTCTAGAATCTCTTGCTATATATCTACAATAACTAAAGGGAAAGTGGAAACCATTTATAAAATCTCTGGCTATATATCTACAATAACTAAAGGGAAAGTGGAAACCATTTCTAAAATCTCTTGCTCTCTATATCTACAATAACTAAAAGGAAAGTGGAAACCATTTATAAAATCTCTTGTTCTCTATATCTACAATAACTAAAGGGAAAGTGGAAACCATTTCTAAAATCTCTTGCTCTCTATATCTACAATAACTAAAGGGAAAGTGGAAACCATTTATAAAATCTCTTGCTATATATCTACAATAACTAAAGGGAAAGTGGAAACCATTTATAAAATCTCTGGCTATATATCTACAATAACTAAAGGGAATGTGGAAACCATTTCTAAAATCTCTTGCTATATATCTACAATAACTAAAGGGAAAGTGGAAACCATTTCTAAAATCTCTTGCTATATATCTACAATAACTAAAGGGAAAGTGGAAACCATTTCTAAAATCTCTTGCTATATATCTACAATAACTAAAGGGAAAGTGGAAACCATTTATAAAATCTCTGGCTATATATCTACAATAACTAAAGGGAAAGTGGAAACCATTTCTAAAATCTCTTGCTCTCTATATCTACAATAACTAAAAGGAAAGTGGAAACCATTTATAAAATCTCTGGCTATATATCTACAATAACTAAAGGGAATGTGGAAACCATTTCTAAAATCTCTTGCTCTCTATATCTGGAATAACTAAAGGGAAAGTGGAAACCATTTATAAAATCTCTGGCTATATATCTACAATAACTAAAGGGAATGTGGAAACCATTTCTAAAATCTCTTGCTCTCTATATCGAAAATATCTGAAGGGAAAGTGGAAACCATTTCTAAAATCTTTTGCTATATATCGAAAGTATCTGAAGGAAAAGAGGAAAGGATTGCTATAAACGCTTGGTATACGAAGGGATGTCAAATATTTTTGACTCTAACGCAAGTTTAATATCAAGGTTCTGAAATCAACTATAGGATATCGAACAGCAGTTTATACTGAAGTCAGGACTGACTTATTGGCACTTATTCTCTTACTAGTTTGCCATCAACAGATATCTAAAAAGTGGTACCCCACTTGAAATGGCAGCAATGGAGAAAACTGAATACAGAGCAGTCATAAAGTTTTTGGTTCTGAAGGCAATTCAGCCAAGTGTATTGAAGAAAGCATAGCAGCTGTTTATGGGAAGGCTTCCCCATCATCTGCCACCATTAAGCAATGGGTCAACGTAAGGGAGAGAGTCTTGAAGATGACCCCTGTTCAGGTCGTCCCACATCTACAGTTAAAACTAGAAGTCCTGTCATGAAATGCGCACAAATAGCATGTTGATAAGCGCGTTAATATACGCGTTATGGCCCAAGTAAAGCTATCAAATTCTGTACATATGGCCTGTGCACAAGCAATGTTTCAGCCAATGGACCTCCGGGTAACCCGGAGGTCCATTGGCAGAAACATTGCATGTGTTTGCTTTGAGTAACCAAGAGAAACTGCCGTGCTTTGGATGCCAATCGATATGGCAATTGCGTGCACTCCCAACGTGCAATTAAGCCTAGATAAGCGCACTATTCGTGACAGGACTTCTAGTTTTAACTGTAGCACTGGCCAAGAAAATATTGACAAGGTACACAAGCTTGTGATGAATAACCGCCGAATCACACTCTATGAGTTAGAGGAGATAATTGGCATATCACATGGATCAATAGCTAGACTATCCTTCACGAACAGCTATGCATGCAAGATGGTGTGTGCAAGATGGGTTCCAAGAATGCTTTCAGGTGAAATGAAGCTATCGAGGGTCACCATTGGTAATGGCATGTTAACAAGATATAACCAAAATCCTGATGACTTCCATTTTAGATTAGTTACCTGTGATGAAACCTGGATTCATCACTATGATCCCAAGAGCAAACTGGAATCAATGAACTGGAAACACACCAAGTCTCCCAGAACAAACAAGTTCAAAGCCTCTAGATCTGTCTGCAAGGTTATGGCCTCGATATTTTGGGATAGTCGAGGGGTTATTCATATAGATTATCTGCACATGGAACAGCAATGAACGGTGAATATTATGCCAACTTATTGAGGAAGGTGCGACAGTCCATCAAGGAGAAGCTTTGTGGCTAAATCAGTCATGGAGTTTTTCTTCATCAGAACAGTTCACACCAGTCATGCTGCAATGGCTGATGTCCAAGAATGTGGCTTTGAAATCCTGCCTCACCCACCTTATTCTCCAGACCTGGCACCAAGTGACTACTATCTCTTTCCAAATTTGAAGAAACACTTACATGGTCAAAGATTTCAAGATGATGAGGAACTTACTACTGCTGTGGAAGCTTGGCAACAGGACCAAGATATGGACATCCGCAGACGCGGCATCAATAACTGGCAGACCAGGTGGCACAAGTGTCTTGAATTACAAGGAGACTATGTTGAAAAATAAATATGTTCTGTACCGATATTCCAGCTTTATTTATGTTAGTCTCAATACTTTTTTACATCCCCTTGTATATCTAATGTATCTGAAGAGAATTGGGAAACCATTTCTAAAATCTCTTGTTCTCACATTGTCAATCTTAATCATGTTATAAACTCTTTCCTCTCAACTCATAAACTCTTTCCTCATCAGAGACCCTCGACCCTCTCTCATCTTATAGTGGTAGTACCGAGGCCAACCAAATCTCCATCCCATTATACAGTTAAAACTAGAATTCCTGTCACGAATAGTGCGCTTATCTAGGCTTAATTGCGCGTTGGAATTGCGCGCAATTTCAATATCGAATGGCATCCAAAGCACGGCAGGTTCTCCTGGTTACTCATAGCAAACGCAGGCAATGTTTCTGCCAATGGACCTCCGGGTTACCCGGAGGTCCATTGGCGGAAACATTGCTTGTGCACAGGCCATATGTGCAGAATTTGATAGCTTTACTGGGGCCATAACGCGTACATTAACGTGCATATCAACGTGCTATTTGTGCGCATTTCTTGACAGGACTTCTAGTTTTAACTGTAGACTTTTTTCTCTCAACTCATAAACTCTTCCCTCATCAGAGACCCTCGACTCCCTCTCACCTTAGAATGTTAGCAGCGAGGCCTACTAACTCACTATCCCATTATAGACTCATTTCTCTCAACTCATAAACTCTTTCCTCCTCAGAGACCCACCGACCATCTCTCGTCTTAAAATGTTAGCACGGAGGCCAACCAAATCTCCATCCCATTTCTCTCAACTCATAAACTCTTCCCTTATCAGAGATCCTGACCCTCTCTCACCTTAGAATGTTAGCACCGAATGTCCATCCCATTATAAACTCATTTCTCTCAACTCATAAACTCTTTCCTCATCAGAGACCCATACCTGTCTCATCTTAGAATATTATCACTGAGGCCTACTAAATGACCACCCCATTAAAGACTTACTCTTACACAGTTTCTTTATCAGTGCCTCCTCCTCACTCTCTCATCATAGAATGTTGGCACCGAGGCCTACCAATTCTCTATATCAAATTAAGGGTCTCTATACCATTACAAACTAACTCCCTCAACTCAAAACTCTTTCCTTATGAAAAGCGTATTCTTCTGTCATCTTAGAATGTTAGTACTGAGGCCTACCGAATCTCCATATCCATATCAAATTAAGGCTCTCTATACCATTACAGACTAACTCCCTCAACTCAAAACTCTTTCCTTATGAAAAGCGTATTCTTCTGTCATCTTAGAATGTTAGTACTGTGGCCTACCGAATCTCCATATCAAATTAAAGCTCTCTATACCATTACAGACTAACTCCCTCAACTCAAAACTCTTTCCTTATGAAAGGCATCCCACCTGCGGCAACCGCGTTGTGTCCTTGGGCAAAACCCTTCACCCCCATTGCCCATGTGGGGACATGGTGATGCTGTGTACTAAAGCTTACTGCACGTCGATGGTGCACCTGTCTTCAATCAATGCTAACTCTGCTTGTGTGGAGTTAGTATGTTGGGGAGCTGACAGTTGCTCGCCGTTGCTCAGTGGTTCTCTCTGGGTACTCTGGCTTCCTCCACCCATAAAACTGTCATGATCATGATTAGCCATTGTGCAGAAATATGTGACCTTAAACACCAATAAATAAATAGTACGGAGGCCTAAAGAATCTCCATATCAAATTGAGGCTCTCCCTCAACTGAAACTCTCCCCTTATCAAAGTCTTCTCTCATCTTAGAATGTTAGTACAGAGGCCTACCAAATAGCCATATCAAATTAAGGCTCTCCCTCAACTCAAACTCTTCCCTTATCAAAGTCTTCTGTCATCTTAAAATGTTAGTATCGAGGCCTACCAATTCTCCATATCAATTTAAGGCCCTCCGTCAACTCAAACTCTTCCCTTATCAATGTCTTCTGTCATCTTAGCATATTAGTATTGAGGCCTTCCGAATCTCCATATCAAATTAAGGCTCTCTCTCAACTCAAACTCTTCCCTTATAAAAGTCTTCTGTCATCTTAGAATGTTAGTATTGAGGCCTAGCCTTGTATGTTAGTATTGATGCCTAGCCTTGTATGTTAGTACTGAGGCCTAGCCTTGTATGTTAGTACTGATGCCAAGACTTCTTTGTTAGTACTGAGGCCTAGCCTTGTATGTTAGTACTGAGGCCTAGCCTTGTATGTTAGTACTGATGCCAAGACTTCTTTGTTAGTACTGAGGCCTAACCTTGTATGTTAGTACTGAGGCCTAGCCTTGTATGTTAGTACTGATGCCAAGACTTCTTTGTTAGTACTGAGGCCTAACCTTGTATGTTAGTACTGAGGCCTAGCCTTGTATGTTAGTACTGATGCCAAGACTTCTTTGTTAGTACTGAGGCCTAACCTTGTATGTTAGTACTGAGGCCTAGCCTTGTATGTTAGTACTGATGCCAAGACTTCTTTGTTAGTACTGAGGCCTAACCTTGTATGTTAGTACTGAGGCCTAGCCTTGTATGTTAGTACTGATGCCAAGACTTCTTTGTTAGTACTGAGGCCTACCCTTGTATGTTAGTACTCAGGCCTAGCCTTCTCTCAACTCAAACTCTTCTCTTATAAAAGTCTTCTGTCATCTTAGAATGTTAGTATTGAGGCCTAGCCTTGTATGTTAGTACTGAGGCCTAGCCTTGTATGTTAGTACTGAGGCCTAGCCTTGTATGTTAGTACTGATGCCAAGACTTCTTTGTTAATACTGAGGCCTAGCCTTGTATGTTAGTACTGATGCCTACCCTTGTATGTTAGTACTGAGGCCAAGACTTCTTTGTTAGTACTGAGGCCTAACCTTGTATGTTAGTACTGAGGCCTAGCCTTGTATGTTAGTACTGATGCCAAGACTTCTTTGTTAGTACTGAGGCCTAACCTTGTATGTTAGTACTGAGGCCTAGCCTCGTATGTTAGTACTGAGGCCTACCCTTGTATGTTAGTACTCAGGCCTAGCCTTCTCTCAACTCAAACTCTTCCCTTATAAAAGTCTTCTGTCATCTTAAAATGTTAGTATTGAGGCCTAGCCTTGTATGTTAGTACTGAGGCCTAGCCTCGTATGTTAGTACTGAAGCCTACCCTTGTATGTTAGTACTCAGGCCTAGCCTTCTCTCAACTCAAACTCTTCCCTTATAAAAGTCTTCTGTCATCTTAGAATGTTAGTATTGAGGCCTAGCCTTGTATGTTAGTACTGAGGCCTAGCCTTGTATGTTAGTACTGAAGCCTACCCTTGTATGTTAGTACTCAGGCCTAGCCTTCTCTCAACTCAAACTCTTCCCTTATAAAAGTCTTCTGTCATCTTAGAATGTTAGTATTGAGGCCTAGCCTTGTATATTAGTACTGAGGCCTAGCCTTCTTTGTTAGTACTGAGGCCTACCATTGTATATTAGTACTGAGGCCTAACCTTGTATGTTAGTACTCAGGCCTAGCCTTCTTTGTCAGTACTGAGGCCTAACCTTCTATGTTAGTACTGAGGCCTAGCCTTGTATGTTAGTACTGAGGCCTACCCTTGTATGTTAATACTGAGGCCTAGTCTTGTTTGTTAGTACTGAGGCCTAGCCTTGTTTTTACTTACTATTTTACTGTTTTTATTTACAGATGTTAACATGCTGATCGAACTGTTTCTCATTCAGAAAGAATATTTGAATGCTATTAAGGTAAGTGCGACAGGTATCAAATTATTCTCTCTGTAGAGATACACTAATATGTAATGGGCTGTTAAATGATGTGATGTACTAGTGTTGCTTCATACATTTAAGACAGTCTGTTCTATCAATAGATAAACCAATATGTAATGGGCTGTTAAATGAAGGGATGTACTAGTGTTGCTTCATACATTTAAGACAGTCTGTTCTTTCTAGAGATAAACCAATATGTAATGGGCTGTTAAATGATGTGATGTACTAGTGTTGCTTCATACATTTAAGACAGTCTGTTCTATCTATAGATAAACCAATATGTAATGGGCTGTTAAATGATGTGATGTACTAGTGTTGCTTCATACATTTAAGACAGTCTGTTCTATCTATAGATAAACCAATATGTAATGGGCTGTTAAATGATGTGATGTACTAGTGTTGCTTCATACATTTAAGACAGTCTGTTCTATCTATAGATAAACCAATATGTAATGGGCTGTTAAATGATGTGATGTACTAGTGTTGCTCCATACATTAGTGCAGACAGTCTGTTCTATCTATAGATAAACCAATATGTAATGGGCTGTTAAATGATGTGATGTACTAGTGTTGCTCCATACATTAGTGCAGACAGTCTGTTCTATCTATAGATAAACCAGCATGTAATGGGCTGTTAAATGAAGGGATGTACTAGTTTTGCTTCATACATTTAAGACAGTCAGTTCTATCTATATTTACTCATTCCACCATTTACATAGCTCACTCTACCTGATGACAATATCACCACTCTCACCCAGTTTACTCATTCCACCATTTACCTAGCTCACTCTACCTGATGACAATATCACCACTCTCACCCAGTTTACTCATTCCACCATTTACCTAGCTCACTCTATCTGATGACAATATCACCACTCTCACCCAGCTTACTCATTCCACCATTTACCTAGCTCACTCTACCTGATGACAATATCACCACTCTCACCCAGCTTACTCATTCCACCATTTACCTAGCTCACTCTACCTGATGACAATATCACCACTCTCACCCAGTTTACTCATTCCACCATTTACCTAGCTCACTCTATCTGATGACAATATCACCACTCTCACCCAGCTTACTCATTCCACCATTTACCTAGCTCACTCTACCTGATGACAATATCACCACTCTCACCCAGCTTACTCATTCCACCATTTACCTAGCTCACTCTACCTGATGACAATATCACCACTCTCACCCAGTTTACTCATTCCACCATTTGCCTAGCTCACTATCACCACTGTCACCCAGTTTACTCATTCCACCATTTACCTAGCTCACTCTACCTGATGACAATATCACCACTCTCACCCAGTTTACTCATTCCACCATTTACCTAGCTCACTCTACCTGATGACAATATCACCACTCTCACCCAGTTTACTCATTCCACCATTTGCCTAGCTCACTATCACCACTGTCACCCAGTTTACTCATGTCACCATTTACCTAGCTCACTCTACCTGATGACAATATCACAACTCTCACCCAGATTACTCATTCCACCATTTACCTAGCTCAGTCTTTGTGATGACAATATCATCACTCTCACCCAGATTACTCATTCCACCATTTACCTAGCTCACTCTTTGTGATGACAATATCACCACTCTCACCCAGTTTACTCATTCCACCATTTACCTAGCTCACTCTACCTGATGACAATATCACCACTCACCCAGATTACTCATTCCACCTTTACCTAGCTCACTCTACCTGATGCTAATATCACCACTCTCACTCAGATTACTCATTCCACCAGTTACCTAGCTCAGTCTTTGTGATGACAATATCATCACTCTCACCCAGATTACTCATTCCACCATTTACCTAGCTCACTCTTTGTGATGACAATATCACCACCCTCACCAAGTTTACTCATTCCACCATTTACCTAGCTCACTCTACCTGATGACAATATCACCACTCACCCAGATTACTCATTCCACCTTTACCTAGCTCACTCTACCTGATGCTAATATCACCACTCTCACTCAGATTACTCATTCCACCAGTTACCTAGCTCAGTCTTTGTGATGACAATATCATCACTCTCACCCAGATTACTCATTCCACCATTTACCTAGCTCACTCTTTGTGATGACAATATCACCACTCTCACCCAGTTTACTCATTCCACCATTTACCTAGCTCACTCTTTGTGGTGACAATATCACCATTCTCACCCAGTTTACTTGACTCGTTCCACCATTTACCTAGCTCACTATTTGTGATGTCAATATCATCACTCTCACCCAGATTACTCATTCCACCATTTACCTAGCTCACTCTACCTGATGTCAATATCACCACTCTCACCCAGTTTACTCATTCCACCATTCACCTAGCTCACTCTACCTGATGACAATATCACCACTGTCACCCAGTTTACTCATTCCACCATTCACCTAGCTCACTCTACCTGATGTCAATATCACCACTCTCACCCAGTTTACTCATTCCACCATTCACCTAGCTCACTCTACCTGATGTCAATATCACCACTGTCACTCAGTTTACTCATTCCACCATTTACCTAGCTCAGTTTTTGTGATGACAATATCACCACTCTCACCCAGATTACTCATTCCACCATTTACCTAGCTCACTCTTTGTGATGATAATATCACCACTCTCACCCAGTTTACTCATTCCACCATTTACCTAGCTCACTCTTTTTGATGATAATATCACCATTCTCACCCAGTTTACTTTACTCGTTCCACCATTCACCTAGCTCACTCTTTGTGATGTCAATATCACCACTCTCACCCAGATTACTCATTCCACCATTTACCTAGCTCACTCTTTGTGATAACAACATCACCACTCTCACCCAATTTACTCATTCCACCATTTAACTAGCTGACTCTACCTGATGACAATATCATCACTCTCACCCAGATTACCCATTCCACCATTTACCTAGCTCACTCTACCTGATGTCAATATCACCACTCTCACCCAGTTTACTCATTTCACCATTTACCTAGCTCACTCTTTGTGATGTCAATATCACCACTCTCACCCAGTTTACTCATTTCACCATTTACCTAGCTCACTCTTTGTGATAGCAATATCACCACTCTCACCCAGATTACTCATTCCACCATTTACCTAGCTCACTCTATCTGATGACAATGTCACCACTCTCACCCAGTTTACTCATTCCACCATTCACCTAGCTCACTCTACCTGATGGCAATATCACCACTCTCACCCAGATTACTCATTCCACCATTTACCTAGCTCACTCTACCTGATGTCAATATCACCCCTGTCACCCAATTTACTCATTCCACCATTCACCTAGCTCACTCTACCTGATGTCAATATCACCACTCTCACCCAGTTTACTCATTCCGCTATTTACCTAGCTTACTCTACCTGATGACAATATCACCACTCACCCAGATTACTCATTCCACCATTTACCTAGCTTACTCTACCTGATGACAATATCACCACTCTCACCCAGTTTACTCATTCCACCATTCACCTAGCTCACTATACCTGATGTCAATATCACCACTGTCACCCAGTTTACTCATTCCACCATTTACCTAGCTGACTCTACCTGATGTCAATATCACCACTCTCACCCAGTTTACTAATTCCACCATTCACCTAGCTCACTCTACCTGATGTCAATACCACCACTGTCACCCAGTTTACTCATTCCACCATTCACCTAGCTCACTCTACCTGATGTCAATATCACCACTGTCACCCAGTTTACTCATTCCACCATTTACCTAGCTCACTCTACCTGATGTCAATATCACCACTGTCACCCAGTTTACTCATTCCACCATTCACCTAGCTCACTCTATCTGATGTCAATATCACCACTGTCACCCAGTTTACTCATTCCACCATTTACCTAGCTCACTCTACCTGATGTCAATATCACCACTCTCACCCAGTTTACTAATTCCACCATTCACCTAGCTCACTCTACCTGATGTCAATACCACCACTGTCACCCAGTTTACTAATTCCACCATTCACCTAGCTCACTCTACCTGATGTCAATATCACCACTGTCACCCAGTTTACGCATTCCACCATTCACCTAGCTCACTCTACCTGGTGGCAATATCACCACTCTCACCCAGTTTACTCATTCCACCATTTACCTAGCTCACTCTAACTGATGTCAATATAACCACCATCACTCAGATTACTCATTCCACCATTCACCTAGCTCACTCTACCTGATGTCAATATCACCACTCTCGCCCAGTTTACTCATTCCACCATTCACCTAGCTCACTCTACCTGA
The DNA here is from genome assembly GCA_031216915.1 of Pictodentalium vernedei. Lineage (NCBI taxonomy): Eukaryota > Metazoa > Mollusca > Scaphopoda > Dentaliida > Dentaliidae > Pictodentalium > Pictodentalium vernedei. The sequence goes on along the minus strand of CM062293.1, from coordinate 549,716,249 downwards.
TGACAATATCACCACTGTCACCCAATTTCCTCATTCCACCATTCACCTAGCTCACTCTACCTGATGTCAATATCACCACCCTCACCAAGTTTACTCATTCCACCATTTACCTAGCTCACTCTACCTGATGACAATATCACCACTCTCACCCAGTTTACTCATTCCACCATTCACATAGCTCACTCTACCTGATGTCAATATCACCACTGTCACTCAGTTTACTCATTCCACCATTCACCTAGCTCACTCTACCTGATGTCAATATCACCACTGTCACCCAATTTACTCATTCCACCATTTACCTAGCTCACTCTACCTGATGTCAGTATCACCACTGTCACCCAATTTACTCATTCCACCATTCACCTAGCTCACTCTACCTGATGTCAATATCACCACCCTCACCCAGTTTACTCATTCCACCATTTACCTAGCTCACTCTACCTGATGACAATATCACCACTCTCACCCAGTTTACTCATTCCACCATTCACCTAGCTCACTCTACCTGATGTCAATACCACCACTGTCACCCAGTTTACTCATTCCACCATTCACCTAGCTCACTCTACCTGATGTCAATATCACCACTGTCACCCAGTTTACTCATTCCACCATTTACCTAGCTCACTCTACCTGATGTCAATATCACCACTGTCACCCAGTTTACTCATTCCACCATTCACCTAGCTCACTCTATCTGATGTCAATATCACCACTGTCACCCAGTTTACTCATTCCACCATTTACCTAGCTCACTCTACCTGATGTCAATATCACCACTCTCACCCAGTTTACTAATTCCACCATTCACCTAGCTCACTCTACCTGATGTCAATACCACCACTGTCACCCAGTTTACTAATTCCACCATTCACCTAGCTCACTCTACCTGATGTCAATATCACCACTGTCACCCAGTTTACGCATTCCACCATTCACCTAGCTCACTCTACCTGGTGGCAATATCACCACTCTCACCCAGTTTACTCATTCCACCATTTACCTAGCTCACTCTAACTGATGTCAATATAACCACCATCACTCAGATTACTCATTCCACCATTCACCTAGCTCACTCTACCTGATGTCAATATCACCACTCTCGCCCAGTTTACTCATTCCACCATTCACCTAGCTCACTCTACCTGATGACAATATCACCACTGTCACCCAATTTCCTCATTCCACCATTCACCTAGCTCACTCTACCTGATGTCAATATCACCACCCTCACCAAGTTTACTCATTCCACCATTTACCTAGCTCACTCTACCTGATGACAATATCACCACTCTCACCCAGTTTACTCATTCCACCATTCACATAGCTCACTCTACCTGATGTCAATATCACCACTGTCACTCAGTTTACTCATTCCACCATTCACCTAGCTCACTCTACCTGATGTCAATATCACCACTGTCACCCAATTTACTCATTCCACCATTTACCTAGCTCACTCTACCTGATGTCAGTATCACCACTGTCACCCAATTTACTCATTCCACCATTCACCTAGCTCACTCTACCTGATGTCAATATCACCACCCTCACCCAGTTTACTCATTCCACCATTTACCTAGCTCACTCTACCTGATGACAATATCACCACTCTCACCCAGTTTACTCATTCCACCATTTACCTAGCTCACTCTACCTGATGTCAATATCACCACTGTCACCCAGTTTACTCATTCCACCATTTACCTAGCTCACTCTACCTGATGTCAACATCCCCACTCTCACCCAGCTTACTCATTCCACCATTTGCCTAGCTCACTATCACCACTGTCACCCAGTTTACTCATGCCACCATTTACCTAGCTCACTCTACCTGATGACAATATCACCACTGTCACCCAATTTACTCATTCCACCATTCACCTAGCTCACTCTACCTGATGTCAATATCACCACTCTCACCCAGTTTACTCATTCCACCATTCACCTAGCTCACTCTACCTGATGTCAATATCACCACTGTCATCCAGTTTACGCATTCCACCATTCACCTAGCTCACTCTACCTAATGTCAATATCACCACTGTCACCCAGTTTACTCATTCCACCATTCGCCTAGCTCACTCTACCTGATGACAATATCACCACTGTCACCCAGTTTACTCATTCCACCATTCACCTGACTCACTCTACCTGATGTCAATATCACCACTCTCACCCAGTTTACTCATTCCACCATTTACCTAGCTCACTCTACCTGATGACAATATCACCACTCTCACCCAATTTACTCATTCCACCATTCACCTAGCTCACTCTACCTGATGTCAATATCACCACTGTCACCCAGTTTACCCATTCCACCATTCACCTAGCTCACTCTACCTGATGTCAATATCACCACTGTCACCCAGTTTACTCATTCCACCATTCACTTAGCTCACTCTACCTGATGTCAATATCACCACTGTCACCCAATTTACTCATTCCACCATTTACTGAGCTAACTCTACCTGATGTCAATATCACCACTCTCCCCCAGTTTACTCATTCCACCATTTATTTACCTAGCTCACTCTACCTGATGTCAGTATCACCACTCTCACCCAGATTACCCATTCCACCATTTACTGAACTCACTCTACCTGATGTCAATATCACCACTCTCACCCAGTTTACTCATTCCACCATTTACCTAGCTCACTCTACCTGATGCAATATCACCACTCTCACCCAGTTTACTCATTCCACCATTTATCTAGCTCACTCTATCTGATGTCAATATCACCACTCTCACCCAGTTTACTCATTCCACCATTTACCTAGCTCACTCTATCTGATGTCAATATCACCACTCTCACCCAGTTTACTCATTCCACCATTTACCTAGCTCACTCTACCTGATGCAATATCACCACTCTCACCCAGTTTACTCATTCCACCATTTATCTAGCTCACTCTATCTGATGTCAATATCACCACTCTCACCCAGTTTACTCATTCCACCATTTACCTAGCTCACTCTACCTGATGTCAATATCACCACTGTCACCCAATTTACTCATTCCACCATTTACCTAGCTCACTGTACCTGATGCAATATCACCACTGTCACCCAGTTTACTCATTCCACCATTCACCTAGCTCACTCTATCTGATGTCAATATCACCACTGTCACCCAGTTTACTCATTTCACCATTTATCTAGCTCACTCTATTTGATGTCAGTATCACCACTCTCACCCTGTTTACTCATTCCACCATTTTACGATGTTTTATACATAGAGCCTTACAACAATACATTATATACATAGCTTTACAGCAGTACATTATATACTAAAAGGAATGCATGTTTTTTTTAACACACAACCCTCCTCACCAATATAACTAGTAGGCTGAAAACAGACAATAATAACAACAACAACAAAAAAACAGAAAAAAGCAGAAGAAGAAGAAATGAGACCAGCAGAAATTTTACAGTGCCATCTCCAATAATAGCAATATGGGCCAATGTGCACAATGTCGCAAAGGCATCAGAGCACGGATGACATTTTTTTCTCCAGAGAACTAACACCGAATCTCCAACCAACAGTAGTGCATACTCACTCCCACCGCCGTCCACCCAGCGTGATATATTATGCCTATAACATATCATGTCCCACTTAATGACGACTTCAGGAAAACAATTCTTAGAGATTTATTCATGGATGGATTCACATACAACACTACAGCATTAAAATTCACCCTGATAATTTTGTGGTAAAATTTTATTATTCTCTATGCAGTTCCAGTTAGCTATATGTCAAAATTTACAACCTTCGGTCAACGGATAAAAAAAAATTATTTTGCCCAATCTGAACTTGTGTTTCTTTTTTCTGTCAGTATATATATAACCATACAACAATACATTATATGTAAATCCTTACAACAATATATTATATATAAATCCTCACAACAGTACATTGTATATAGAGCCACACAACATTACATATATAGAGCCTTAAAACAATGTTATATATAGAGCCTTACAAACAATATGTTATATATAGAGCCTTACAAACAATGTGTTATATATAGAGCCTTACAAACAATATGTTATATATAGACCTTTACAAACAATATGTTATATATAGAGCCTTACAAACAATGTGTTATATATAGAGACTTACAAACAATGTGTTATATATAGAGCCTTACAAACAATATGTTATATATAGAGCCTTACAAACAATGTGTTATATATAGAGACTTACAAACAATGTGTTATATATAGAGCCTTACAAACAATATGTTATATATAGACCTTTACAAACAATATGTTATACATAGAGACTTACAAACAATATGTTATATATAGACCCTTACAAACAATATGTTATATATGGAGCCTTACAAACAATATGTTATATATAGAGACTTACAAACAATATGTTATATATGGAGCCTTACAAACAGTATGTTATATATAGAGCCTTACAAACAGTATGTTATATATAGACCCTTACAAACAATATGTTATATATAGACCCTTACAAACAATATGTTATATATAGACCCTTACAAACAATATGTTATATATAGAGCCTTACAAACAATATGTTATATATAGAGCCTTACAAACAATATGTTATACATAGAGCCTTACAAACAATATGTTATATATAGAGCCTTACAAACAATATGTTATATATAGATCCTTACAAACAATATGTTATATGTAGAGCCTTACAAACAGTATGTTATATATAGAGCCTTACAAACAATATGTTATATATAGAGCCTTACAAACAATTACAAACAGTATGTTATATGCAGAGACTTACAAACAATATGTTATATAGCCTTACAAACAATATGTTATATATAGAGACTTACAAACAATATGTTATATTTAGAGACTTACAAACAATATGTTATATTTTGAGACTTACAAACAATATTCTATATACAGAGCCTTACAAACAATATGTTATATAAAGAGCCTTACAAACATTATGTTATATATAGAGACTTACAAACAATATGTTATATGGGCCATGAGCTGCAAAAAGGGACCTTAGGGGTCAAAAATTTGAAATTGAGTTAGAGTTACATCTCCACTCGCCTGAAATCGAGGATTCCAACAAAGTTTACTTTAGGTTCATCTGACATTTATAAATGGGTCAACGCGACATGTAAAGTGGGATGTCCAAGAGCCCCATAACTTGAATCGTCCGTTTGACGTTTCAACGTAATACTTATACGATGCATATGTGCAACATTATCTCTCGTGAAAATGTGAGCATTTAGCGAACTGTGAGAAGTTATTTCTTTTTCGAAAAAAAATGCAATATTTAAGAGTGAAGGAAGATAACAAACTACCGTCTGAGCTTTAATTCACTGTGGATATGGTTTAATTCATGGTGTGAGAGGAGCAATCTGCAAAGAAAGTTTTAAAAAAGATTTGTTTTCCTGAGCTGTCAGGTTTTTCATTTTTGTTTATTTCTTGTTCATTTTTTGTTTGTTTGTTTTTTGTTGAGGGGGTGGGGGAGGTCGTGGGTGAGGCTTTTTCCATGCATCAGCAAATTGAATAAAGAAAATCTATTAACCCTTTACCTAACATGAAAAGCAGACGACACTTGCCAAAAAAATTCTTGAATAACTAATTTTTTTCATTTTTTGTCTCAAAAACATAGGTTATGACCCCTCGTTGGAACGAGCTCGTTGAGCTCGTTCCAACGAGGGGTCATAACCTATGTTTTTGAGACAAAAAATGAAAAAATAATGAAAATTAATTGGCGATTTTTGAGAATAGCGCTGGCCGGTTTTGGCCGTTACGTTGGGTAAAGGGTTAACACACGACCATCCTCACCAATATAACTAGTAGGCTGAAAACAGACAATAATAAGAACAACAAAAACAACAAAAAAAAAAAAAGCAGAAGAAGAAGAAATGAGACCAACAGAAATTTTACAGTGCCATCTCCAAAATTGGCAATATGGGCCAATGTGCACAATGTCGCAAAGGCATCAGAGTACGGATGACAATTTTTTCTCCAGAGAACTGACACCGAATCTCCAACCAACGGTAGTGCGTACTCACTCCCACCACCGTCCACCCAGCATGATATATTATGCCTATAACATATCCTGTCCCACTTAATGACGACTTCAGGAAAACAATTCTTTGAGATTTATTCATGGATGGATTCACATACAACACTACTGCATTAAAATTCACCCTGATAATTTTGTGGTAAAATTTTATTATCCTCTATGCAGTACCAGTGACTCTTAAGTCTTATATTTGCTTAAGAATTATCAAAATGTACCACCCTAGCATCTTATACATACATTCGTTCGTATATTTTGCCACCCCCTGTGAGTATTTATCCCCCTCATGCACATGCTCATAGGCCTATTCTCGGACCACTGTAAAAATTATTAAACAAATACAGGCTGGGTTTTGGTTTGTTTTTTGCTAAATATTAATGTGTTGCCCATTAATTTTAAATTGTTATTTTCTCTTATTTTTTGCCTCCTAACAAGCTTTGGATTAATTGATATTCACAAGACAAAGACATGATTTCAGAGTGTCATTTATGCAAAGCATGTATTTCGGTTTAGAATTTGAACACCAAAATGCTTACAAAATCTCGTATTCAATTTCTAAGCGCCTCTGAAGTGCAAGGATTACGTACAAAAGTGTTTTTTCTTGTCAGTTTGTGTCCAATTCCGGAACGTGTTAAGATGTTCAGTTGCTCCAAAACACAACTTAGTGTGGAACGCATTTAGTTGTGGTGAAGCGTAACTCTAAAATGCGTCTCAATTTTAAACATAACATTGAAACACGTTTGGGTCTGAACATGTAGGCCCTATAAAATTCGTGGAGCGGGCCATCAAACTGAACAATTTCAATTTTAAAACGTCTTGAAATCAAATGTAGATTCAGCCAAGACCTATGTGAGTTTCCTTCGAAAGTTGCCTGGATGTCATTAGTCTCTGTGTTTGACCGCATGTTGGGGTATGTGTGTTGGTGATATCAAACTCATCAATATCAATCTCAAAACTTCTTCCTGTGGGACGCCCAGGATATAAAAGTCTGCATGTCCACTGATGTAGATTGTTCTCCTCCACCTGTCTCCATTGGTAAAATATGGCTTGGTAACCAATGCCACTGGGTGTCATCCCTCAGTAAGTGGGAAACATAGGCATAAATGATTGGCAAGACTTGACTTTATAGTTATGTTCAGTCATGATATAGCCTTGATGCTGGCACCAATAAATAAATACATAAATCGCAAAATTGTATTTAAATCAAAGTTAGGTTCCGCTAATGGCCCGTATGAGTCTTCTGTACAAGAAACCTAAAATGGTGACTGATATATACTGTCACAAGTTTTATTCCTTTTGTCGGGAGAGGCTGTTATAGGCCACTAATAGGTCATACATCCCTTTATTCGATGAGTAAAACTGAAACAAATATTCTCAGAGCAGCCAGGTAACCTTAGGGCGGTATTTAAGATTGGGCAGACTGGGCGGATGCACAGGGCCCCACATTTGGCAGGGAATTTTGTCATATTGTTCGAAATACCCATTTTCCTGTTGAAATGTTCCACATTTTGGAGCTCAGAGTGCTTTCAGACACTTCCTGTTAGCCTCCAGAAATCCAAATTTGCCTGGGGTAACACCCACCCCCCACTCCCACAAGACCCCAATTAAGCCGCTCGTCGGCCAGACCACTTCGGGATCTGAATGTTATGAGCGTAAGAAAAAATTAAGCTTCTGCTCGAGGCTTCCCAGAATATCCATTATTTCTGAATCCAGCCCTTGGTAACCTGACGTCTCTGGACAGGTTTTTTGGGGTTTTTTTCACTGACACTGACTCTAAAATTAGAAACAAGGTGTGAGAATGAGCAATTGCGTATCTCATCTTGGTGACAACATTTCTTCTATTAATTTCCCAGTATGAACCAATAAATTGCATGTAGTATGAAAAAAATTGGAGGCGTTATGAATTTTCAGTAAGTATATTTGTCTTAGGCTCTAAACACGAATCTGGAAGTGGATCAAGGGGTCAGGATCAACTACTACACACATACATGCACAGAGAGGCATCTGTAATATTTTGTTGCCTAGGTAAAACGTTGGTTGACAAACGCCATCATTTTCTTTGAAATGAAATGGCGTGAAAAGAAATCTTAAAGACAACATAATTTTAGGCACATCACAAAAACTGATTTATTTATTTGAGCTTCCATTAACAAGTTATCTTGGATCAGGACCTGGCTCTTAAATCTCAGAAATAGGCTTCTCAGTTGGCGCGTAACTTCTCAGATCATATTTTGATATTCTTTCGATGGATAATCGAGAGAGACACTCTTACATGTATTATATATATGATTATCATTTATCATTGTTGTAGAGTGCTTAAGTTAATACTTCAAGTCTTAATTACCGAGCATTAATCTTCACTGTGGTTTCTGATCAAGTCTTGGCTGCCTAAATAGGCAGCCAAGACTTGATCAGAAACCACAGTGAAGATTAATGTTTGCTATAGTGTACTAAATGAAAATGATGAGAGCTATTACATACTTGCAGTGTGTGTTAGAAACAGCAGTGTGACTCCGTAAATTGAAATCTGGCGCATGAATTGAAAAAATAGGCTCCGAGGCTAGAGCGTATTTTAAATAGTCCTGATCGGTCCCTGCAACAACATCTAGAGATCCCCACAACACATTATATATAGACTCCCACAACAATATATTATATATAAAATCGTGCAAAAATACATTATATATGGGCCGTGAGCTGCGAAAAGGGACCTTACAGGATATCCAATGAAAACAGGGAAAGATGTCAAAAACGAACGACGTAAAAATTGTGGGCGTGATCAAATAAGTTTTATAAACACACGTGGCTTTTTATTTTTTTCTTTCCATATGGAGAACGCACTGATTTAATGTATTTAATAAATTAAAACTGGTTACCATAACTAAATAAATGTTTTATGTCAGAGATAGAATCAGACTCTCAAAACATTCTCTTGAATTCTGATGAATTGAACAAGTCTTTGACAACGAAATAGCCGAGACGACAATGCAACACACATCACAAAAACTGATTTATTTGAGCTTCCATTAACAAGTTATCTTGAAGTACATTGTACTGCACGATTGTCTTCCCAATTCTAAATTTTGTTGCCATTCAGTACTTTTCAACACCACCATTAACACGTTTTGCAGAATCACAATTCACATGTACAGTCGGAACTCGAAGTTTATGGGACGGATCAATAACTTTGACTTATCCCGGTTTTCGAGTTATGCACTTCATATGTATTTAAGGGATTTGGAAGCCTTGAACATAAGAACACAGAAACTTGTAATCTGGACAAAGGAATCACTTCCACACTTCCCAGAAAATATAGAACAGCGACGGTCTATATTTCCTGGGATGGGTGGAGGGGGATTGCTAGTCCCTGATTGCTAGGACCGATAGCCAACTTCGAGTTATCTCATATATTCCAATCATCCGATTTCGAGTTACCGATTGCCGACTGTAGTTAAGAACATGACGGTTTCATTTGCCTTGAAAGTTATTTTTTTAAAGGTTGTCGTACATCAAAATTGGAAAAAAAAATTGCCCCCCCCCCCCCCCCCAATAAAGATAGTTTTTTTATGCTCAAATTGTTTTTCAGGATAGTCCAAGGCAGAACATTGCTTTTTGGACCTAGTGTATTATTTTTACAGCCCCACCCCCCACCCCCACCCCCACCACTCACGGGTATTCCCTTCTGTGTTGTTGTGTATGTGTGTTTGTGATATTGCCATCATGCTGCAGTTAATTTACATCATCTAATTATTTAAGGCTTATATGGAGTCTACCTTACCATCCAATAACAAGATTATTTCTTCATGTTTTATCAGGAAAAAGAACTCAGTTGCCACCAGGGGACTGTTCATGAGGACTAGTGGGAGGTCAGCAGCAAAAAAAAATACACGAGGCTAAAAAAGCAAGATTCCACCCCTGGACTACCAAAAAACAAAATTTGAGCCATTTTGTGTGTGTGTGTGTGTGTGTGTGTGTGTGTGTGTGTGTGTGTGTGTGTGTGTGTGTGTGTGTACGTGCAAAAATCCAATTTTCATGAGAAATATGAAAACAGAAGAAGTAACTTTCAAAGCAAATAAAACCTATATCTTTTACCTATCATGTTCTTAAGTGACCACCAAAGATGTAACAATGCTCAAAAGTCTTTTATCAGCGAAATAAATGTGGAAAAAGTGGATTTGAAAAAAATGGTTCGGCTTCGGAAGGGGGAGGGGGTGCACCCAACGGGCCTAGTGTGTTGCAAATGTTTTTATGACCCTACCAGAGGTTATTCCAAGGGCTAAATTTTGGGCCTCGTGTATTTTTGTTTACAGCTAATGCTCCCCCCCTCCCCCCTCCCCCCACCTTCTATGAGAACTGGAAAAAAATTGAAGGTTTTTTTTTTTTTAACTTTCTACTTCTTTGAAACGCAAATCCCTTCTTAAAATGAGTTTAGGAAAATGGTATACATTATTGGTTCCAGCAACAATTACCAGAACCGAAAAATGCTTCTCGAACAGCTTTGAGGGAAAGTTTTGAAAGATACTTGAATTTTGTCATTTTTAAAAATTTTGTTAAATAAATATATAATTGAGTTGCATCATGATCACAAAATTAATAAGACTCCAATTGAATGAAAAACTGACACAATTGTGAGCTACTTAAGTTGATCAGTAACAGGGGCGGTGCTAGAATATTTTGCATGGAGGGGTAGGGGCAAGTAGGGGACATAATATGCTCCCCATGGGGGGGGGGGGTGTTAGGGGGGAGGGTAGAGGTGCATATCAATAATTTTTAAGGCAGGAGCAATTTGAAGATTTATTGGAGGGTTTTATTTTTATTTATTTATTTATTTGTTTATAAATATTTTTGGGGGGAAGGGGTGAGGTGATTCAATTTTTCTCAAGCTTTCAGACCTCTCCTCCCAGATAAAAAAAAACAGACAAACAATTGTGCTTTCGGTCTATTCTGGTGGCTTTTAAAGGTTTACATAGTTTTTGAATGTTGAAATGAGGTAGGGCAAGATTCACAAACTGTGTCGTCTAACTGCATTCGAGCTTGTAATTCTTTACTGGATAAGTTCATCGGCTGGTTGTGTATGGGAATAACAAAAAAAAGCAGAGTCAATGTTTGTGTGAGAGAGGGTGTGTGAATGTGTTTGTGATGAATAGGAGAAAGGGAATGGCTGGCAAAATCTATGTTTGGGGACGGGGTAAATGCCCTTCACCTCACCCCCACCTGTAGCATCGACACTGGTCAGAAGTTACGGCGCTTGACATGAGGTGTTGTGGCTTTTGAGGTTGTAAAGAATGTAGGCTGTGGACATGCTGTATCCAGGGCTATAGAAAACAAATCACATTAAATTTCACAGTCCAACTATGCTGTTAGAAAATAGAACACCGCAAGGCTTTGTCTGTATGATCTATGTGTTCTGTAATGACTAGTAGTGACGTAGAGTAGAGCTTGAATACAGAACAGACAACTTTAGTCATTTTTACACCACAGCGGAACTTCAAATAAAAACAGAAACAACAACAACAAAAAAAAAAACCTTCCAACGTTAAACATAATTTTATTCCAGGCACATAAAATTTGTAACTGGTTTTCAGAAGGTATTACTGCATGAACATGATGACTTAGAACAAGTGATGGAAACAAAGATGATTTTGAAACCTGATTTCTCTGCAACTTTCTTTTCGATGTCACACAGTGATGTAAAAATGGAAACACTTGTTGATGTAAACAATTCAGCGAGTGCAAAACATCATTTAAACAGGTCAAACAAAACAGATTGAAGCGAAAAATCAGTCATTTCACATCTGCTGACAGCCCATCGACCTCACTTGGAAAACAATGAAATCGGCGTGATTTTGTCAATATATCTTGTGTGTGTTAATTTTCATCAGAAACAGCTGTCTGTCTCGAAGTTTTATGACATTAATGTCATCGATTAATAGGAAAGATGTAAAGTCATATGGAAACAACCAAACAATTGGATTTGCTGAAGCTGGTTTGCTACACAGTAGACAACAGTCTTCTTGAAGGTCAAGAACATGTGTTGCATTGTCGTCTCGGCTATTTCGTTGTCAAAGACTTGTTCAGTTCATCAGAATTCAAGAGAATGTTTTGAGAGTCTGATTCTATCTCTGACATAAAACATTTATTTAGTTATGGTAACCAGTTTTAATTTATTAAATACATTAAATCAGTGCGTTCTCCATATGGAAAGAAAAAAATAAAAAGCTGCGTGTGTTTATAAAACTTATTTGATCACGCCCACAATTTTTACGTTGTTCGTTTTTGACGTCTTTCTCTGTTTTTATTGGATGTCCTGTAAGGTCCCTATTCGCAGCTCACGGCCCATATGTAGAGCCTTACAAACAGTATGTTATATATAGAGCCTTACAAATAATATGTTATATATAGAGCCTTACAAAATACATTATATAGAGCCTTACAACAGTACTTTAAATATAGACCCTCACAATACATTATATATAGAGCCTTACAAGACATTATATATATAGATCCATACAACAATACATTATATATAGATCATATAATAGTACATTGCATATAGATCCATACAGCAATACGTGTATATAGATCCATACAACACATTACATATGGCATCTTACAACACACATGTACAGATCCATGTAACACTACATTATATATAGATCCATGCAACAATACATTATATATGGAGCCTTACAACAACAGGGACCGACCTGGGCATGCGCCAGTGCGTATTTGGTTCTGAAACATCAGGACCTGGCTCTGAAATCTCAGAAATAGGCTTCTCAGTTGGCGCGTAACTTCTCAGATCATATTTTGATATTCTTTCGATGGATAATCGAGAGAGACACTCTTACATGTATTATATATATGATTATCATTTATCATTGATGTAGAGTGCTTAAGTTAATACTTCAAGTCTTAATTACCGAGCATTAATCTTCACTGTGGTTTCTGATCAAGTCTTGGCTGCCTAAATAGGCAGCCAAGACTTGATCAGAAACCACAGTGAAGATTAATGTTTGCTATAGTGTACTAAATGAAAATGATGAGAGCTATTACATACTTGCAGTGTGTGTTAGAAACAGCAGTGTGACTCCGTAAATTGAAATCTGGCGCATGAATTGAAAAAATAGGCTCCGAGGCTAGAGCGTATTTTAAATAGTCCTGATCGGTCCCTGCAACAACATCTAGAGATCCCCACAACACATTATATATAGACTCCCACAACAATATATTATATATAAAATCGTGCAAAAATACATTATATATGGGCCGTGAGCTGCGAAAAGGGACCTTACAGGATATCCTTATGAAAACAGGGAAAGATGTCAAAAACGAACGACGTAAAAATTGTGGGCGTGATCAAATAAGTTTTATAAACACACGTGGCTTTTTATTTTTTTCCTTTCCATACGAGGAATGCACTGATTTAATGTATTTAATAAATTAAAACTGGTTATCATAACTAAATAAATGTTTAATGTCAGAGATAGAATCAAACTCTCAAAACATTCTCTTGAATTCTAATGAATTAAACAGTTCTTTGCCAACGAAATAGTCGAGGCGACAGTGCAGCACGCATTCTTGACTTTCAGAAAGATGTGTTGTCTACTGTGTAGCAAACCAGGATCAGGCGTATCCAATTGTTTGGTTGTTTCCATATGCTTCCTATTAATCAATGACATTAATGTCATAAAACTTCGAGGCACACAACATTTTCTGATGAAAATTAACACACACAAAAGATATATTGACAAAAACACGCCGATTTCATTGTTTTCCAAGAGAGTTCGATGGGCTGTCACCAGATGTGAAACGACCGATTTTTCGCTTCACTCTGTTTGGTTTTACCTGTTTAAATGACGTTTCGCACTCGCTGATTTGTTTACATCAACGAGTGTTTCTATTTTTAAATCACTGTGTGACATCCAAAAGAGAGTTGCCAAGAACTCAGGTTTCAAAATCATCTTTGTTCTAACATGAATTCATCAGTTTTTGTTGTTGTTGACTATTGTTGTTTCTGTTTTTATTTAAAGTTCCGCTGTGGCGTAAAAAATGACTAAAGTTGTCTGTTCTGTATTCAAGCTCTACTCTACGTCACTACTTATACAATAACATTATTTTTGAGGGCGTTATGGTTCATTAACGGCCCTACGAAAATGATTAATAGCCCAAGGGTCAATTAGTCTATTCGTCTCGGGCCACTAATAGGCCCAAGGGCTGTTAATCATTTTCGTTGGGCTGTTAATAAACCATAACGCCCGTAAAAAATAATGTTATTTGTATTATTATCACATTTCAGAGAGGTTACATGTTAAACCAAGAAAAATCAAGATTGCTATTTTTTCATCATTTACATATTATCATTGTCAGCAACTAATTCATGCCTTAAATGCGAATGTATCTTAATTCTTTCACGCCAACGATCACAAAATTCCGCTATCACATCTCTCTGCTCCAAATATTCAAACTCAAAGCAGTGTTACCTGCCCTACATCCGGGGATGTGCGTCCGCCGGTCCATATTGAAACAAATTTTTCATTATTGCCCGGGAACCCGGATGTGAACGGAAACATATGAGTTTTGTGCAGCCCCCGAAAATGAAAATATTCGCCAGGGAGTGCCCTATATAATAAAGTGATAATAATAGTCATTACAGTACACATAGATAAAGTGATAATAATAGTCATTACAGTACACATAGATAAAGTGATAATAATAGTCATTACAGTACACATAGATAAAGTGATAATAATAGTCATTACAGTACACATAGATAAAGTGATAATAATAGTCATTACAGTACACATAGATAAAGTGATAATAATAGTCATTACAGTACACATAGATAAAGTGATAATAATAGTCATTACAGTACACATAGATAAAGTGATAATAATAGTCATTACAGTACACATAGATAAAGTGATAATAATAGTCATTACAGTACACATAGATAAAGTGATAACAATAGTCATTACAGTACACATAGATAAAGTGATAATAATAGTCATTACAGTACACATAGATAAAGTGATAATAATAGTCATTACAGTACACATAGATAAAGTGATAATAATAGTCATTACAGTACACATAGATAAAGTGATAATAATAGTCATTACAGTACACATAGATAAAGTGATAATAATAGTCATTACAGTACACATAGATAAAGTGATAATAATAGTCATTACAGTACACATAGATAAAGTGATAATAATAGTCATTACAGTACACATAGATAAAGTGATAATAATAGTCATTACAGTACACATAGATAAAGTGATAATAATAGTCATTACAGTACACATAGATAAAGTGATAATAATAGTCATTACAGTACACATAGATAAAGTGATAATAATAGTCATTACAGTACACATAGATAAAGTGATAATAATAGTCATTACAGTACACATAGATAAAGTGATAATAATAGTCATTACAGTACACATAGATAAAGTGATAATAATAGTCATTACAGTACACATAGATAAAGTGATAATAATAGTCATTACAGTACACATAGATAAAGTGATAATAATAGTCATTACAGTGCACATAGATAAAGTGATAATAATAGTCATTACAGTGCACATAGATAAAGTGATAATAATAGTCATTACAGTACACATAGATAAAGTGATAATAATAGTCATTACAGTACACATAGATAAAGTGATAATAATAGTCATTACAGTGCACATAGATAAAGTGATAATAATAGTCATTACAGTACACATAGATAAAGTGATAATAGTCATTACAGTACACATAGATAAAGTGATAATAATAGTCATTACAGTACACATAGATAAAGTGATAATAGTCATTACAGTACACATAGATAAAGTGATAATAATAGTCATTACAGTACACATAGATAAAGTGATAATAGTCATTACAGTACACATAGATAAAGTGATAATAATAGTCATTACAGTGCACATAGATAAAGTGATAATAATAGTCATTACAGTACACATAGATAAAGTGATAATAGTCATTACAGTACACATAGATAAAGTGATAATAATAGTCATTACAGTACACATAGATAAAGTGATAATAATAGTCATTACAGTACACATAGATAAAGTGATAATAATAGTCATTACAGTGCACATAGATAAAGTGATAATAATAGTCGTTACAGTACACATAGATAAAGTGATAATAGTAGTCATTACAGTACACATAGATAAAGTGATAATAATAGTCATTACAGTACACATAGATAAAGTGATAATAGTCATTACAGTACACATAGATAAAGTGATAATAATAGTCATTACAGTACACATAGATAAAGTGATAATAATAGTCATTACAGTACACATAGATAAAGTGATAATAATAGTCATTACAGTACACATAGATAAAGTGATAATAATAGTCATTACAGTGCACATAGATAAAGTGATAATAATAGTCATTACAGTACACATAGATAAAGTGATAATAGTCATTACAGTACACATAGATAAAGTGATAATAATAGTCATTACAGTACACATAGATAAAGTGATAATAATAGTCATTACAGTACACATAGATAAAGTGATAATAATAGTCATTACAGTACACATAGATAAAGTGATAATAATAGTCATTACAGTACACATAGATAAAGTGATAATAATAGTCATTACAGTACACATAGATAAAGTGATAATAATAGTCATTACAGTACACATAGATAAAGTGATAATAATAGTCATTACAGTACACATAGATAAAGTGATAATAATAGTCATTACAGTACACATAGATAAAGTGATAATAATAGTCATTACAGTACACATAGATAAAGTGATAATAATAGTCATTACAGTACACATAGATAAAGTGATAATAATAGTCATTACAGTACACATAGATAAAGTGATAATAATAGTCATTACAGTACACATAGATAAAGTGATAATAATAGTCATTACAGTACACATAGATAAAGTGATAATAATAGTCATTACAGTACACATAGATAAAGTGATAATAATAGTCATTACAGTACACATAGATAAAGTGATAATAGTCATTACAGTACACATAGATAAAGTGATCATAATAGTCATTACAGTACACATAGATAAAGTGATAATAATAGTCATTACAGTACACATAAAGTGATAATAATAGTCTTTACAGTACACATAGATAAAGTGATAATAGTCATTACAGTACACATAGATAAAGTGATAATAATAGTCATTACAGTACACATAGATAAAGTGATAATAATAGTCATTACAGTACACATAGATAAAGTGATAATAATAGTCATTACAGTACACATAGATAAAGTGATAATAATAGTCATTACAGTACACATAGATAAAGTGATAATAATAGTCATTACAGTACACATAGATAAAGTGATAATAATAGTCATTACAGTACACATAGATAAAGTGATAATAATAGTCATTACAGTACACATAGATAAAGTGATAATAATAGTCATTACAGTACACATAGATAAAGTGATAATAGTCATTACAGTACACATAGATAAAGTGATAATAATAGTCATTACAGTACACATAGATAAAGTGATAATAGTCATTACAGTACACATAGATAAAGTGATAATAATAGTCATTACAGTACACATAGATAAAGTGATAATAATAGTCATTACAGTACACATAGATAAAGTGATAATAATAGTCATTACAGTACACATAGATAAAGTGATAATAATAGTCATTACAGTACACATAGATAAAGTGATAATAATAGTCATTACAGTACACATAGATAAAGTGATAATAATAGTCATTACAGTACACATAGATAAAGTGATAATAATAGTCATTACAGTACACATAGATAAAGTGATAATAATAGTCATTACAGTACACATAGATAAAGTGATAATAATAGTCATTACAGTACACATAGATAAAGTGATAATAGTCATTACAGTACACATAGATAAAGTGATCATAATAGTCATTACAGTACACATAGATAAAGTGATAATAATAGTCATTACAGTACACATAAAGTGATAATAATAGTCTTTACAGTACACATAGATAAAGTGATAATAGTCATTACAGTACACATAGATAAAGTGATAATAATAGTCATTACAGTACACATAGATAAAGTGATAATAATAGTCATTACAGTACACATAGATAAAGTGATAATAATAGTCATTACAGTACACATAGATAAAGTGATAATAATAGTCATTACAGTACACATAGATAAAGTGATAATAATAGTCATTACAGTACACATAGATAAAGTGATAATAATAGTCATTACAGTACACATAGATAAAGTGATAATAATAGTCATTACAGTACACATAGATAAAGTGATAATAATAGTCATTACAGTACACATAAAGTGATAATAATGGTCATTACAGTACACATCGATAAAGTGATAATAATAGTCATTACAGTACACATAGATAAAGTGATAATAATAGTCATTACAGTACAAATAAAGTGATAATAATAGTCATTACAGTACACATAGATAAAGTGATAATAATAGTCATTACAGTACACATAGATAAAGTGATAATAATAGTCATTACAGTACACATAGATAAAGTCATAATAGTCATTACAGTACACATAGATAAAGTGATAATAATAGTCATTACAGTACACATAGATAAAGTGATAATAATAGTCATTACAGTACACATAGATAAAGTGATAATAATAGTCATTACAGTACACATAGATAAAGTGATAATAATAGTCATTACAGTGCAAATAGATAAAGTGATAATAATAGTCATTACAGTACACATAGATAAAGTGATAATAATAGTCATTACAGTACACATAGATAAAGTGATAATAATAGTCATTACAGTACACATAGATAAAGTGATAATAATAGTCATTACAGTACACATAGATAAAGTGATAATAATAGTCATTACAGTGCACATAGATAAAGTGATAATAATAGTCATTACAGTACACATAGATAAAGTGATAATAATAGTCATTACAGTACACATAGATAAAGTGATAATAATAGTCATTACAGTACACATAAAGTGATAATAATAGTCATTACAGTACACATGAAGTGATAATAATAGTCATTACAGTACACATAGATAAAGTGATAATAATAGTCATTACAGTACACATAGATAAAGTGATAATAATAGTCATTACAGTACACATAGATAAAGTGATAATAATAGTCATTACAGTACACATAGATAAAGTGATAATAATAGTCATTACAGTACACATAGATAAAGTGATAATAATAGTCATTACAGTACACATAGATAAAGTGATAATAATAGTCATTACAGTACAAATAAAGTGATAATAATAGTCATTACAGTACACATAGATAAAGTTGTAATAGTCATTACAGTACACATAGATAAAGTGATAATAATAGTCATTACAGTACACATAGATAAAGTGATAATAATTACAGTACACATAGATAAAGTGATAATAATAGTCATTACAGTACACATAGATAAAGTGATAATAATAGTCATTACAGTACACATAGATAAAGTGATAATAATAGTCATTACAGTACACATAGATAAAGTGATAATAGTCATTACAGTACACATAGATAAAGTGATAATAATAGTCATTACAGTACACATAGATAAAGTGATAATAATAGTCATTACAGTACACATAGATAAAGTGATAATAATAGTCATTACAGTACACAATAATAAAGTGATAATAATAGTCATTACAGTACACATAGATAAAGTGATAATAATAGTCGTTACAGTACACATAGATAAAGTGATAATAATAGTCGTTACAGTACACATAGATAAAGTGATAATAATAGTCATTACAGTACACATAGATAAAGTGATAATAATAGTCATTACAGTACACATAGATAAAGTGATAATAATAGTCATTACAGTACACATAGATAAAGTGATAATAATAGTCATTACAGTACACATAGATAAAGTGATAATAATAGTCATTACAGTACACATAGATAAAGTGATAATAATAGTCATTACAGTACACATAGATAAAGTGATAATAATAGTCATTACAGTACACATAGATAAAGTGATAATAATAGTCATTACAGTACACATAGATAAAGTGATAATAATAGTCATTACAGTACACATAGATAAAGTGATAATAATAGTCATTACAGTACACATAGATAAAGTGATAATAATAGTCGTTACAGTACACATAGATAAAGTGATAACAATAGTCATTACAGTACACATAGATAAAGTGATAACAATAGTCGTTACAGTACACATAGATAAAGTGATAATAATAGTCGTTACAGTACACATAGATAAAGTGATAATAATAGTCATTACAGTACACATAGATAAAGTGATAATAATAGTCATTACAGTACACATAGATAAAGTGATAATAATAGTCGTTACAGTACACATAGATAAAGTGATAATAATAGTCGTTACAGTACACATAGATAAAGTGATAATAATAGTCGTTACAGTACACATAGATAAAGTGATAATAATAGTCGTTACAGTACACATAGATAAAGTGATAATAATAGTCGTTACAGTACACATAGATAAAGTGATAATAATAGTCGTTACAGTACACATAGATAAAGTGATAATAATAGTCGTTACAGTACACATAGATAAAGTGATAATAATAGTCATTACAGTACACATAGATAAAGTGATAATAATAGTCGTTACAGTACACATAGATAAAGTGATAATAATAGTCATTACAGTACACATAGATAAAGTGATAATAATAGTCGTTACAGTACACATAGATAAAGTGATAATAATAGTCATTACAGTACACAATAATAAAGTGATAATAATAGTCATTACAGTACACATAGATAAAGTGATAATAATAGTCATTACAGTACACATAGATAAAGTGATAATAATAGTCATTACAGTACACAATAATAAAGTGATAATAATAGTCATTACAGTACACATAGATAAAGTGATAATAATAGTCATTACAGTACACATAGATAAAGTGATAATAATAGTCATTACAGTACACAATAATAAAGTGATAATAATAGTCGTTACAGTACACATAGATAAAGTGATAATAATAGTCATTACAGTACACATAGATAAAGTGATAATAATAGTCATTACAGTACAAATAGATAAAGTGATAATAATAGTCATTACAGTACACATAGATAAAGTGATAATAATAGTCATTACAGTACACATAGATAAAGTGATAACAATAGTCATTACAGTACACATAGATAAAGTGATAATAGTCATTACAGTACACATAGATAAAGTGATAATAATAGTCATTACAGTACACATAGATAAAGTGATAATAGTCATTACAGTACACATAGATAAAGTGATAATAATAGTCATTACAGTACACATAGATAAAGTGATAATAATAGTCATTACAGTACACATAGATAAAGTGATAATAATAGTCATTACAGTACACATAGATAAAGTGATAATAATAGTCATTACAGTACACATAGATAAAGTGATAATAATAGTCATTACAGTACACAATAATAAAGTGATAATAATAGTCATTACAGTACACATAGATAAAGTGATAATAATAGTCATTACAGTACACATAGATAAAGTGATAACAATAGTCATTACAGTACACATAGATAAAGTGATAATAATAGTCATTACAGTACACATAGATAAAGTGATAACAATAGTCATTACAGTACACATAGATAAAGTGATAATAAGTCATTACAGTACACATAGATAAAGTGATAATAATAGTCATTACAGTACACATAGATAAAGTGATAATAATAGTCATTACAGTACACATAGATAAAGTGATAACAATAGTCATTACAGTACACATAGATAAAGTGATAATAATAGTCATTACAGTACACATAGATAAAGTGATAATAATAGTCATTACAGTACACATAGATAAAGTGATAATAATAGTCATTACAGTACACATAGATAAAGTGATAATAATAGTCATTACAGTACACAATAATAAAGTGATAATAATAGTCATTACAGTACACATAGATAAAGTGATAATAATAGTCATTACAGTACACATAGATAAAGTGATAATAATAGTCATTACAGTACACATAGATAAAGTGATAATAATAGTCATTACAGTACACATAGATAAAGTGATAATAATAGTCGTTACAGTACACATAGATAAAGTGATAATAATAGTCATTACAGTACACATAGATAAAGTGATAATAATAGTCATTACAGTACACAATAATAAAGTGATAATAATAGTCATTACAGTACACATAGATAAAGTGATAATAATAGTCATTACAGTACACATAGATAAAGTGATAATAATAGTCATTACAGTACACATAGATAAAGTGATAATAATAGTCATTACAGTACACATAGATAAAGTGATAACAATAGTCATTACAGTACACAATAATAAAGTGATAACAATAGTCATTACAGTACACATAGATAAAGTGATAATAATAGTCATTACAGTACACATAGATAAAGTGATAACAATAGTCATTACAGTACACATAGATAAAGTGATAATAATAGTCATTACAGTACACATAGATAAAGTGATAATAATAGTCATTACAGTACACATAGATAAAGTGATAATAATAGTCATTACAGTACACAATAATAAAGTGATAATAATAGTCATTACAGTACACATAGATAAAGTGATAATAATAGTCATTACAGTACACATAGATAAAGTGATAATAATAGTCATTACAGTACACATAGATAAAGTGATAATAATAGTCGTTACAGTACACATAGATAAAGTGATAATAGTCATTACAGTACACATAGATAAAGTGATAATAATAGTCATTACAGTACACATAGATAAAGTGATAATAATAGTCATTACAGTACACATAGATAAAGTGATAATAATAGTCATTACAGTACACATAGATAAAGTGATAATAATAGTCATTACAGTACACATAGATAAAGTGATAATAATAGTCATTACAGTACACATAGATAAAGTGATAATAATAGTCATTACAGTACACATAGATAAAGTGATAATAATAGTCATTACAGTACACATAGATAAAGTGATAATAATAGTCGTTACAGTACACATAGATAAAGTGATAATAATAGTCATTACAGTACACATAGATAAAGTGATAATAATAGTCATTACAGTACACATAGATAAAGTGATAATAATAGTCATTACAGTACACATAGATAAAGTGATAATAATAGTCGTTACAGTACACATAGATAAAGTGATAATAGTCGTTACAGTACACATAGATAAAGTGATAATAATAGTCATTACAGTACACATAGATAAAGTGATAATAATAGTCATTACAGTACACATAGATAAAGTGATAATAATAGTCGTTACAGTACACATAGATAAAGTGATAATAATAGTCATTACAGTACACATAGATAAAGTGATAATAATAGTCGTTACAGTACACATAGATAAAGTGATAATAGTCATTACAGTACACATAGATAAAGTGATAATAATAGTCATTACAGTACACATAGATAAAGTGATAATAATAGTCATTACAGTACACATAGATAAAGTGATAATAATAGTCATTACAGTACACATAGATAAAGTGATAATAATAGTCATTACAGTACACATTGATAAAGTGATAATAATAGTCATTACAGTACACATAGATAAAGTGATAATAATAGTCATTACAGTACACATAGATAAAGTGATAATAATAGTCATTACAGTACACATAGATAAAGTGATAATAATAGTCATTACAGTACACATAGATAAAGTGATAATAATAGTCATTACAGTACACATAGATAAAGTGATAATAATAGTCATTACAGTACACATAGATAAAGTGATAATAATAGTCATTACAGTACACATAGATAAAGTGATAACAATAGTCATTACAGTACACATAGATAAAGTGATAACAATAGTCATTACAGTACACATAGATAAAGTGATAACAATAGTCATTACAGTACACATAGATAAAGTGATAATAATAGTCATTACAGTACACATAGATAAAGTGATAACAATAGTCATTACAGTACACATAGATAAAGTGATAACAATAGTCATTACAGTACACATAGATAAAGTGATAACAATAGTCATTACAGTACACATAGATAAAGTGATAATAATAGTCGTTACAGTACACATAGATAAAGTGATAATAATAGTCGTTACAGTACACATAGATAAAGTGATAATAATAGTCATTACAGTACACATAGATAAAGTGATAATAATAGTCATTACAGTACACATAGATAAAGTGATAATAATAGTCATTACAGTACACATAGATAAAGTGATAATAATAGTCGTTACAGTACACATAGATAAAGTGATTATAGTCATTACAGTACACATAGATAAAGTGATAATAATAGTCATTACAGTACACATAGATAAAGTGATAATAATAGTCGTTACAGTACACAGATAAAGTGATAATAATAGTCATTACAGTACACATAGATAAAGTGATAATAATAGTCATTACAGTACACATAGATAAAGTGATAATAATAGTCATTACAGTACACATAGATAAAGTGATAATAATAGTCATTACAGTACACATAGATAAAGTGATAATAATAGTCATTACAGTACACATAGATAAAGTGATAATAATAGTCATTACAGTACACATAGATAAAGTGATAATAATAGTCATTACAGTACACATAGATAAAGTGATAATAATAGTCATTACAGTACACATAGATAAAGTGATAATAATAGTCATTACAGTACACATAGATAAAGTGATAATAATAGTCATTACAGTACACATAGATAAAGTGATAATAATAGTCATTACAGTACACATAGATAAAGTGATAATAATAGTCATTACAGTACACATAGATAAAGTGATAATAATAGTCATTACAGTACACATAGATAAAGTGATAACAATAGTCATTACAGTACACATAGATAAAGTGATAACAATAGTCATTACAGTACACATAGATAAAGTGATAACAATAGTCATTACAGTACACATAGATAAAGTGATAACAATAGTCGTTACAGTACACATAGATAAAGTGATAATAATAGTCATTACAGTACACATAGATAAAGTGATAATAATAGTCATTACAGTACACATAGATAAAGTGATAATAATAGTCGTTACAGTACACATAGATAAAGTGATAATAATAGTCGTTACAGTACACATAGATAAAGTGATAATAATAGTCGTTACAGTACACATAGATAAAGTGATAATAATAGTCATTACAGTACACATAGATAAAGTGATAATAATAGTCATTACAGTACACATAGATAAAGTGATAATAATAGTCATTACAGTACACAATAATAAAGTGATAATAATAGTCATTACAGTACACATAGATAAAGTGATAATAATAGTCATTACAGTACACAATAATAAAGTGATAATAATAGTCATTACAGTACACATAGATAAAGTGATAATAATAGTCATTACAGTACACATAGATAAAGTGATAATAATAGTCATTACAGTACACATAGATAAAGTGATAATAATAGTCATTACAGTACACAATAATAAAGTGATAATAATAGTCATTACAGTACACATAGATAAAGTGATAATAATAGTCATTACAGTACACATAGATAAAGTGATAATAATAGTCATTACAGTACACATAGATAAAGTGATAATAATAGTCATTACAGTACACATAGATAAAGTGATAATAATAGTCATTACAGTACACATAGATAAAGTGATAATAATAGTCATTACAGTACACAATAATAAAGTGATAATAATAGTCATTACAGTACACATAGATAAAGTGATAATAGTCATTACAGTACACATAGATAAAGTGATAATAATAGTCATTACAGTACACATAGATAAAGTGATAATAGTCATTACAGTACACATAGATAAAGTGATAACAATAGTCATTACAGTACACATAGATAAAGTGATAATAATAGTCATTACAGTACACATAGATAAAGTGATAATAATAGTCATTACAGTACACATAGATAAAGTGATAATAATAGTCATTACAGTACACATAGATAAAGTGATAATAATAGTCATTACAGTACACATAGATAAAGTGATAATAATAGTCATTACAGTACACAATAATAAAGTGATAATAATAGTCATTACAGTACACATAGATAAAGTGATAATAATAGTCATTACAGTACACATAGATAAAGTGATAATAATAGTCATTACAGTACACATAGATAAAGTGATAATAATAGTCATTACAGTACACATAGATAAAGTGATAATAATAGTCATTACAGTACACATAGATAAAGTGATAATAATAGTCATTACAGTACACATAGATAGAGTGATAATAATAGTCATTACAGTACACATAGATAAAGTGATAATAATAGTCGTTACAGTACACATAGATAAAGTGATAATAATAGTCATTACAGTACACATAGATAAAGTGATAATAATAGTCATTACAGTACACATAGATAAAGTGATAATAATAGTCATTACAGTACACATAGATAAAGTGATAATAATAGTCATTACAGTACACATAGATAAAGTGATAATAATAGTCATTACAGTACACATAGATAAAGTGATAATAATAGTCATTACAGTACACATAGATAAAGTGATAATAATAGTCATTACAGTACACATAGATAAAGTGATAATAATAGTCGTTACAGTACACATAGATAAAGTGATAATAATAGTCATTACAGTACACATAGATAAAGTGATAATAATAGTCATTACAGTACACATAGATAAAGTGATAATAATAGTCATTACAGTACACATAGATAAAGTGATAATAATAGTCGTTACAGTACACATAGATAAAGTGATAATAGTCATTACAGTACACATAGATAAAGTGATAATAATAGTCATTACAGTACACATAGATAAAGTGATAATAATAGTCATTACAGTACACATAGATAAAGTGATAATAATAGTCATTACAGTACACATAGATAAAGTGATAATAATAGTCATTACAGTACACATAGATAAAGTGATAATAATAGTCATTACAGTACACATAGATAAAGTGATAATAATAGTCGTTACAGTACACATAGATAAAGTGATAATAGTCATTACAGTACACATAGATAAAGTGATAATAATAGTCATTACAGTACACATAGATAAAGTGATAATAATAGTCGTTACAGTACACATAGATAAAGTGATAATAATAGTCGTTACAGTACACATAGATAAAGTGATAATAATAGTCGTTACAGTACACATAGATAAAGTGATAATAATAGTCATTACAGTACACATAGATAAAGTGATAATAATAGTCGTTACAGTACACATAGATAAAGTGATAATAGTCATTACAGTACACATAGATAAAGTGATAATAATAGTCATTACAGTACACATAGATAAAGTGATAATAATAGTCATTACAGTACACATAGATAAAGTGATAATAATAGTCATTACAGTACACATAGATAAAGTGATAATAATAGTCATTACAGTACACATAGATAAAGTGATAATAATAGTCGTTACAGTACACATAGATAAAGTGATAATAATAGTCGTTACAGTACACATAGATAAAGTGATAATAATAGTCGTTACAGTACACATAGATAAAGTGATAATAGTCATTACAGTACACATAGATAAAGTGATAATAATAGTCATTACAGTACACATAGATAAAGTGATAATAATAGTCATTACAGTACACATAGATAAAGTGATAATAATAGTCATTACAGTACACATAGATAAAGTGATAATAATAGTCATTACAGTACACATAGATAAAGTGATAATAATAGTCATTACAGTACACATAAAGTGATAATAATAGTCATTACAGTACACATAGATAAAGTGATAATAATAGTCATTACAGTACACATAGATAAAGTGATAATAATAGTCATTACAGTACACATAGATAAAGTGATAATAATAGTCATTACAGTACACATAGATAAAGTGATAATAATAGTCATTACAGTACACATAGATAAAGTGATAACAATAGTCATTACAGTACACATAGATAAAGTGATAACAATAGTCATTACAGTACACATAGATAAAGTGATAACAATAGTCATTACAGTACACATAGATAAAGTGATAACAATAGTCATTACAGTACACATAGATAAAGTGATAACAATAGTCATTACAGTACACATAGATAAAGTGATAATAATAGTCATTACAGTACACATAGATAAAGTGATAATAGTCGTTACAGTACACATAGATAAAGTGATAATAATAGTCATTACAGTACACATAGATAAAGTGATAATAATAGTCATTACAGTACACATAGATAAAGTGATAATAATAGTCGTTACAGTACACATAGATAAAGTGATAATAATAGTCATTACAGTACACATAGATAAAGTGATAATAATAGTCGTTACAGTACACATAGATAAAGTGATAATAGTCATTACAGTACACATAGATAAAGTGATAATAATAGTCATTACAGTACACATAGATAAAGTGATAATAATAGTCATTACAGTACACATAGATAAAGTGATAATAATAGTCATTACAGTACACATAGATAAAGTGATAATAATAGTCATTACAGTACACATTGATAAAGTGATAATAATAGTCATTACAGTACACATAGATAAAGTGATAATAATAGTCATTACAGTACACATAGATAAAGTGATAATAATAGTCATTACAGTACACATAGATAAAGTGATAATAATAGTCATTACAGTACACATAGATAAAGTGATAATAATAGTCATTACAGTACACATAGATAAAGTGATAATAATAGTCATTACAGTACACATAGATAAAGTGATAATAATAGTCATTACAGTACACATAGATAAAGTGATAATAATAGTCATTACAGTACACATAGATAAAGTGATAACAATAGTCATTACAGTACACATAGATAAAGTGATAACAATAGTCATTACAGTACACATAGATAAAGTGATAACAATAGTCATTACAGTACACATAGATAAAGTGATAACAATAGTCATTACAGTACACATAGATAAAGTGATAACAATAGTCATTACAGTACACATAGATAAAGTGATAATAATAGTCATTACAGTACACATAGATAAAGTGATAATAATAGTCGTTACAGTACACATAGATAAAGTGATAATAATAGTCGTTACAGTACACATAGATAAAGTGATAATAATAGTCATTACAGTACACATAGATAAAGTGATAATAATAGTCATTACAGTACACATAGATAAAGTGATAATAATAGTCATTACAGTACACATAGATAAAGTGATAATAATAGTCGTTACAGTACACATAGATAAAGTGATAATAGTCATTACAGTACACATAGATAAAGTGATAATAATAGTCATTACAGTACACATAGATAAAGTGATAATAATAGTCGTTACAGTACACAGATAAAGTGATAATAATAGTCATTACAGTACACATAGATAAAGTGATAATAATAGTCATTACAGTACACATAGATAAAGTGATAATAATAGTTATTACAGTACACATAGATAAAGTGATAATAATAGTCATTACAGTACACATAGATAAAGTGATAATAATAGTCATTACAGTACACATAGATAAAGTGATAATAATAGTCATTACAGTACACATAGATAAAGTGATAATAATAGTCATTACAGTACACATAGATAAAGTGATAATAATAGTCATTACAGTACACATAGATAAAGTGATAATAATAGTCATTACAGTACACATAGATAAAGTGATAATAATAGTCATTACAGTACACATAGATAAAGTGATAATAATAGTCATTACAGTACACATAGATAAAGTGATAATAATAGTCATTACAGTACACATAGATAAAGTGATAATAATAGTCATTACAGTACACATAGATAAAGTGATAACAATAGTCATTACAGTACACATAGATAAAGTGATAACAATAGTCATTACAGTACACATAGATAAAGTGATAACAATAGTCATTACAGTACACATAGATAAAGTGATAACAATAGTCGTTACAGTACACATAGATAAAGTGATAATAATAGTCGTTACAGTACACATAGATAAAGTGATAATAATAGTCATTACAGTACACATAGATAAAGTGATAATAATAGTCATTACAGTACACAATAATAAAGTGATAATAATAGTCATTACAGTACACATAGATAAAGTGATAATAATAGTCATTACAGTACACATAGATAAAGTGATAATAATAGTCATTACAGTACACATAGATAAAGTGATAATAATAGTCATTACAGTACACATAGATAAAGTGATAATAATAGTCATTACAGTACACATAGATAAAGTGATAATAATAGTCATTACAGTACACATAGATAAAGTGATAATAATAGTCATTACAGTACACAATAATAAAGTGATAATAATAGTCATTACAGTACACATAGATAAAGTGATAATAATAGTCATTACAGTACACATAGATAAAGTGATAATAATAGTCATTACAGTACACATAGATAAAGTGATAATAATAGTCATTACAGTACACAATAATAAAGTGATAATAATAGTCATTACAGTACACATAGATAAAGTGATAATAATAGTCATTACAGTACACATAGATAAAGTGATAATAATAGTCATTACAGTACACATAGATAAAGTGATAATAATAGTCATTACAGTACACATAGATAAAGTGATAATAATAGTCGTTACAGTACACATAGATAAAGTGATAATAATAGTCGTTACAGTACACATAGATAAAGTGATAATAATAGTCATTACAGTACACATAGATAAAGTGATAATAATAGTCATTACAGTACACATAGATAAAGTGATAATAATAGTCATTACAGTACACATAGATAAAGTGATAATAATAGTCGTTACAGTACACATAGATAAAGTGATAATAGTCATTACAGTACACATAGATAAAGTGATAATAATAGTCATTACAGTACACATAGATAAAGTGATAATAATAGTCATTACAGTACACATAGATAAAGTGATAATAATAGTCATTACAGTACACATAGATAAAGTGATAATAATAGTCATTACAGTACACATAGATAAAGTGATAATAATAGTCATTACAGTACACATAGATAAAGTGATAATAATAGTCATTACAGTACACATAGATAAAGTGATAATAATAGTCATTACAGTACACATAGATAAAGTGATAATAATAGTCATTACAGTACACATAGATAAAGTGATAATAATAGTCATTACAGTACACATAGATAAAGTGATAATAATAGTCATTACAGTACACATAGATAAAGTGATAATAATAGTCATTACAGTACACAATAATAAAGTGATAATAATAGTCATTACAGTACACATAGATAAAGTGATAATAATAGTCATTACAGTACACATAGATAAAGTGATAATAATAGTCATTACAGTACACATAGATAAAGTGATAATAATAGTCATTACAGTACACATAGATAAAGTGATAATAATAGTCGTTACAGTACACATAGATAAAGTGATAATAATAGTCGTTACAGTACACATAGATAAAGTGATAATAATAGTCGTTACAGTACACATAGATAAAGTGATAATAATAGTCATTACAGTACACATAGATAAAGTGATAACAATAGTCATTACAGTACACATAGATAAAGTGATAACAATAGTCATTACAGTACACATAGATAAAGTGATAACAATAGTCATTACAGTACACATAGATAAAGTGATAACAATAGTCATTACAGTACACATAGATAAAGTGATAACAATAGTCATTACAGTACACATAGATAAAGTGATAATAATAGTCGTTACAGTACACATAGATAAAGTGATAATAATAGTCGTTACAGTACACATAGATAAAGTGATAATAATAGTCGTTACAGTACACATAGATAAAGTGATAATAATAGTCATTACAGTACACATAGATAAAGTGATAATAATAGTCATTACAGTACACATAGATAAAGTGATAACAATAGTCATTACAGTACACATAGATAAAGTGATAATAATAGTCGTTACAGTACACATAGATAAAGTGATAATAATGGTCATTACAGTACACATAAAGTGATAATAATAGTCGTTACAGTACACATAGATAAAGTGATAATAATAGTCATTACAGTACACATAGATAAAGTGATAATAATAGTCATTACAGTACACATAGATAAAGTGATAATAATAGTCATTACAGTACACATAGATAAAGTGATAATAATAGTCATTACAGTACACATAGATAAAGTGATAATAATAGTCATTACAGTACACATAGATAAAGTGATAATAATAGTCATTACAGTACACATAGATAAAGTGATAATAATAGTCATTACAGTACACATAGATAAAGTGATAATAATAGTCATTACAGTACACATAGATAAAGTGATAATAATAGTCATTACAGTACACATAGATAAAGTGATAATAATAGTCATTACAGTACACATAGATAAAGTGATAATAATAGTCATTACAGTACACAATAATAAAGTGATAATAATAGTCATTACAGTACACATAGATAAAGTGATAATAATAGTCATTACAGTACACATAGATAAAGTGATAATAATAGTCATTACAGTACACATAGATAAAGTGATAATAATAGTCATTACAGTACACATAGATAAAGTGATAATAATAGTCGTTACAGTACACATAGATAAAGTGATAATAATAGTCGTTACAGTACACATAGATAAAGTGATAATAATAGTCGTTACAGTACACATAGATAAAGTGATAATAATAGTCATTACAGTACACATAGATAAAGTGATAACAATAGTCATTACAGTACACATAGATAAAGTGATAACAATAGTCATTACAGTACACATAGATAAAGTGATAACAATAGTCATTACAGTACACATAGATAAAGTGATAACAATAGTCATTACAGTACACATAGATAAAGTGATAACAATAGTCATTACAGTACACATAGATAAAGTGATAATAATAGTCGTTACAGTACACATAGATAAAGTGATAATAATAGTCGTTACAGTACACATAGATAAAGTGATAATAATAGTCGTTACAGTACACATAGATAAAGTGATAATAATAGTCATTACAGTACACATAAAGTGATAATAATAGTCATTACAGTACACATAGATAAAGTGATAATAATAGTCATTACAGTACACATAGATAAAGTGATAACAATAGTCATTACAGTACACATAGATAAAGTGATAATAATAGTCATTACAGTACACATAGATAAAGTGATAATAATAGTCATTACAGTACACATAGATAAAGTGATAATAATAGTCGTTACAGTACACATAGATAAAGTGATAATAATAGTCGTTACAGTACACATAGATAAAGTGATAATAATAGTCGTTACAGTACACATAGATAAAGTGATAATAATAGTCATTACAGTACACATAGATAAAGTGATAATAATAGTCGTTACAGTACACATAGATAAAGTGATAATAATAGTCGTTACAGTACACATAGATAAAGTGATAATAATAGTCGTTACAGTACACATAGATAAAGTGATAATAATAGTCATTACAGTACACATAGATAAAGTGATAATAATAGTCGTTACAGTACACATAGATAAAGTGATAATAATAGTCATTACAGTACACATAGATAAAGTGATAATAATAGTCGTTACAGTACACATAGATAAAGTGATAATAATAGTCATTACAGTACACATAGATAAAGTGATAATAGTCATTACAGTACACATAGATAAAGTGATAATAATAGTCATTACAGTACACATAGATAAAGTGATAATAATAGTCATTACAGTACACAATAATAAAGTGATAATAATAGTCATTACAGTACACATAGATAAAGTGATAATAATAGTCATTACAGTACACATAGATAAAGTGATAATAATAGTCATTACAGTACACATAGATAAAGTGATAATAATAGTCATTACAGTACACATAGATAAAGTGATAATAATAGTCATTACAGTACACATAGATAAAGTGATAATAATAGTCATTACAGTACACATAGATAAAGTGATAACAATAGTCATTACAGTACACATAGATAAAGTGATAATAATAGTCATTACAGTACACATAGATAAAGTGATAATAATAGTCATTACAGTACACATAGATAAAGTGATAACAATAGTCATTACAGTACACATAGATAAAGTGATAACAATAGTCATTACAGTACACATAGATAAAGTGATAACAATAGTCATTACAGTACACATAGATAACGTGATAACAATAGTCATTACAGTACACATAGATAAAGTGATAACAATAGTCATTACAGTACACATAGATAAAGTGATAATAATAGTCATTACAGTACACATAGATAAAGTGATAATAATAGTCGTTACAGTACACATAGATAAAGTGATAATAATAGTCGTTACAGTACACATAGATAAAGTGATAATAATAGTCGTTACAGTACACATAGATAAAGTGATAATAATAGTCTTTACAGTACACATAGATAAAGTGATAATAATAGTCATTACAGTACACATAGATAAAGTGATAATAATAGTCATTACAGTACACATAGATAAAGTGATAATAATAGTCATTACAGTACACATAGATAAAGTGATAATAATAGTCATTACAGTACACATAGATAAAGTGATAATAATAGTCATTACAGTACACATAGATAAAGTGATAATAATAGTCATTACAGTACACATAGATAAAGTGATAATAATAGTCATTACAGTACACATAGATAAAGTGATAATAATAGTCATTACAGTACACATAGATAAAGTGATAATAATAGTCATTACAGTACACATAGATAAAGTGATAATAATAGTCATTACAGTACACATAGATAAAGTGATAATAATAGTCATTACAGTCCACATAGATAAAGTGATAATAATAGTCATTACAGTACACAATAATAACGTGATAATAATAGTCATTACAGTACACATAGATAAAGTGATAATAATAGTCATTACAGTACACATAGATAAAGTGATAATAATAGTCATTACAGTACACATAGATAAAGTGATAATAATAGTCATTACAGTACACATAGATAAAGTGATAATAATAGTCATTACAGTACACATAGATAAAGTGATAACAATAGTCATTACAGTACACATAGATAAAGTGATAACAATAGTCATTACAGTACACATAGATAAAGTGATAATAATAGTCATTACAGTACACATAGATAAAGTGATAATAATAGTCATTACAGTACACAATAATAAAGTGATAATAATAGTCATTACAGTACACATAGATAAAGTGATAATAATAGTCATTACAGTACACATAGATAAAGTGATAACAATAGTCATTACAGTACACATAGATAAAGTGATAATAATAGTCATTACAGTACACATAGATAACGTGATAACAATAGTCATTACAGTACACATAGATAAAGTGATAATAATAGTCATTACAGTACACATAGATAAAGTGATAACAATAGTCATTACAGTACACAATAATAAAGTGATAATAATAGTCATTACAGTACACATAGATAAAGTGATAACAATAGTCATTACAGTACACATAGATAAAGTGATAATAATAGTCATTACAGTACACATAGATAAAGTGATAACAATAGTCATTACAGTACACATAGATAAAGTGATAATAATAGTCATTACAGTACACATAGATAAAGTGATAATAATAGTCATTACAGTACACATAGATAAAGTGATAACAATAGTCATTACAGTACACATAGATAAAGTGATAATAATAGTCATTACAGTACACATAGATAAAGTGATAACAATAGTCATTACAGTACACATAGATAAAGTGATAATAATAGTCGTTACAGTACACATAGATAAAGTGATAATAATAGTCATTACAGTACACATAGATAAAGTGATAATAATAGTCATTACAGTACACATAGATAAAGTGATAATAATAGTCATTACAGTACACATAGATAAAGTGATAATAATAGTCGTTACAGTACACATAGATAAAGTGATAATAATAGTCATTACAGTACACATAGATAAAGTGATAATAATAGTCATTACAGTACACATAGATAAAGTGATAATAATAGTCATTACAGTACACATAGATAAAGTGATAATAATAGTCGTTACAGTACACATAGATAAAGTGATAATAATAGTCATTACAGTACACATAGATAAAGTGATAACAATAGTCATTACAGTACACATAGATAAAGTGATAATAATAGTCATTACAGTACACATAGATAAAGTGATAACAATAGTCATTACAGTACACATAGATAAAGTGATAATAATAGTCATTACAGTACACATAGATAAAGTGATAATAATAGTCATTACAGTACACATAGATAAAGTGATAATAATAGTCATTACAGTACACATAGATAAAGTGATAACAATAGTCATTACAGTACACATAGATAAAGTGATAATAATAGTCATTACAGTACACATAGATAAAGTGATAACAATAGTCATTACAGTACACAATAATAAAGTGATAATAATAGTCATTACAGTACACATAGATAAAGTGATAATAATAGTCATTACAGTACACATAGATAAAGTGATAATAATAGTCATTACAGTACACATAGATAAAGTGATAATAATAGTCATTACAGTACACATAGATAAAGTGATAACAATAGTCATTACAGTACACAATAATAAAGTGATAATAATAGTCATTACAGTACACATAGATAAAGTGATAATAATAGTCGTTACAGTACACATAGATAAAGTGATAATAATAGTCGTTACAGTACACATAGATAAAGTGATAATAATAGTCATTACAGTACACATAGATAAAGTGATAATAATAGTCATTACAGTACACATAGATAAAGTGATAATAATAGTCATTACAGTACACATAGATAAAGTGATAATAATAGTCATTACAGTACACATAGATAAAGTGATAATAATAGTCGTTACAGTACACATAGATAAAGTGATAATAATAGTCATTACAGTACACATAGATAAAGTGATAATAATAGTCATTACAGTACACATAGATAAAGTGATAATAATAGTCATTACAGTACACATAGATAAAGTGATAATAATAGTCATTACAGTACACATAGATAAAGTGATAATAATAGTCGTTACAGTACACATAGATAAAGTGATAATAATAGTCGTTACAGTACACATAGATAAAGTGATAATAATAGTCATTACAGTACACATAGATAAAGTGATAATAATAGTCATTACAGTACACATAGATAAAGTGATAATAATAGTCATTACAGTACACATAGATAAAGTGATAATAATAGTCGTTACAGTACACATAGATAAAGTGATAATAGTCATTACAGTACACATAGATAAAGTGATAATAATAGTCATTACAGTATACATAGATAAAGTGATAATAATAGTCATTACAGTACACATAGATAAAGTGATAATAATAGTCATTACAGTACACATAGATAAAGTGATAATAATAGTCATTACAGTACACATTGATAAAGTGATAATAATAGTCATTACAGTACACATAGATAAAGTGATAATAATAGTCATTACAGTACACATAGATAAAGTGATAATAATAGTCATTACAGTACACATAGATAAAGTGATAATAATAGTCATTACAGTACACATAGATAAAGTGATAATAGTCATTACAGTACACATAGATAAAGTGATAATAATAGTCATTACAGTACACATAGATAAAGTGATAATAATAGTCATTACAGTACACATAGATAAAGTGATAATAATAGTCATTACAGTACACATAGATAAAGTGATAACAATAGTCATTACAGTACACATAGATAAAGTGATAACAATAGTCATTACAGTACACATAGATAAAGTGATAACAATAGTCATTACAGTACACATAGATAAAGTGATAATAATAGTCATTACAGTACACATAGATAAAGTGATAACAATAGCCATTACAGTACACATAGATAAAGTGATAACAATAGTCATTACAGTACACATAGATAAAGTGATAATAATAGTCATTACAGTACACATAGATAAAGTGATAATAATAGTCGTTACAGTACACATAGATAAAGTGATAATAATAGTCGTTACAGTACACATAGATAAAGTGATAATAATAGTCATTACAGTACACATAGATAAAGTGATAATAATAGTCATTACAGTACACATAGATAAAGTGATAATAATAGTCATTACAGTACACATAGATAAAGTGATAATAATAGTCATTACAGTACACATAGATAAAGTGATAATAATAGTCATTAAAGTACACATAGATAAAGTGATAATAGTCATTACAGTACACATAGATAAAGTGATAATAATAGTCATTACAGTACACATAGATAAAGTGATAATAATAGTCGTTACAGTACACAGATAAAGTGATAATAATAGTCATTACAGTACACATAGATAAAGTGATAATAATAGTCATTACAGTACACATAGATAAAGTGATAATAATAGTCATTACAGTACACATAGATAAAGTGATAATAATAGTCATTACAGTACACATAGATAAAGTGATAATAATAGTCATTACAGTACACATAGATAAAGTGATAATAATAGTCATTACAGTACACATAGATAAAGTGATAATAATAGTCATTACAGTACACATAGATAAAGTGATAATAATAGTCATTACAGTACACATAGATAAAGTGATAATAATAGTCATTACAGTACACATAGATAAAGTGATAATAATAGTCATTACAGTACACATAGATAAAGTGATAATAATAGTCATTACAGTACACATAGATAAAGTGATAACAATAGTCATTACAGTACACATAGATAAAGTGATAACAATAGTCATTACAGTACACATAGATAAAGTGATAACAATAGTCATTACAGTACACATAGATAAAGTGATAATAATAGTCGTTACAGTACACATAGATAAAGTGATAATAATAGTCATTACAGTACACATAGATAAAGTGATAATAATAGTCATTACAGTACACATAGATAAAGTGATAATAATAGTCGTTACAGTACACATAGATAAAGTGATAATAATAGTCGTTACAGTACACATAGATAAAGTGATAATAATAGTCGTTACAGTACACATAGATAAAGTGATAATAATAGTCGTTACAGTACACATAGATAAAGTGATAATAATCGTCATTACAGTACCCATAGATAAAGTGATAACAATAGTCATTACAGTACACATAGATAAAGTGATAATAATAGTCATTACAGTACACATAGATAAAGTGATAATAATAGTCATTACAGTACACATAGATAAAGTGATAATAATAGTCATTACAGTACACATAGATAAAGTGATAATAATAGTCATTACAGTACACATAGATAAAGTGATAATAATAGTCATTACAGTACACATAGATAAAGTGATAATAATATTCGTTACAATACACATAGATAAAGTGATAATAATAGTCATTACAGTACACATAGATAAAGTGATAATAATAGTCATTACAGTACACATAGATAAAGTGATAATAATAGTCATTACAGTACACAATAATAAAGTGATAATAATAGTCATTACAGTACACATAGATAAAGTGATAATAATAGTCATTACAGTACATATAGATAAAGTGATAATAATAGTCGTTACAGTACACATAGATAAAGTGATAATAATAGTCATTACAGTACACATAGATAAAGTGATAATAATAGTCATTACAGTACACATAGATAAAGTGATAATAATAGTCATTACAGTACACATAGATAAAGTGATAATAATAGTCATTACAGTACACATAGATAAAGTGATAATAATAGTCATTACAGTACACATAGATAAAGTGATAATAATAGTCGTTACAGTACACATAGATAAAGTGATAATAATAGTCATTACAGTACACATAGATAAAGTGATAATAATAGTCATTACAGTACACATAGATAAAGTGATAATAATAGTCATTACAGTACACATAGATAAAGTGATAATAATAGTCATTACAGTACACATAGATAAAGTGATAATAATAGTCATTACAGTACACATAGATAAAGTGATAATAATAGTCGTTACAGTACACATAGATAAAGTGATAATAATAGTCGTTACAGTACACATAGATAAAGTGATAATAATAGTCATTACAGTACACATAGATAAAGTGATAATAATAGTCATTACAGTACACATAGATAAAGTGATAATAATAGTCATTACAGTACACATAGATAAAGTGATAATAATAGTCATTACAGTACACAATAATAAAGTGATAATAATAGTCATTACAGTACACATAGATAAAGTGATAATAATAGTCATTACAGTACACATAGATAAAGTGATAATAATAGTCATTACAGTACACATAGATAAAGTGATAATAATAGTCATTACAGTACACATAGATAAAGTGATAATAATAGTCATTACAGTACACATAGATAAAGTGATAATAATAGTCATTACAGTACACATAGATAAAGTGATAATAATAGTCATTACAGTACACATAGATAAAGTGATAATAATAGTCATTACAGTACACATAGATAAAGTGATAATAATAGTCGTTACAGTACACATAGATAAAGTGATAATAATAGTCATTACAGTACACATAGATAAAGTGATAATAATAGTCATTACAGTACACATAGATAAAGTGATAATAATAGTCATTACAGTACACATAGATAAAGTGATAATAATAGTCATTACAGTACACATAGATAAAGTGATAATAATAGTCGTTACAGTACACATAGATAAAGTGATAATAGTCATTACAGTACACATAGATAAAGTGATAATAATAGTCATTACAGTACACATAGATAAAGTGATAATAATAGTCATTACAGTACACATAGATAAAGTGATAATAATAGTCATTACAGTACACATAGATAAAGTGATAATAATAGTCATTACAGTACACATAGATAAAGTGATAATAATAGTCATTACAGTACACATAGATAAAGTGATAATAATAGTCGTTACAGTACACATAGATAAAGTGATAATAGTCATTACAGTACACATAGATAAAGTGATAATAATAGTCATTACAGTACACATAGATAAAGTGATAATAATAGTCATTACAGTACACATAGATAAAGTGATAATAATAGTCATTACAGTACACATAGATAAAGTGATAATAATAGTCATTACAGTACACATAGATAAAGTGATAATAATAGTCGTTACAGTACACATAGATAAAGTGATAATAATAGTCGTTACAGTACACATAGATAAAGTGATAATAATAGTCATTACAGTACACATAGATAAAGTGATAATAATAGTCATTACAGTACACATAGACAAAGTGATAATAATAGTCATTACAGTACACATAGATAAAGTGATAATAATAGTCGTTACAGTACACATAGATAAAGTGATAATAGTCATTACAGTACACATAGATAAAGTGATAATAATAGTCATTACAGTACACATAGATAAAGTGATAATAATAGTCATTACAGTACACATAGATAAAGTGATAATAATAGTCATTACAGTACACATAGATAAAGTGATAATAATAGTCATTACAGTACACATAGATAAAGTGATAATAATAGTCATTACAGTACACATAGATAAAGTGATAATAATAGTCATTACAGTACACATAGATAAAGTGATAATAATAGTCGTTACAGTACACATAGATAAAGTGATAATAGTCATTACAGTACACATAGATAAAGTGATA
The DNA here is from genome assembly GCA_031216915.1 of Pictodentalium vernedei. Lineage (NCBI taxonomy): Eukaryota > Metazoa > Mollusca > Scaphopoda > Dentaliida > Dentaliidae > Pictodentalium > Pictodentalium vernedei. The sequence goes on along the minus strand of CM062293.1, from coordinate 549,674,364 downwards.
ATAATAGTCATTACAGTACACATAGATAAAGTGATAATAATAGTCATTACAGTACACATAGATAAAGTGATAATAATAGTCATTACAGTACACATAGATAAAGTGATAATAATAGTCATTACAGTACACATAGATAAAGTGATAATAATAGTCATTACAGTACACATAGATAAAGTGATAATAATAGTCGTTACAGTACACATAGATAAAGTGATAATAATAGTCGTTACAGTACACATAGATAAAGTGATAATAATAGTCATTACAGTACACATAGATAAAGTGATAATAATAGTCATTACAGTACACATAGATAAAGTGATAATAATAGTCATTACAAGTACACATAGATAAAGTGATAATAATAGTCGTTACAGTACACATAGATAAAGTGATAATAATAGTCATTACAGTACACATAGATAAAGTGATAATAATAGTCATTACAGTACACATAGATAAAGTGATAATAATAGTCATTACAGTACACATAGATAAAGTGATAATAATAGTCATTACAGTACACATAGATAAAGTGATAATAATAGTCATTACAGTACACATAGATAAAGTGATAATAATAGTCATTACAGTACACATAGATAAAGTGATAATAATAGTCATTACAGTACACATAGATAAAGTGATAATAATAGTC